>CM022669.1:4924276-5094276 GCA_012295275.1 Chrysomallon squamiferum
AGCTATAGGAATCAATCCTCAACAATAAACACATTGTGAACTTTTTTTTTTTTTTTTTTTTCCTTTTCTCTATTTTCCTGATATCACGTGTTTCACCGAGTTAATACCAGAAAACTACCCAGTGATTTTTCTTTATTCAAAATGATATAATAACGTTTGACAATGACGTGCAGTTAATTGTCTCCATCTGAATGTGACCGTTTATAATTAACGACATATTGTTTTTACTGTTAAATGGAAATAGCGTTTCCGAGGACCTATAATAGACTTCTGATTTGATTTGCAGTGTGAAAGACACGGCGTTTGTTTAGCATCATAATCCTTTAGCTTCAGAATTAATACGAAAGTTGATGCTGGATAGAAAAACAAAATTGTGAGTATAGATTAATGATATAAAATATTAAGAGAATAACGGCTTAGATGGGTGAAAAAGACGATTGTGTAATTTTAACGACAAAAATAAAGATTAGAAGAAATGGAGAAAGAAAGAACACAAAACAAAAGTCTTTAAAAAGTAAAACTGAATAAATAAAATGAAATAAAAGAAAATAATGAAAATAAAATAATAGAAATAATAATAAAGAAGAAAGAAAAAGAAGAAGAAGAAGAAGAGAAAAACTGCTTAGAAGAATTCCATGATGTACTTATACCGAAATAATCACCGTTAATCGAGTTATACAAAAACTCTGCAGAACATCTTTGTAGCAACAACCCAGTCAGTTGTAAAATACACTAATTAGGTCTCGAGCAGAAATAGCTTTTATTCCAGGAACCTTCACTCTTATCCCACAACTATTAATTATTCATACTGGCCGTAAAAACCTTACATTTCCAATTGTTGCTAAACTGTTTAGTTCACTGGCATATCGTAACTTTCAAACAACTCGGCTTCGGGTTATTTTTGTTTTATTATAGTTAATTACGAATGTTTTCCAATGAAACATGCAACGACAGATCCTACAGCTAAATACCTTAGCTTATCTGGTTGTGCATCATTATTAACTTTACTTATATATATATATATATATATATATATATATTTCTATTGACTTTCCGGTTGTTGTAGTTTTATGATTAAAGATGTGATTTTTATCGATTCATTTTTCAGTTTTGATGAGTATTTTGCGTAATGTAATGGAAAATGAAGGGCAGTATGGATTAAGATGTTCTTCATTGCGTCAGTTAAGCAAGAAATAGAATAATGATGAAAGTGGTAACGATGAGGAGAAATCAAAAGAGAAAGAGAGAAGAGGGAAAATGGACAGACAGATAGAGAGACAGAGAAACAAACAGGTATTTGGGAAGAGAAAAATTTCAGAGAATGGTATACACAGTTATTATATAAAATGGACGTCAAATGGAAAAATACAAAGTCCAGAAATGAAGATAGTTTCAGATAAGAGAACTACAGGTTCTATCCATACTTTACCGACAAAATGGAAACCACTTTAATTTACACACTTGTCAAATACAAGACGTCGCTAGGGGACATAACTCTCTAGGTATTTGTGACCTAATTGAACTGCCTTCGAAAATCACAAAAAGAAAAGAAAAACACCACCGTCGTTCAGCTACTTCGACCAGGCACAATGAACAAAACAGATTACTTTATTCGCTGGAGAGCGGGTCAGTTCAGAAAAGAGTTTATTAATTCTGGTAACAACCATCCGTTGTAAAACATTAGCTCTTTCAGTTTTTGAAACTCAGTTAATAAAAAAGTAAAATTAAAACAGAACTGCAGGAAAATTCGGCAGCTTGAGAGCACATCTGTTTAGTATTACCAGTAGAGGAGTAAAAAAAAAAAAAAAAAAAAAAAAAAAAATTATACTTGACTTTAATAGCAATATTTTTAAAACAATTAACAAGTAGAACGACTTTTTTCAGATTATGATAATTATGATATTGATGAGTATGATAATGACGATGATGACGATGATATTAATAATAACAGCAGCAACAGCAGCAGCATCAGTAGTAGTAGTAGTAGTAGTAGTTATAAAGCAAAAAGAAGCATTTCAATGCAAGTACAAACAAAACTGCAGTCATCGTTCCCCAGCCATTACAACAAATAAATTATCAAACGTTTTGCCTATTAAAATTGTAATTTGGTTCTCGTCTCGAGTTACATTAACGTGTACAGTATTGAAGAGGCATGGGAACGGAAGATAATTCTGATCATAGGCTGAGGTAATGCAAAATACTATTATATGATTTGGTTTTAGGAGTAAAAAAAAATAAAAAGTAAAAAAGTAAAAAAGTAAATAAATAAATAAATAAAATAAAATAAATAAATAAAATAATAACGGATCAGGCGGACAGATTTAGGAAGAAAAGAAGAAAAAAACCCAACAATCGTCCGCTCAAAATAACAACAAAAAATAAAAAACCAGACAAAATGAAAGGAAGAAAAAAGAAAAAAAGCAAGAAGAAGGAAAGAAAGAAGAAGATGAAGGAAAGAAAGAACAACCAGGAGAAAAAAAAAAAAAAAACTACCCCGCTAAGAAAAAAAAACATTACATGTAAAAATAAATGCAGTCCAGCAAGTAACCAGATATGTAATTAAAATCTGGTTGCAGTGGGCGTTCATCTGACGTCGTCGTGGGTGATGCACCACGGGGAGAATTTCTCGACATCACAAATAACTTTATCCTATAGAGGCGAAAATAAATGAAGACGTCGCTTGAAAAAGTAACGAATCCTACCGCAACCCGATTAGCTTTCGTAACATCTGAATGTCGTACTTCCTGTAGAATAAATAGATCTGTACTCATGGAAACGTCTGTACTTTGAATTTGTCAAACTGTTATTTGACCTGGCTTTGCTGTCGTAAATATATAGAATTTCTTTTTAAAAATAAACAAGAAAAAAAAAAAAACGAAAAAACACAAGGTTTTTTTTTTTTTTTTTTTTTGACTGGTACAAAACTGATATTTACTGGAAGGAATATCGATCGAAAGCGTAACAGTTGAAAGAACATGGTACGGATCTGCAGCGGAGACGCTAAAAGCAGGTACACTCTCGCCACGTGAGCAGAAAACACAATTTTCCGCTCCACTGAATTAAAATTTTCTTTTTCTGTCCGCGGTTTTGACACATCGGTTATAAGTTCGCAATCTGCAATTTTGACTAAACCTTCGTTCATAAAGAAAGTCTTTACGACCATCATTCTTTCTGTTCAATTTTCTTTTTGCTTCCGATGATGCAAATAATAATAACAATAATAATAATAATAATAATAATAATAATAATAATAAAAAAAAGAAGAAGAAGAAGAAACACATAAATCAGTTTATTTTTTAAAATTATTAATTAATTAATTGATTTATTATTTATTTATTCATGTATCTGTTTTATTATTATTATTATTATTATTATTATTATTATTATTATTATTATTTCCGTCATGTGGAGCGTAAAAGCGATATTTCTACGACTTTGACAAGTGACAAAATTAATCTGCAATCTTGGACGGGTTCAATTAGTAAGAGAAACAAGCGAAGGACAGTTCTGACGTGTAACAACAATTCTGCTGATTCCTTTCAAGATGAACTTGCAGAGCAGATGACACATCTCGAATTCTTCTTTTTCTTTGGGGAATGTAGCACAGAGATGAACCGATGTAACTCATCATTCATGTCACATACTTTGTTTCTCTCAGATTCAGTAAAAAAATATTATCCGGTCTGTGTGGCAGAAACGTAATAAAAATTCTCCTTCAGACAGATTGATGAACGAATGAGTACTGTGTTTAACAACGCTTCAATACGTTTCATATAAATCATACACACGTTTACATTTGCATGTAATTTTTTAAATTCTATAGTCACGCCGTTAAAAAAAAAGTGGCCATTTCCATCACCAGCAAGGATAGTTCATAAATATATTTCGTCAAGTAGGAGAATATATATCATAACCATTTGATAAATTGATGATGGATAATTGGTTGGATCGTGAATTAGATTAACACAGATTTATCCAAAAGGCACGTATACATACGTACACACATACATCGTACATACATACAGATTTACACATGCGTATTCACGAGAGAAAAGAAGAGAAAGAAAAAGAAAACTCTTGTGTTTGTAAGTCTGTATACCTCTAAATATACGTAGAAAGAAGATCTATAATCATATGTCCACTCCCTCAAAGCAATATTTATAATCGAATCATCTAAATTTGTCAAAGCTTTCTGTAACTGGTATCACATTATTCCTGGTTAACTACGCGTAGAATGCCATACAGAGAAGTATCATCCGTCAAAATATCAGTTATCTGTATCTACGTTCTAATTAAGAAACATCTACATCATCTTTCTGTAGTCATACAGTACGTGATCAGTTGATATGCATATATTTCGTTTTCTCAGAGGAGTGGGAAACGGTTTCTGTTCATCAGAAATACCAGTTCTGTTTGTGAAGAATCTCGCTGTGGGACATTTCTAATGTTCCTATTTAGACCTGGATGAATATATTTCTTCTTGAAAATTTATCTGCTTTAGTGATTTACTCTAATCTGAGTTATCCAATTGCTCTCTCTCTCTCTCTCTCTCTCTCTCTCTCTCTCTCTCTCTCTCTCTCTCTCTCTCTCTCTCTCTCTCTCTCTCTCTCTCTCTCTCTCTCTCTCTCTCTCTACTATATTCCTACTTTAATCCTTCTTTGGACGTAAGTCATCAATCCTAAACCTTTTTTCCTCGTTCTTTCTTTCTCTCTTTTTTCATTCGCTCTTTCTCTCTTCCTATTTTGAACCTTTCTAAAAAATTATTATTATTATTATTATTATTATTATTATTATTATTATTATTATTATTATTATTTTCAAATTATTATTCCTTCTTTCATTATATTTCTAGCTTTCTTTCTACTCGTTTCTTTCTTTCTTTTCTTCTTAACGGTTTTTAAAATTCTGAGGGCGGTTTAAGGAGGAGCTGCTTTCTCTGATGACACCTCGTTGATCACACAGCAAAAACGTCACATCCGCCCAATTTGAACTTCTTTGTTTTGGAAAGAGGCTGCAGAAAGACGAACGAGCTATCACAAGTGAGAAACCTGAAGGAAATATCATCTATCACTTCTACAAAAAAACAAGAATTTACTCCTTCTTTCTTTGTTTTTTCTTCTTCATTCTTTTTTTAAAACAGTTTTTTTCTTGTTTTCTTTTCCTTTTTTTGAAAAAAAAAGTTTTTAGTCTGAGAATCTATTATATTTTTTTTTATGTGTTTCCAGGAACAAAAGGTAAAAGAAGACAGGACTCAAATAATATTATTTATTATTTTCAAGATGATTAGATACCTACCTACCTACCTACACACTCATATACACATATGTACATACATACGTACACACATACAAGATACATATACATACATACATATACATACATATATAGATACATACATACATATACATAAATACACACATACACGCATACAATCATACACACATACATATATACATACAATCATACATACATAAACACACACATACACATACATATACACATAGACATACATCTTTTTCTAACTGGTTCCCTCGTCTTCCCTATGGGCCTAAAATAAAATTACTGCGTCCAAAAGTTTATAATAGCAGTTCATTATTTGTAGACAGCCCCGAAAACTAGCCCCGTGGAATGGTTCCGTGCTAGTGTGCCCGTACATGCAGAAATAATGATTTTTAAAAAGACTTTATGAATATTCGCTTTACACACATACAAACTCGACTAACAACGTCTGGGTCAGGGTGACCTACCAGTTTTATCAAGTCAATATCAGCATTCGTTCAGACATACATAGATAGATAGGTAGATAGGTAGGTAGGTAGGTAGATAGGTAGATAGATAGATAGGTAGGTAGATAGATAGATAGGTAGGTAGGTAGATAGATAGATAGACAGACAGACAGACAGGTAGGTAGATAGATAGATAGATAGATAGATAGGTAGTAGGTAGATAGGTAGATAGATAGATAGACAGACAGACAGACAGACAGACAGAGAGGCAAACACACGTACAGACAAAGATATTTAAAAGATGAATGAAAAACTGATGTCTGCTACTATTGCTACTACAACAACGAATACTGCTGATGCTGCTACTACTATTACATCTGCCATTACCACTACTACTACTCTCACTACTGCGACTAATATTATTACTACTGTTACTGCTCCAACTACAGCTAACAGTTGCTGCTATGGTTGCCTTACAAAAATGCAATATCACATATCGCATAAAATAATAAGAAGAATAACAACAACAACAACAACAACAACAACAACAACAACAACAACAACAACAACAACAACAACAACAATAATAATAATAATAATAATAATAATAATAATAATAATAATAATAAATAATAATAAAAAGTCTTACACTTCACCTAATTCTTTAGGTTAGAAGCTGGGATCAAGAGGCGATCCCTGCACCACAAAGTCATCAGAAGTGAGTTACGTTATCTTTACGTTATCTGAACTAACTTTCACCAAGCCTTATCTGAATCTGACGTTATTTGCGATTTAAGAAATTTCACCCAAGTCGCCCCTGAATCTCACGTTACTTGTAATCTAACATATTCACCAGTCACCCCTGAATCTCACGTTACTTGTAATCTAGCATTTTCACCAGTCACCCCTGAATCTCACGTTACTTGTAATCTAGCATTTTCACCAGTCACCCCTGAATCTCACGTTACTTGTAATCTAACATTTTCACCAGTCACCCCTGAATCTCACGTTACTTGTAATCTAACATATTCACCAGTCACCCCTGAATCTCACGTTACTTGTAATCTAACATTTTCACCAGTCACCCCTTGAATCTCACGTTACTGGCGATCTGAGAAAGTTCACCCAACACAGCCCCAAATCTGACGTTACTGGTGATTTAACATGTTCTCCATCTCACGTTGCGTGTAATCTAAAAAGAAATTTTCACCCAAGTCACAGCTAAACCTGACGTTACTTGTAATCTAGCATTTTCAACGGTTTTCCCTGAATCTGACGCATAAAACTGGTGATTTAAGAAACTTTCACCACGTCACCTCTGACTCTGACGTTTTTGGGGGTGATTTAAGGAACAACGTAATGTTATAACAAATTGCACAATCTTCCAAGAAAGCCAGCTGATTTGCCGTTTTGTTACGTCGAATCATTCTCAATTCACGACTAACGTCAGATGGAGGGTAACTTTACTCGTGATTTTAGAACTGTTCCATACCATAAAGAGGCTAATAAGCCGTTATTTTTAGGACATTGTGCAATCCGTTATCACGTTACATTTTTCTAGGTTACTCAAAATTCAAATCACGTATCTGATTTTTTTTTTTTTTCTTTCTTTGTATTGCTCAAGACTTCTTGACTTTTCTGGCGCGAATGTGGATATTTTATTTAGCCTTTGGGAAAGGAAAAAAAATGAAGAATAATTGTCTGGCGTGGATTTTTTTATTTTCTGTTGTTCGGAGATTTCTGTAACATTTATTGATGAGGCCAGAGAAATATTAAATGAAGCATAATTATATCTGTTCTCGTTCAAACAGATTAGAAAATATAATTTCCGTAGATGGAAATGGATTGAACTTTTTTTTTTTTTATCTTGTTCTCTATCTTCATCATCATCACCATTAGCGAAATCTAATTATTAGTCTTCAGAATCGTAGACAGAGAGAGAGAGAGAGAGAGAGAGAGAGAGAGAGAGAGAGAGAGAGAGAGAGAGAGAGAGAGAGAGAGAGAGAGAGAGAGAGGAGAAGAAGGGTAAGAAGAGGACAGAAACAGTCAAAAGGAAATAGTCTGAGGGAGAAAAAGAACAAAAATTGTGTAGGAAATAATAGACTGGCGGAGTTCTAATTAAAAATATAAAAACTTTTCAGTAAATGCTGAAGTTACATAAAGAAAAAAAGAGAGAGATCAGTCAAATCTTCTGGGAACGCTCTAATATGGAACAATTAGACTGACAAAATGAAAAAACAAAAACCTGAAAAACGGATTCACGTGTGAATTAGTGGATCTGTGTTAATAAGTCAGGCTAAAAAATAACTTGAAGAGCAGTAAAAAAAAAAAATAATAATAATAATAATAATAATAATAAAAAAGAGAGGACTTTAAACATTTTAATATTATTACAAAAATGTGACAGACTTTAATATCCAGCTCTTAGCTAGCAGACAGCATTGTCCTGTCTGGATCCAAAGTCTGTATATTCAGGTCTGTGTGACCCGAAGTAAAAACGACTAGGAATTATGACGCACCTAGAAACAAACAATCAATCGTTTATCAAAAAAGCATTATAAAATATTTTTTATTATTATTATTATTATCATTATTTCTGCACTGAAAAAATAAATGAAAAACGTAGCACATAGATCTTAATACGTCTTCATCGAACCATTACCAACGAAATAAGATAGTTTTTAAAAAAGACCCAGACAGCAAATGTATCGCATTATTAAACATGGAAGCAACATTATCACGTAACAATAATAAAAATATTGATAATCTGAAAATGTGAGTAGCTAAATCGATAATTACTGATTATAATTGCCGAATATGGATCTGCGACTAAGATTAACTGTAGCGTTCGTTATTCTTTCAAAATCGCTTTAAGCTGGAACAGGGTAGAACGGTAAGTAAATATATTTTCTGACATATTTTTCAAACGGGTAAATGGATATACGGAAACTTGGAAGAAAGAATAAAAGGAAGGAAGGAAGACTGGAATGTTTAATGACAACTGGATAAATAAAAAATGTACTGATGATACGCCTATGAGTCACAAAAAATATATATATATAACCTACGCGTCAAAAATATTATTTTTTAAAAAGTGTCTCAAAAACAATTCCCCAAACAAAATAGAGAAAACAAGGACAACAATCATTTAAAAATAATAATAATAACAAAATAACATATCTCTCTATCTCTATGTCTGTTATGTATCATTCTATCTATATGTCTGTCTGTCTGTCAGTCTATCTCTTTATTTATTTACATGTATTAATTAACAACAAATTCTTAATCAAAGTAAAAATAAATTCATATTATTTCAAGGAAAGACAGACATATAAATTATACACTTTTATCTAATAAAATATTCATTAACCAATTTTCTAATAAGATTTACCCCCAATATGTTTTGGGTCTGTGATCCATTCTGTCTGAAAAATTATCTGCTTTAGTATTTTAATTAATAACAGAGACAGTAACATACTTAATATAATGTTGCGATTCCAGTATATATACCAGGTCTCTCGTTTTATGATCAAAACTGTAAAATAAAGAAAAGAGTGAAAAAGATGGGTAAATTTTCACATTCTAGACGGTGCTCGCTGTTACGAGAGGTGAGACGTCATGTTTGGAACAGATAAATCATGGAAGCTGAGTTTTTGCTAAGACGATTTTAGTGTCTGTTTTACTGTTAGAAAGAAGAAAAGAAGCTGCTGTGGACATTTACCTAAACAATCAGCTGTTGTGGACGCTGATGTTGCTAGATTTGATCTCTCTAACTACCACCTTTAAGACTGGCTGCTTAACCACTACGTTACCTAGTTATTTCTTTTCAAACTATTGCAGCGTCACTGACGCAGTCGTTCGTTATCACAAAGATTTTTTTTTTAATATGTCTGATATTTTCTTCCCCAGATAATTTCATTCACTGCTGGGTGAACAGATCACTAATTTAACAAACAACATGGTAAAATCGACTAACAGGTTGACGACAACAGCTCAGCTGTCCTCGACGTCACAGAGATCGTAACTACGTGTTTTGTGTCCGTACGTATCGGCTCGATTGTTGACGCAGGAGAAATAATTACTTTCAGTACAAAGAGGTTCGATTAATCAATCGGAGGTAAAGATTTTTATAATGAACACATTTCTTTAATGTACAAAATGTCATTTTTGTCGTCGTTTCCTTCATGCGTCAGCTCTGATGACATCGGTTTTTGCGCTCAGAAGCTTGGTAACGTTAAAATGGAATAGCGCTAATAACACACTTCTTAAAGAAGACAGCATAAAAATGTTATCGACGAGTTTTAATTTTTGTTAGCTGTATTACGTGAGTACTTCAGCTCACTAACAGAAGTGTGTCTTGAGAGTACTTTTATTAATGTGTATAAAATACTTTCACTAATAATTATATAAATAAGGTATATATAAATTTGATAATTTGATTCAGCTAATTAAGATTAGTTTCGGTTTGAAAGTAGAGAATGACAGATGGTGAGAGTGAGAGAGAGATACAGAGAGAGAGAGAGAAATAATGCAGACAGAAAGATAAAAAAATTAAACAGATGTGTAAGTTAACTTCTTATATAAACATTAACAAAATAGTAGTAATAATGTAAGGGAAACAACTCTATTTTCTTTCATTTTCTTTTAACGAACCATACCAAAAACATTAAAGCAGCATTATTTCAAACCTTTATGAAAACTAAACAAAGGGATAACATTTTAAGAAATAAAATAAACACTTGAAAAAATTCTTCAGCAATAATTCAAAATCAAATCAAATCAAGTTAAATAAATTATAATCCAAATTATAGAAGAAAAAAAGAAGCAGAGATCGGGAATAGGAAAAGGGAGACAACTCTAGTTACATAAAAAATCGTGTGATAGAGTTTCTTTTGATCGATCCGAGCTTGAACTGAAGTTGACAAAAGGTATTCATCATACCTACAGAAAGCAAACAAATATGTAATGATGTCAGGATTATTAACATGACTTGTTTGCCGAGTACACAAATAATTTTGTGGATCTAAAGACGGTTTAACAATTCCACTGATGGTTAAAAGTCTGATTACAGGACATACGTTTAGATGAAAGCAATGAAAAAAAATAAAAATAAAATAATAATAATAATAATAAAGGAAAATAAAACATAGGCGTGTATCAAAACGTGTATTATAGATTTTTAGATTTTTGTTTTTTCCTCTCTGGGTTATAGATTTCGGAGAGAAAAACAGAATTATAAAAAGTAAAATAATGAATGAATAAATAAATAAACAAGCAAACAACAAATAATTAAGCAACAAACAAACAAACAAACAAATAGACCAATCCAAACCTCCTACAGAAAAAACAGAAAGGAAAATGTGATTAAAATAATGATGATAATAACAATAATAACAATAATAACAATAATAATAATAATAATAATAAATAATTTTCTATGTATATCTTTGTTTATATAATGTTTTTATTTAAAAAAAAAATTGTGCATTATATATACACTAATTTCAATATCTGTCATTATCTCTGTGATTTTTTATTTTATTAATCTTTTTTTCTTTTTTTTTTTTTTTTTTTTTGTTTTTTTTTTTTTTTTCTGCTATTTCTTCCTTTCTTTCTTTTTTTTTTTTTTTTCTTTTCCTGTATCTAAATGAATATCTGATGCTAGCTAGGTAGGCTTGTGATTTATTTTGTTGTCGGTTTTTAATGTGTGTGAATTTCTCATTCTCTTTTTATATATACAATAACGAATGTTTTTGTGTTTGCTTTGTTTGATCCCTGTATACTTTTATTTACATAACCAGGCTTCATAATACTAATTAAAGAAAAAACAACGTACGTGGTGTGTATTTTGGTTCATCAGAAACCATACTGAAACTGACAATCCAATTTTTCATGTTCTTGAAATACCTATTAAGCAGAAAAACGCCAACCTACTGATAGTCACGTAATTACGTCTACTAACGTAATAACGTTCGTAAATTTCTTGTTTCAGCGCCCAAGTCTACGTAATATATACAAGTATTTGGCGTAGATCGTCAGCAAGGGATTCGACATGACCTTCAAATCCAGGCTCGTTCCTGGGGGTGGGGAGGAGCTCAGTCAGCAGATTTGTAAAAACATACTGCACTGGAATCATTTATATTTCAATATCTATGAATAATTCCTTAATATTAAATTACATAAAACAATAGGCCACTGAATGTCATATTCCACCCGACACCGTGTCATTTTATTAAAACAAAATTAGAAACTTGGCGTTGGCGAAGGGGTGACTTGAGAGTCGTATTAACAAAATCATAGAACCGCTCCCGGTAATATTCATATGTGGACAACACTGTTACTTACGACAATGAATAAACCATGATGAACTGTGATCTGCACGCAAATGTTACGCCTAACTAATTAGGAGAGCGACGAAATGCTTTGATTGTAAGATGGGAGAGTTTTAAACGTCGTAATCGAAATGAAGAGTCTGGGAGAAAACCCTGCGTGTTTGCGTACAGGCTCACAGACATTGACGTACTAAATGCGTAGCAGAAGTTTTCTCTTGTTCAATAAATAAATATTCTTGTCTTATATCTCTATGTTATTTTAAGGGTATTCATTTAGAATGATGTATAGAAATCTCTCTCTCTCTCTCTCTCTCTCTCTCTCTCTCTCTCTCTCTCTCTCTCTCTCTCTCTCTCTCTCTCTCTCTCTCTCTCTCTCTCTCTCTCTCTCTCTCTCTCTCTCTCTCTCTCTCTCTCTCTCTCATTCACTGGTCTTTTTTCTTCGTGTTTGTATCTATATACTTTTATGTGTATTACCAATTCTGTAATTATGATTCAACATCAACAAAAAGATTAATAATAATAATGATGATTAAAATATTCTATATTTCTCAGAAGATTCAGATCTTATATTTACCCTGCAAACCACAGAAACAGAGAGAGAGGAAAAAAAAAAAATTATAAAAATAACCAAGTATTCTTTAATCATCATAGCAACAATATTTTGTTACATTCTCTCTGCCAGCGATCGCATATTCATTGCGATGTTTACGTAACGACATATGCATACTAATAATAAAAAAAAAATACATCCAGAAACGTCGACATGTACTTGAATCACGACGTCTGTAAGACTGGGGATAATAAAGTCATCAACAACAGCTTTGCCCAGTCCTGTATTCGTCAAGAAACAATGAATTCATTTTCTCAGCGGCATCCAGCGTTTTGTTGCCATAGCTCTGAGACCGTTCATTACAGAGCAGACGTCTGTGCTGTAATTAGTGGCCAAGGTAAAAGTGGTGCTGGATAAAAGGCTGGCTGATTTCTCAAAGAGCCACGTGTGTGTACAGTCAGCAATCAGTAGCTAATTATTGTTTGTTAGTCAGCTAACTTAACGCAAACAGACAGAGAGACAATACGAGTAAATTGCCAGCACAACAGAGGAATAGATAAAACACACAGACGTGAGCTGCATTGAGAAATCGCAACTTAAAAGTGTTCGGTCTATATATGTTCCTTTGTATGTTCACTGTCTCGCTCTTTCATTATCTTTTAATCTATTACTCTATATTTATCTGTTGGCGTTTTAGTCTCTCTCTCTCTCTCTCTCTCTCTCTCTCTCTCTCTCTCTCTCTCTCTCTCTCTCTCTCTCTCTCTCTCTCTCTCTCTCTCTCTCTATATATATATATATATATATATATATATGCACATATATGCATCCATTCATCCATTTATTCATCTAATGTATGTATATATTTGTATGTGTATCGGCCTATCTATACCTCTATCAGTGCATAACACAGACGAATAGAGATAATGACACATTTTTAAATAAGTTATATAAGGAAGACAGTTATTAATTGATCTTATTTTTTTATTTTTTTTTTTGTCATAAATTTATATAGCTGTCTATTCTCTACTCAAGAAAACACTTATGATATTAAAATGATAACTGTAGATGTCTGACGTAACACTGGGTTAATTCAGTTTGACTGCTGGGATGGTCTGTCAGTTGTTAATGTATGTACATGAGTGTCTAAGTGCGGTATGTTCTAATCTAATATTTAACTCGTAATCGATTAGACTCCAAGAGAAACTTAGCTAATATAACTACACTGTAACATCCTCTGTAATGTCACTCGAAGGACACTTCACTCTCCGTGGAACAATTTTGTCATCACGTGTTACAGTTAGTTCTGATGTAACTGGGAACATGATGCTCTCTTTGTGATTGTGTAATAGCGATAAATTACTATGATGACACTGACGATTTCTATACCTACGTATATTCGCATATGCATATATATATACAAATATACATACATATACACCCATATATACATAGATACATACATACGTACGTACATACATACATACATACATACATACATACATACATACATACATATATGCACAGACACACACACACACACACACATACATACATACATTCATACATATATGCATACGCACGTACGTACATGTATACAGAGAGAGGGATAGACAGAGAAACGGTTGGAGAGACAGAAAGAAATTACATATTAATAATAATGATGTGGAAAAAGTGAGATATGTACACACACACACACACATCTCACACACACACATACACATACATAAATGCACACGACAGTTTAATTTGAATAATTAATTCAGTTTCTCAGAAAAACAAGATATTTGGTTCAACTCTTCACAGTTATTGCTTTTCACTAACCATCTCCCACGAACGGGTCACGGAAGCAAAATATAAAATAATTTGCATTCACAAATGTATTATCAGACAAAAATTCCATCACGGGTAGTAAAAGTTGATGTAACACCGCCAGACGTAACTGGCAGCTGAACACGCCTTTTCGTTGGTCTCTCAAACAAACACGCCACCACATGGTCAGCCGGTGCTAGGCTCCTCTGATCCATTAACCAAATTATCCCTCTTATGTCGAGACAAAAATTCAGCGGACGGTTAAGTGGTGTTTCACGAGCAAGCAAACGGAGCGGCCTATCAGTAATCTGGACACTGTCATTCTTTAACGAAACCGATACTTAAATACACCAGTCATCCGTATGCGAAACTAAACTGTATTTAGAAAGTTTGTTGGAAAAACTACGGGAAAGTAGTCTGCGCATGCTCATAATGGTTTGAATAAACTATTTTTAGAAGTGTCTAGATACGGAAGGTTTCCTAATTTTTAAATCTAATCTGGTAGGTTTTAGTAAAAAAAATATTTCAAATAAATTTAAATACCAAAGCGTAGAGCGATCAAACTTTACTAACAATAAAATGCATAGCGATCAAACTTTACTAACAATAAAATGCAGCAGTAAGATAATAATCTTGAACAATGGCATACAGTATGATATTTTCCGTTTATCGTGAAGTCATTTTGTATCTCATTATAAGCATCATATAACAACAGACTTTGGCAAAAAAAAAAAAAAAAAAATTCGATTAAATCTTTATTGACAGAAATACAAAACAAGCCAACGACAACAACCACATCAACAAAACATATTTTATACTACTGAAAATGAAACGAATGATTCTTGCTTTCCTCGTGCCGATTTATTCAAGTCGTATATCTCGAAGAACAACGCGAGAAAAGCGTTCGCTTGCATTTGCCCCGTTATTACTGTGTACACGTAAGAAATGCGCCGTTATTCACTTAAACCATCGTTTATTAGATCCAGTTAACGTACAACAGAGCCGCTGAAATATGCTGAACGATATCAAGTGTGTTTCCCAACATTTTCATTGTTCTGTATTGATCTATGAATATTGCTTTTTTTTTTTTCTTAAAGCGCATGGAGCGCCATAATGGCGAGGGTACCAGTGGTTTGGGATGTATCGCTGCGGGACTGCTTCCGCCAGTCACGACGAAGGTCGTGGGATCGATTCATGCCGATGATCTTTTGGGATTATTCTCTTTCCCAGCCTGCGAGCCATATTAGATATATCAGTGATAGTGTCTGTTAGGCTTGTTGTTTTTTAAAGTATTGTTTTGTAATTGCTAAAGACAACCTGTACAGTTCCTAGCATTTTCTGTCTCATACCAATTAGACCCAGTAGTGCTTGATGGATTTGAAATAAAGATTTCTTTTTCTAAAAGTTGCTGAATCATACATTTTTCACTGTACGTCATCAAATGTTATAGATTCGGGGTATGTGTGCATGTCTGTGAGTGTGTGTGTTTGTGAGAGAGAGAGAGAGAGAGAAAGAGTATTTTGTATGAGAGAAAAAGTGTGTGTGTGTGTGTGTGTGTAAATGTCATATTTTTATAATTATTAATTTGTTTACCTATCCTTTATTTTCAGTTAAGCAGTTAAAAAACAAAATTTAAAAAGCCATTCATAAGTTAATTCGGTTTTCGCCTGTAAGTGATTATCGACTTGTGAAAGATGCATCCCAGAAGTAAATATTTAACTTTGCCAATAAAGAGGCGGTCAAGGTAGACAACCATCCGGAAGTACACGGAAAATTCATTTTACGCCAATTGCTGGGTATATTGACCTTGTAAACCAAAAGCTGTACAAGATCTTCGATTCGTTCGTGGAAATACTTTATTTTATTCCATTATACAATTTGTTGTTTGACCAAATTGTTTCGTTTTCTTGAATACACATTATACATTTTTTATTTTAAATTCGTTTTCTGTTTTGAATCGTTGACATGCATTTATGGGTTAATGGTTCAATAACGTTGTCTTGGCTACATCAGGGACACATTTTTAATGTATTAGCAGTATATAACTGAGTGCCAGTTTCTGAGTTATTTACTGTTTCGTAATCGAGGGGGGGGAGAGAGAGACAGAGAAAGACAAAGTTAGAGAAATAGAGAGAGATATGGAGAGAGAGAGAGAGAGAGAGAGAGAGAGAGAGAGAGAGAGAGAGAGAGAGAGAGAGAGAGAGAGAGAGAGAGAGAGAGAGAGAGAGAGAGAGAGAGACTATCAGAGGTAGAGAGATAGAGAGAATGAAAAATTATATATATCTTAAAAGAATAAAGACAGCAAACGTTTGAGAGAGAGAGAGAGAGAGAGAGAGAGAGAGAGAGAGAGAGAGAGAGAGAGAGAGAGAGAGAGAGAGAGAGAGAGAGAGAGAGAGAGAGAAAGAAAGACAGAGAGAGAGAGACAGACAGACAGAATTAACAGTGCAAGGGACAGAGACAGAGAGATCTGCACAAAGATCAGAAAATAAAATAGAAACATTTTCTTTCGTTTTAATAAATTTAATAATTTCTTGTTTTAGAGTAACTAATAGGTAACTATAAAACAACATGAAAGGTGTGATATTTTCAAAAGTGCATTTAGAAAATTCATAACAATTTCTGGTCTGACTAGAAACTGGACTAACAACTACGATAATTCATTTGTGTCATCCGAGATGATAAATAGTTTCTAAAAAAAAAAATAATAATAATAAAAAATAAAAGGATTTTTAATATTGAAGGACGAAAGGAACAATAAAGTGTCAAGGAAATATATTTTATTGGTTTCCAGTCAGATGCTCGGCTGAACGGGCAATATCGAGATATCGTATTTTACATAAACTGTCACAGGCTTTTTTAGATTAAAATTAAAAAAAAAAAAAAAAAAAATGTCTCGTTCTTTTCTTCTTCTTTTTTCCTTCTTTCTTTCCTTCGTTTTCTTTTTTTTGTTTTTTGTTTTTTATCTGTGTGAGTATATGTCTGGATACATATGTGTGTTTGTGAGTGTCTGTGTTTTAATATGTATTAGAATGAATATGTGTAAATACCGTCAGTTTATTTCATTGTGTGTTTGTATAATATGCGTATATGAATATGTTTGTATATACATTGTACATATGTGTGTTTGTACGTGTATGTGTGTTTACGTGTGTGTGTTTGTTTGTTTGTGTGTGTGTGTGTGTGAGTGTGTGTGTTATTGTATGTATGTCCTGGCGTAATTATGTATTGTGTGTGTGTGTGTGTGTGTGTTTTGTGCATATATAATCTATGATATAGGTGAACTGGAAATAGAACCTATGTCCGCTTTGATATGCGTATTTTCAAAACAGTTTTTACTTTTTCGTTTGTCTTCTCACCAAAGTAAGTCTACAGCAATTAATCTGGACAAAAAGGCAATGCGTTTTCTTCGATGGAAAATGTAACAAAATAGTTTTTAAAAAAAAGTATAAAAAAAAAAAAAAAAAAAGAAAAAATTAAAAGAAAGAAGAAGAAAAGTAAAGAAAAGAATGAAACGCGTTACACAAAACTGGAACTTTTATTCTCGTGGCCTAACACACGTACGTACAGTCTAACGATCCGCTTAATCAAATTGCGCCTTTCTGCCGTTACGACTGCGTTACGACTTTTACCAGTGGTGATACGGACATGAAACAGGGAACAACTGCGGAGACAGAAACTGGTTATCATAGTCATGTCAAGCGACTAATAACTAAATAATCCTTCAAATCAGTGCGGAATGTTCGGCTCCCCTTTCCGTGCGCTGTGACAAAACAAATCTAGTGATCTTTGTCAAGTCATCCAGACGAACGGACGTAAACGTCGGGACGAGACATCGGGGTGAGAGTATAGAAACGTCTGGGATGGAAATTGCGTGAGGATGAGAGAGTTTAAGCGGATAGAGGCAGACAGAACGAGCTACAGACACACATACATAGAATAAGAAAGGCAAAGAGAGAAACAGAGAGACAGATAAACTTAGAAACAGACAGAAACGGATACAGACTTAGGAGAGAGACAACACGAGACAGACACAGACAGAAAGATATATATATATATGTATGTATAGAAAAAAGATCAGCCACACAGAGATACGGACAGACCTTCAGAGAAAAAATGACCAGAGAGAGAGAGAGAGAGAGAGAGAGAGAGAGAGAGAGAGAGAGAGAGAGAGAGAGAGAGAGAGAGAGAGAGAGAGAGAGAGAGAGAGAGAGAGAGAGAGAGAGAGAGAAATGTTTTCAAATTAATTCTAGTTTCCTTTGTATATAAATTGTTTTGTCATTGCATTTATGACCTTCATGTTTTCGATATTCTTTTAAAATATTCCTCTGTTTATATAAAACAATCAGCGAACCAGACATTGTATTGAGTGGTTTAGTGGCTGATCAATGGAAGAATCGATCGCTTAATCGAATGATTGATTTGTTCTTTTTTTCTTCTTCTTCTTCTTATTCTGTCAAGTAAGTAATTTCAATTCCCATTCAATAGTTTGTTTTTCTTTTCTTTTCGTTTGTTTTCTTTTTTAATTATCATAATTATTATTTGTTGTAATTTTACTCGCAACCTTCACTTCACCGTAACTTTTCAACCAGCATTAATTTATCATCGATTGAGCCGTACACGATATATTATAAATATTTATTATTCATGAAAGCTCGTGGTTAGCTGATAGCGGTTTGTTTAGATGGCGTTTACAAATTTCTCTGTCGGGGAAGCGGGCTGAGTGACGCCATGTTGGGTAATACAAAAACAGGAGTCACGCAACGAGAACATTTCCCGCCAACGCTATACCCACGAGTTATTATAAATTTTGAATTAGAACACAGATCCGGAAATGGATCGAAAAAAAAACACCCACACATTATGATGACAGTGATGATGGCGATGATTAAAATAAACAATAATAATAACAACAATAGAACGATAATAATAATAATAATAATAATAATAATAATAATAATAATAATAATAATAATAATAATAATAATTACAACTGTAATGATGATAGTAGTGGTAATAGCAGTAAAAATACTGACGATAATAATAATAATAATAATAATAATAATAATAATAATAATAATAATAATAATAATAATATCAACAACAACAACAACAACAGTTAATAAATATTTAAATTATCAAATAATTTTTTTTTTTTTTTTTTTTGAATGTAAAAATACGGATCGGATAATGGATTTTCGTGAACGGAATCAAAATGTTTATTAAATATTTATTATTAACCGAGACATGTGGGCTTTTGCTTTTTTATTTTTAATTAATTTTTTAATCACTGGGCAGTGGGTTTCTTCCAGTTGGTTAATAACGACTCGCGGTCCCGCGGGTAATCAAATGTCAGCTTCTGCCATATCATGTCGTTTTCCAATCACCGTCTTTTGTACCAGTCTGAAATCGAGATAAATGCTCTTCTTTATTTCCTGAGTGAGTTTCTTTTCGTTTTTTGTTTTCTGAAACAGATTCTTAATGGGGTGCACACATTTTCCAATGAGCGTATTTTCGGAAAACGTTAATTATTTTGTGCATCTCAAATGAATGTCTCTTCGCTTAGAGATGTTCGTGCTTTTCAAAAAAAAGATAGAAGAAAAGCGTCGTGTTTTCATAAATGTTATTAATTCTCACTCTCTCTCTCTCTCTCTCTCTCTCTCTCTCTCTCTCTCTCTCTCTCTCTCTCTCTCTCTCTCTCTCTCTCTCTCTCTCTCTCTCTCTCTCCATTTAACCATCTCTAAGTATCTCTCACTATATCTGTATCTCTAACTGTCTGTCTGTCTGTCTATTTATCTATTTGTCTCTCTCACTGTCTACATATCCATATCTATCTCTCTATATATGTTTGTCTATTTCCCAGTTTCAATATCTTTTCCAATATATTTGTATATAACTATGTCTATCTACCTATTTATTTATCTCTGTCTGTCTGTATATCTATCTATCTACCTACCTATCTATCTCTCTCGCTATCTATCTATCTCTATATATCTGTCTGTCTATCTGTCTATCTATCTACTTTTATATCTATCTGTCGTTCTGTATGTCTATATATCTGCTAATTCGGCTGTCTGTTTTTCTAATCATTCTTCCTTTATCTGTAGATAATCTATCTAACCATGTATAAATAATATAATACAATACGCAATACTGTCAAGTAATATTTTACCATCTCTCTGATACTGACGTCATCGTGTTCTCGCGAGAGTACGAAGTATTTATACGAGTCCGCTTTAACGTTCTCCCTCTTGTAAAATCAAACACGATTATTTTCAGATAAATAGAAACTGCATTTGATTCAACTGCTCGAATTGACAGATCTTGAAATAATAATAATATATTGAGAGATAGATAGCGTACTTTACTGAAAGAGTACATGGCTCATTTGAGAGCCTAGTGGTTTAAATGTTAACCCAAACAGCTGACTTCGTTTTTAATAAATGTATTGAATACATCTGATGTATTGCTGTTAATTGTTAATTTGAATTTTTCTTTTTGTATGTATGTGTGTATGTATGTATGTATGTATGTATGTATGTATGTATGTATGTATGTATGTATGAATGTATGTAAGTGTGGATGGATAAATGGATGGATATACAGATGGATGTTTTTATGTATGTATGTATGTATGGTTTTATATAATTATGTATGTATGTTGTTTACATATGTATATATGCATGTGTATATATATATATATATGTATATAATTAGGTATGCATGCATATACCTATGTATGTAGGTAGGTAGGCAAGTAACATATGAAAATACGCAGGTAGCCAGATGAGTATGTGTGCATTAAGGCATATATCAAAAATAACGTGAAGCATATAGATGTACAAGTATCATAGCCACATTTACGCGGTGATGTAATAATAACAGACATCGTGAACGCAATGCACTCTAGCTGAATGATAATGCACGCAGAAACCTGCAATAAAGATAATCTGTTCGATATGACTGTGTTTTATCAATCGTTATTGATCTGTGATGACGGAGATGATTTTTTTACTTTGCTGATTTCTTTGTCCATGAAGCAGAATATTCTCTAATTGTTCCGACATGACTGAACAGTATTCAAAGACAGAGGTTTTTTTTGAAAAGCTAAATGTTGTCAGCCATTAGAGTGGAAGGGAGATAGAAATAGATAAGAAGACAGATATGTTTGTGTATATATTGAATATATATATATAATTGTTATGCTAGTAAGTGTCATTTGTTTGTATGTATATTTGTGTGTGTTTGTATATATGTGTGTACGTACGTACGTTCGTATCTACGTATGGAAATATGTATGTATATATGGATGGATGGATGGATATGTAACTATATTCATATACATGTATATAACCATATTCATCATGTTCATAAAAAAAACACGTGTTAAGAAGAAAGCAAAATAAAATAAATGTAGAATGTTTTTAAGGAATCTCGATTATAATGCATGTAATAATATTTTTAAAAGTTAAGTAGTAATAATGGTAACAGTAATAATAATAATGATATCTTCCATGTACAGACATTATTACAGTATCAAGAAGACATCTTTAAAACACTTACAATTCAAACTTTTAACATCGAACGAGATTTTTCGCCGACAATATTTAACAATCTCGCTTGTTTTGACAACTCTACTACAACAAAGATCAAAATATTACAATAACGATTTATTTTTCTTTCTTTTTTTTTTGTCATAGAAAAACACCATCAGTATTTTCAAACACTCAAATTCACGAGGGTAACTTCGAAAGCGGGCTAGTAATTCACTTTAGTCGATTCCCCGGGATCGAAGTGTTTGCCAAATACGGGAGCATTTCAAATGAAGCAGGTTCTAACACGAGCAGTGATAAGATTTGGGCCAGTAGGCTTTCATGTACAAGAACGTGATGTGTACACCGTGCGGACAGAATCGACAATGAGGAGAGTGCTTTGAAAGAGATCGTGGAAACAGCGAAATCTTCTTTGATGGGCTGAAAATTGTGTCGATCAGGCAGGAAGATGGACGTTTAAGGATCTACGATAAACAGCGTGATGTTTGTTTTGTTTTCTTTTCTTTTTAACTTCGGAAATATTAAAATCTGAACTGTGGGGGAATGTGGGATTTCTTAGAAATATGATTTTAAGACAAATGCCACTGAATGTTTATTATCATTATTATTATACATTTTTTTGTAAAAAAATTTCAGAAATATGAAGTAAATAAATATTAGTTCATAAAATTAAGAAATTAACAAAAACAACAACAAACAAACAAACAAATAAAAGTAACAAAACAAAGAACAACTTATTTTTTTATTATTCGAATTTTTTGTTCATAATTAAACATTATATACATACTGAACGAAAGAAAGAAGAGTAATAAGAAAGGAAAAAAAATATATACTAAATTTTAAGAAGAAAATATTTTAGGGTTTTAAAATAGAAATATCCATAGAAAATTATTATTTTATGTTAAAGAATAAACATTATCATCAATTAAAAACAGAAGTAAGATATCGTACATGGAGATATCATATTTCAGTATGTCTTATTTAAAAAATATTTACTTATTTGTTTGCTTATTTGCTTATCTTTTAACCATATTTATTTATTAATTATAGTTATCAGTAGCAATAGCTGTAGCAAGGAATAACAGCAGCAGTAGCACTATTACTAATAACACAAGAAGTACTTAAGAGCTATCCCTGGAGTTGTTGGTTCCCCGTGCACATTAATACTGGAGCTCTAGCTTATGGTGGTGGAAATTAAATTTGTCCTTTGTTTTTCTGATCAATAACAGAAATAACTATCAGATTCTCGAAGAATTTTCACTTCTTCTTATTATTATTTCTTTTTTTCTCTCTCTCTTTTTAAGAATTATTTATTAATTATTTCAACATTTGACCCTTTGTTTTTAGAAGATTTCAAGCACAACTATCCTAGTTGCTGATACCTTCAGCCCGTCGTGAGTTCTTATAGTATCTGCAGTAGAAGCAGTTAATGTAGTAACAGCGGTGATGGTAATAGAAACAGAAGTGGTAATATTGGTAAGAGTAGTAGCAATAGCAGTACAAGTATCGGTTCCAGTTGCAGGAATATTGGCAGAGGTAGTAGGAGTAATACTAATAGCTTCAGCAATAGTAGTAGTTGTTGTAGCAGTAATAGTAGCAGTGTAGTAATCGTAGTAGAAGTATTATTAGTAGTAATGATACTAGTTGTAGCAGTAGTAGTACTAGTAGTAGCAGCATAGTAGTAGTTGTAGTAATGGCGGTGATGGTGGGTGGTGGTAGTAGTTTTATTAGTAGCAGTGTAATAGTAGTTGTAGTACTACTAGTAGTAGCAGCATAATAGTATTATTAATAGTAAGTATAGTAGCACCAGTAGCAGCATCGAAGCTGTAATGGTAAATATTGTAGGAGCAGAAGAAGCAGTGTCAGTTGTTGTTGTTGTAGTAACTATACCAGCAATAACAATATAATTTAAAGTACTACTACTAGTATCAGTAGTAGCAGAACAAAATAGTTGTTCTTAGTAGTAATACAAGTTCTAGCAGCATTAGCAGCAGTAATAGTAGTTGTTGTAGTAGTAGTAGTACTAGTACATGCAGCATTAGCAGCAGTAATAGTAGTTGTTGTAGTAGTAGTAGTACTAGTACATGCAGCATTAGCAGAAATAATAACAGTTGTTGTAGTAGTAGTAGTACTAGTACATGCAGCATTAGCAGCAGTAATAGTAATTGTTGTAGTAGTAGTACTACTAGTACATGCAACATTAGCAGCAGTAATAACAGTCGTTGTAGTAGTGATATCGGTCGTGGAGGCTGTTTAAACATAAACAAAGAGAAGAACGTGCGGTTTGCACTGTGTGTGATCGTTCTGTTCCAGAGCAGTGTGTGTTATTAACAGTAGTCATTCATCTGAACAAACTCATCTCTCTGTGAATGCTATTTAATGAGTAACTAAGCGATGCGGACCATATTTCTCAACGGACCAATATCGGGACAATGAATTAAGCAGAAAGAGGTTGCTAGATATGAGAGATACTGGGCAAGATACAGAACGTGAATAAATTTTTTTTTAAAATAAGCACTATAATGGTACAGTTTTAGTGTGTTGCTAGTTCTTAATGCAGTAATGAAATTATAACTTATAAAACATTAATTCTACAATATTTAATAATTTATTAAAAATGCTGTGAAATTAAATGTTTCTTTGTCTGTTGTTGAAAAGTTTATGTTAATTTATGTGAGCAGTGAAAATCTTATACGAAAAGTATATGTTATTGTATGTGAGCAGTGACGTATACTTTCTATATTTTATGTTGAACTGTATATGATTGTTCTTTATTAAGGGTGAAACTTTAACAAAATGTCTATCGATAAACTCAGATTTAGAGTAGTAGTAATTTATAATATTTGTATGGTTTGTACATACGTGTCTGTCTGTTCGTGTATGTTATTGTATTACTACCGTTCGTAGATATTATAATTATGATATATAAACACTATATATATATATATATATATAATTGTAGTGTTTAGTACTGTTATTTTGATAAATTTTATCGACTTATTTTTCGATTTATTTTTCACTTTTTTCTCTCGGCTTTTTTCTTTATTATTATTATTGTTGTTGTTGTTGTTACATATTATAATCATCATCATCATCACCATCATTATTATTATTATTTTCATCATCATCATTATGATTATTATTATTATTTTATTTTATTTTTTATTATTATTTTTGTTTTTTTTTTGTTGTTGTTGTTGCTGGTTGTTTGTTTTTCACGGTGAATATAATACAACAAAGTTTCAACAGTACAAGGTTGTATAATTTCACAGAGCAAACGGCGTACAACGACGCGGTAACACAATCAATAGGAGGCAAATTTGTTTAACTCAACTAATGGGTGCTTTGTTTTCCTGATAGCATCAACATGGGAATACGATTTATATTAAGTTTGTGAACTTAACACCACATTCGCAAGTCATTCATCATTTTATATAGAGTGCATTATTCTCACGTCATAGACAGAGCGAGCGAGCGAACGAGAGAGAGAGAGAGAGAGAGAGAGAGAGAGAGAGAGAGAGAGAGAGAGAGAGAGAGAGAGAGAGAGAGAGAAGCAAATATATACAGAATCAAACAAAAGTGCGTGCACGTAAACACTAATATCAATTATAGGAAAATATCCGAACACACAAGACACAATAATCAATCATTTTCTCAGGACTTAAACTTAACGTACACATCATATTCACGTCTGCAGCTTTTGTTAATTCTTGTTTGTTAACGTTTCTCTCAAAGGAACATTTATTTTTATTTTTATATCTGTGACGTTGATATTTTTACTTTATACCCTTGTCGTTGATATTTTTATTTTACACCTTTGTCGTTGATGTTTTTACTTTATACCCTTGTCGTTGATGTTTTTACTTTATACCTTTGTCGTTGATATTTTTACTTTACACCCTTGTCGTTGATATTTTTATTTTTATATCTGGGTCGTTGATGTTTTTATTTTTATACCTGTGTTGCATATAAAATACATAGCTCATCTCTTTCTCAAACGAAGTAGAATGAACAATCAGAAACAACAACCGTGAACTGCAGTCACCGTACTCGACGGAATAATTAATTTTTCATCATTCTGTCATGAAAACAATACGCAGATTTGACATTAAAAAAAGAAGTTAAAAAAGTCATAAAATGTCATATTGATGTAATAATGCATTGTTGGCTAGTCGAATTTCTAATTATCGATCTCACTGCATGTACTTGTATATTCTGACAACAGTGCAGGTCTTGTTTGCTTTTGAAAATAAAGGATGACTGTTTTGTCCCCGGAGTAAAAAAAAAAAAAAAAAAAAAAAAAAAATGAAAAAGAGACGCTGCGTTCATGTTTAGTCAGTGTACCGTGACTAACAGATGACTGTACACCGACTGTAGTTGTGGTAAATAAAAAATATAAATTAAAAATCCAACATTTTTTTTAATGAAATAGTTCAGTGGACAAGGCACACACACACACACACACACACACACACACACACACACACACACACACACACACACACACACACACACACACAAAGGGTGTAATGTGAGGGAAAGAGCGAGATAAACTGAAAGAGAAAAGACAGAGGGACATATACAGAGAGAAACAAATAGAAACAAAGAATAGAGTTTCTTCGTTTTGGAATGGGAAATATTGTTTTCTAACAATGGCTCGAAAAATGGATAATGTTTTTTCTGTTCATATTTCTGAGAAAAAAAAATGTTCTTATTTAAGTAGATTAAATCAAAAATACTGTTTTCATCTTGTACTTTTAATTTTTGATATTTAGTCAAAATGACAGATGTTGACATTTCAGTTATGAAATATATATTTATATATATATATATCCATAATCTTAATCTGCAAAATAATAATAAAACCTTTCGTTTCGTTTATTCTTTTATCTCATTTTGTAAAAATTAGGAAGGAAAACACAACACGCAAGATGAAATCTCCGTATAAGACAAAAGTCTAAGAATTTGATTGTTAAAAGTGTACTTACCTTTTACATTTACAACCGCTGCCATTCCGAACAGAAAGCCATTGGCTTGTCAGTCGTTCATAGTAAAAGTAGAAATATTTGCGACAGCCATAGTATCCAGAATCATGCTTGAACTATCTTCGTGAATCATTTTGATTCCTGCTTTTACAGAGCGATGACTGTTATTTAAATCCCAGAACCTTCGTGGCGTTTTTTTTTCTTTTCAGAACTGCGTTAAAAAGCAACCGTTCATCACCAATGGTTTTTTTTCATTCACTTGGTGGATTTGTGTGTTTAGAAAGTCACAGTCTAAAGAAGTGAATGTTAACGACAAAACAATGAACTGACTACATTAACTGTACATCACAGTTTTTAAAATATATATATATAAATAATTCGTTTAAAACTTTGCGCTAACTCTCTTTTCATTCGATGAAATGAATGTGCGTTTTCGTTTGGTTATTTAGTCAATTTTATACTCTATCTTCAGTTTTTTTTTATTCATTAATTATAAATTATTTTAATATCTTTTTTTGACAAGTCTATAAACAGCGTTTAGTAATAACGGAACAACTCTTCTTTTTTCTTCTTCTTCTTCTTTTTTTTTGTGTACTTCTGCTCGTTCACACTGTCTAAGCAGGAATTTCCTGAAGGGAGGTCCTGTTCAAACTCGCTAACCGGGTTTCATTTTGTGACAAACGTCACCAGTAAATTATTTAGCACATGCACAAACTGTAACATCCCGCGATTGATTTTGCACTTCGCTGTTTTTCCCGCCTCGAAGCAAATTGTTTGCTTTGCACGAGCCGGAGATGGCGTCTGCATGAGGCTGACTCGTCGCTATCTCGCGCGCGCGCCAAGGTAGGTCGCCCGAACGCGTGATCGATTTCCTCCGATAATTTATTTCGGTAAAGAATGTGCATATATATGGGATACAGTCGATGTAAAATTATACAGTTGTGTCCCAGCAATTCAGCGGAATCATATCATTATATTTGGCAGCCCGGTTCCCTGTGGGATCCATTTGTGCGCGATTTATGGGTTCATTTCACTGATGTTATATCTCGTTTCAGAAATGTATTGCCCGTTTGCCACGCGCGCTAAGTCTCTCTTGGCGCAGACGATTAGCGAGAAAAACGAACTCCATAAATTGCTAAGTTTTTCAGTCATATTGCTCGTGGACGGACGTATCTGCAGCCGAGTTACTCCGGACATACGTTACTGAGAATTTTGTATATGGTAGAACATGTCAAACAGACTGGCTGACAATAAAATAAACCGTTTCTGAAATTTCTAAAATTGATTTATCAGTTTTTGTCTGCTTTCTTTCTTTCTTCTTTCAATTATTATTATTATTATTATTATTATTATTATTATTATTATCATTTTCAAATAAAAATTCATTTTTATTTATTTAATATTGTTTTATTAAAAACGTTTTTATTTATTAAATACTACTAAAGCTGTTACTTCTGTGTTATATACATATACACAGAAAGGTAGATACAGATATAGATAGATAGATAGATAGATAGATAGATAGATAGATGTATGGCTAGACAGACAGACAGATAGATAGATAAAAACATGCAATGTCACTTTAACGTCATTGCCAGCTTCAAAAACAAAAATAATGATAAATAAATAAAAAGCTGTATTTTAATACACAAAGCTGCTTTCCACTGATAATATTGACCTGAAAACGTAATGGCGATATCGGGAGCTAATATGTAAACAGCAGACAAAGCCACACCTATCAGGTGACAGGTAAACTCGTTAATAAAATAAAACATTTCAAGTGTTGATCATGGAATCACCTGATATTTATTTATGGTTCAAAGACTTCAGCAAAAATAAAAAAACTATTTACAAAATGTACGAATTCTTCAGTACGTTTGTCTCTGTCTTTATAAAAAATGCTCTCTCTCTCTCTCTCTCTCTCTCTCTCTCTCTCTCTCTCTCTCTCTCTCTCTCTCTCTCTCTCTCTCTCTCTCTCTCTGTTATTAAACCATATCAATATCAATAGATTCGTACACGTTAAGTAGAAATGATCATAAATTTGACATTTCTACAAATCGCCTCTTAACTTTGCTTTCAGATGTCCACAAAGAACGGATGACCATCGGCGCTGGTCACGAACTGTGGCCTTTTCAACAAATTGTCTGCTAATATTAGTAATATTCTTAGGTTTTCACTGGAAAGTCAAAATCAGGTCAAAGTCATTTCGAAAACTATGTGCACTAAATATAATAAAAAATATATTTTTAAAAAGAGAGGAAAAAAAAAAAAAAAAAAAAAAAAAAAGGAATTATTATTTTATTGTAAATTTCCGATAAACCGAACCTGTAATAATAAGAAAACAAAATCCATTTGACATATTTACAGTATTTGTTAGTGGGCTTGGACCTTTCTTAACAATAAAGTACACTGTATAATAAACCTATTAGAATACAAGGAAGTAGAAGCCACGATAAATCATTGCCAAGTTGTTATGTTCTGTGAAGGATATTTAACTGTTTCATGTCCCGAATTATACCACAGAGAGAAACTGTCATCTTTCGTTTATCGTGTCGTTTGCTACAGTCATACTTTATTATTAGCAAACAATGAAAGTGCATGGAGCCTATTTAGGTAATTTGTTGATATGAACTCTTTAAAGAATACGTTTATCACGTCACCCACAGGCAAACCGTTATGTTGTATTTATTTATTTATTTATTTATTTACATAGATACTACTGCTTCTATTACTACTACTATTACTACTACTACTATTACTACCACTATTATTATTATTATTATTATTATTATTATTATTATTACAGTGATACCTGATATATACGGACATTTGTCCCCGTCCTGACTGTTTTTCAGTAGATTTGTCCCTTAGATCACCTACCAATAAATAATGTTATTGTTGTACGCAGTCGTATACGATATTTTTAAAGATGGCGTCGCTCATTTCCTTCGCGAACTGCAATCGCCAAATGCTTCCCTTCCAAAACGTGCGAGTTCAACACATTTGGAAGATGATTTTGGTAATTCGATCATTCAACGTCAGTCCATGCAAATTCGTTTTATAAGCACAGCGTCTTAGCTGACTTTATTTGGTGCGACTGGCACAAATCAGAGCTCCATTAAATTTTAGGTTTCAAAGGCAATATTTGCTTATTATGAGCTTTATGATGTGCAAAATAGGTTTCATTTATATCCATCCATCAGTTACTCGATATGTTTGCAATTGTGTTTTAGGAGAAAATCGCGCCCGTACAAGACAGGTACTACTATATTATTATAATTAATTTTATTTTCGTCTAATAAATTCCACGACGGATATGTTTTTAAAATTGTTTTCAAAGGAACATTTTGTTAAGCAACCAGTCCTTTAGACCAAAACAACGTCGGTTGTTTGTCGTCGGTTACGATCATCTGAAGGGGCCCGCTGCAGCGTTTGATTTCAGGGCTGATTGTCTCGCTTCCGCTGACAAATTAAACTCGTGGTAAGTGATCGAGTTTCTTACTTTAGGCTGGAGATTCGTTCAACTTGTCAACACTGAAAAAGATTAATCCAGAGTAACTGTTCACGGAGTCAAGTGACGTGGCATCGCTCCGTCACGTACCGTTCAGAATCACTCAATAGATATTTCCTTTATCACTTTTCACTGGCTGTTCTTTTTATCTCCCCTTCGTAAGTCTTTATCGTTTCTTAGTTCTCACAATACGATTGTTAATTTCGTTCTTCTTTTCTTTCTTTTTTGTTTGGTTATTGACTTTCGTTATATTATTTTATTTTATTTTGGTTTAGGTCTACGTTTTTATTTTTTTTTTTTTTTTTCCGATAAGGTAAAAGTGACTTTTTGTTCTTATTCTTTTACAATTGATTTTGCAATTTTATATGTGTGTGAAGAAAACAACAACAACAACAACAACAACAATAATAATAATAATATATAATAAGGTACATAAATAGAGAAATATTGTTTGTTGTCTAATATAAAAATAAAATAAAAAATATTACTTTACAGTATTATTGTTTTGGCAACTAATGAATAATATTATTAATTGTTTCATAGATTAGTATATCTTTTTTTTTTTTTTTTTTTTCATTTAGTCCCCTACCTTATTTTATTATTATTTTTAATTAATTTTATTTCTTGCCGTTTTTTTTTTTTTTTTTTTTTTTTTTTCTTTTTTTTTTTTTTTTTTTATTGCGCCTTATTTTAACTACATCTATCACCAGCTTTATTTTGGACATTTCCGCTGACCCAGTTGCTAATGATCGGATTAGCCGTTTGGAAAACATAAATAGAAATCGTAAAAACTTCCTTGTCGGGTAAAACTAATTTTTACCTCAGTTATTGCGGAAGACTTATCTCATTGATTGATGTCGACGATCGGTTACACTAACAGAACGATATATAACGAAACGATTAGCAAATCAAACAGTATCGATCCAGAAAACGGTGTCCGGGCAGAAAGAGCCAATAAAAAACCAATGTCTTTGTGCTTGGCGCTGTAACCGTAGTGTCGCTATTTTCCGTCAGTGTCTTAATCTCGTAATTTCGTTATGCCGCTTCGATAAAGGCAGGCGTTGTCGTTGTATTCGTCGATCTGGAAACTGTTAATATAATTTAACACGGTGTGTTTCTACTGTACAAGAATTGTTGCAAGATAAATATTTTTTGTTCTTTTTTTTTTTTTTTTTTTCGCTTGACTATCCGTGCATTCGTTCATTCACATAAAAATTCGAACACATACAATGATACAAATTCACATCAGTCCAAACATGTACACGGTATGATGTAAATTTATGCGGTATTATTAAAATACACTGTTTATGTTAGTAATTAAAAAAAGGCTGCGGATTGATATAATTTACAAAGAGCGATTCTATTTTTATTAAATTAAAGAATGTATGTGTGTAGATACCAAAAACACTTAAAATACAGAATTTTTATCAAAATAACTCTCTCTCTCTCTCTCTCTCTCTCTCTCTCTCTCTCTCTCTCTCTCTCTCTCTCTCACACACACACACACACACACACACACACAAAATTAATTATACAAGCTATGAAATGAAAAAGAAATACTTAATTTTGAATTTATCTACATTCATCAAGTTAAACAGTTCTAACGCGTCTAACAGACAGAACTTTAAACGAAATAGGAAATTTGCATAATGGAGAATAAGTACAGACTGGCACGAGACCAAACTTTGATGAATACGATAAATTTTCTTGTTTTCTTCAGACAAAAGATTTCCATGCGGTCAGAGATGATGCAAAGTATTGACCTGTTTCTGTAACAGATTACGTAGAAATTACCACTCTGACGTGTTAATGTTAGTTATCTGTTTGAGATATGGATGAAGTAAAAACAAAAATAATAAATAAATAAATAAACTGGCTCAGTTAATGCATAAAACGAACAGATTATATATAAAATTAATGATTAAATAAAATATAGTTATTTTTCTTTTCTAATTTAAATTTAAATGTGATAACTAAAATAAAAGCATCAAAGGAAGTAATGAAGAAATCAAAAACAGCTACTGTTGAAAGGAATAATGTTAAAAAAGCAATATATGTGTTTGTATGTGTAAAATGGTATTAGTTAATTATGAAACTGAAATGTCAGGTGACATCTGAAAATATCTACAGGTACCGGACCAATTATCTGGACTCCTTGGGGCCAGAGGCATTCCGGATTTCTGGATTTTCCGGTTTTCTGGTACCAAGGCATCTAAATACGTGAATAATCTGGCATAAACATTTTAAAATTAAAAACATAAAGAAAATTGACGATACACAACTGTGGCGACTCGACACGTAAACAATACGGCGAGTGAATGAACGCCACGCGGCTTGAAAGACTATTTCCGGTCTGGTGAGGACAAAACCCGCGCGCGCGGACTATGAAAATAGTGTCGGAAAAAACTTCTGGTCTTTCCGGATTTCAGGACGCCGGATAACTGGTCCGGTACCTGTAGTGTACATAATCAACAACAGATGTAATAAGAAGCAACTTTATTGCAGATAATCGTAACTAATAGTATATTTAGAGTTAGCTCCCCTTATTGGCGTGGTTTCCCATCAAAGACACAACAAAAACCCCCAAAAACATGGTTAACGTATTTAATTCATATACACCTTTTGCCATTCCCCATTATTTATCACTTAAACAGAATGATAAAAATAATAATATCAACAATAATTATAATAAATAAATAAATAAATAAATAAAACAAATTTTAAATATTTATTTTTCTAAAGACTTTTCCAGTAAATGTCAGTTTCTGTGGTTAAAAAATGTTAATACAAGATATATAAATGTTTTGTTTGTTATAAAAACATTTTGAAAATTAAACATACGTCTGTTCTTCACACTGAATGTATGCACAGTGCAAGTTTATATTTCAACAAAAGAAGACAACAAACACACAGCGTTTAAAATGATAGAATATCTTTATGTAAAATTCATCAAGTATAAGTAAAAATATCACCATCTAGAGCTAAAAACATCTGGTAAAATGTACAAAGAAGCAAAATAAAAAGTATTGAGTATCTTTAAAAAAAAAAAATTAAAAAAAAAAAGATTAAAAAAAGATATGTTTATACACAATAGCTTACATCATTTAATACAGTATTGTACAAATAAAGAAGAAAAAATAAAGTATGAAGCATAAATGCTAACAAAAATAAACAACGGTAATAGTCACAACTTTCGCAACACAAGTTTTATCGAAGCATTACAGTAAAAATACACGTTATATTTCACACATAATTCACAAAAAATTCCATGGTTACAATTTGTGATTAATCCTTGGATTAAGATCAATGGGTGTCAAGATTAATAAAACTGAGCCGCCAAGCTCAGGGTCATCAGTTCAGTTATCTTTAGTGGAAATTTCTGCTTTCTGAGGTTAATTTGGAATTTAAATTATGAAGAGAGTATTTTTCATACATACTGTTATTGTATTTTTCTTAGTTTTTAATAAATATTAATGACTTTATAAATTATTTTAATTATTTAAACATTACAAATGTATGTTATAAATTAAAAAATTAATTTAATGTTTAATATCCAAATTATAACAATTTAAAAAAAAAAAAAAAAAAAAAATTCTATGATGTCCCTTGTCACTAATAAATACAGTAATTTTGCAGTGGTTCGAAATATAATGTTAAAAAGAATAAAAACAAAAGTTCCATGGCCTTATAACCATATCCACAACTGATATGACTGCTAAATACACAGTAAAATGAAAATAAAATATATTTACAGATGGTTTTATTTACATGCATGTTTATCCATTTGTCTATATATAAACACAGAAAGCATAACAAAGTCTATTTAAAAAAAATAATTACACTACAAGATTTCTGAACAAGTAAAAAACCAAAACCCATTATTTTTTTTTCATTTTATTTCTAAAATGTAATTAAAATATTATTATCCAACACATCTGAAGTTTATAAATGTGGTAACTACATTAAAAACCAAACAAACAAGTTCAGATAGCATTTGTAAATGATTGTTAACTACATATAAAAATTACTCTAAATATATCTAAAATATTGTATACAATGATTTAAACACTCCATGAATTAAATAATAATTGCAATAATAATAATAATAATAATAATAATAATAATAATAATAATAATAATAATCATCATCATCATCATCCCAACAATATGTGAAAAATTAAAAGCAATGCAAAAAAATCCAGAAATATTATTTTTTTCATATTTTTAAATAACAGAATATTTTATTTATTTAGAAGCAGTCAGAAGTCAGTTTGGTTATTTTACATTTGTGAACTCAAAAATATATATTTAATTAAGTAAATAATATGTGTTTTTAATTTTCTTCAAGTCAATTTGACTTCTTTTTAAATATTTTTTTTATATATTATAAACATATTTTATTTGAAAACCACAATAAAGAAAACAATATATTACTTTTCAATCAAAGTATAACAAGCCAGGAAATAAAAGTACACGAACCAATTGTTACCTTACATAAATACACAATAACAACAACAACAACAACAACAACAGATGCTACACTGCTTCAGTTAGTCTAAATAGCTAACAAGAACAACCACCCCCTTGTTTTTGTCCTGGTGCTGGTTACAATTTTAGCAAACTACATTACTTGTCAAAAGAGGTAAGCAGAATAATCACCCTTGTTTCTGATCTGTTGGTAATATTTGTTTGAGAAAGCACATTATCAAACCACCCCCTGTTTCTTATGGTTACTGATACTTAGTCAGAAGCTAACACTTGGTTCTTTTATCATCACGTTTTTTTACAACTACTTTGTTGTAATTAACCAAAAGAGCTAACATCCAAATATTCAAATCTTGCAACAAGTAATTATTTCAGATGTCCAAAAACAAGTCTACTAGTCCTATCCTGTTCTTGAACAACAACTGTATTGTGTAGTCAGTCAAAAGAACATTATAACAAGACAACCCACCCCATATTCTGTTCTGCAGTAATCAAGCCCTCTGCATCCTGTATTTGCCTTCATAATTACAACATACAGACAAAAAACATATCATCCATTAGTAAAATGAGGAAATAACCTTGAAACATGTTTTATCACAAACATATATTGTCAACATAAAATTGAAACTTAAATATGTAATATTTTCAATTTTTTTTTTTTTTAGTTTATAATCATTACTTTCATTATTTATTTATTTTGCATTCTGAAATACAGCACTGGTTTTTCAACCATTAATCCACTACAGTATTAAAATGACATGTAATTTACTACCAGTCCATTTTAAATATTAATTTTTGTTTTTCTCAAAAAATAATATTGATTTTATATTGTTCTTATTTTTAAATGTAAAAATAAAATTAATTATATATTAATATTTATTTATTTATTTATTTATTTATTTAAAAAGGACCAAACCTGCCTCTAAAGGCCACCCAAGCTAAAGAGACTATGTAACCTATGGATGATGTTGTGGGTCACTGTGTCTGACCCTGCTCACCACCACCTGAATGTTTCAGTGTGCCACTCAGCCTGCGATACCACACCCAACATATATGTGACATAAATTACTAAAAATAAACCATCCTCTCTAGAAAGGGCACCCAAGCAGTCTAACAAGCACTTTTCCCCCATAATGATTTTCAAAAATAAGTAAATAAATAAATAAATTATTAAATAAATAAATAAATAAATAAGTAAATAATAATAATAACAATAATAATAATAATGATAATAATATTATTATTAATAATAATTTAAAAAAACAATAAAGAAATTATTTTAAATGTTTTATTTTTTTTTAAAGTAGAATAACTGATCAAAATGGTCATCAAATGTTCGTTCCTCTATAAAGAGGTGGTTGTTATAACAAGATGTCCTTTTTCAGCAGGTTCAGTGGTGTATTCTGCAATGTCATGACAAAAGGAAGCCAATCTCTTTTCAAAGATTTAGTTGTTTTTTTTTTGATGTTTTTTTTGTTACGTTAACTTGCTTATATTTGCCACTCAAGTTAACCCAGTATGGGCTTTGGATCTCACTCATGTGTAAAATGTAAACTATTTCCTTTTGCCGTGGCAATGCAGTATTATCGCTGAGTAGCTGACTTCAGGTTTCTCATCCTGCTGCGAAAGCAGGGACAAGGGTAACACCAGTATATCAGAGGCAAAATTCACAGGATGAGAGACTGATCTAGGTTTTTTTTAGTTTTTAACACCTGGCAAATAAGAGTATTTATGACACACATATGTCCAGCATACCACATCTTACATCACATGGTTTAATACTTCGTATATGTGTCCATAAAGTATTGGTAACAAAATTATAACTTTTCTGTTAAAGTTTTGAATTTAAGTTTACAAATGTTAATGTTTTCAGGAACAAAAAAAAAAAAAAAAAAAAAAATTATTAAGGGTAAAAACAGTATAATGCCACTTGAAAAAATGACCAGCAGTTAGTAATAAATAAAAAAATAATTCCTATTTCTTTTTTTAAGCATCTTATTTATTATCAAATATTAAAATTTCCACAGGGAAACACTAAATGATTACATGGTGTAACACATTTCTTATATTTTAAATATCAAGTAAAAATTTCACTTAAATGTATAACACATTATACAAATATTCAAAAATTCAAAATGTAATAAATATAGTTTATGTTACCTGTAACATAGAATAATTTACATACTGGATGTATTAAAATATTGTATTAATAATAAAAATTGACAAGATTATTTTTAAAATTTTGTACATTCGTTACATAATGGTATATGGAATTGTAATTAGATAAATAGTTTTGTCAAAATGGAGTGATTTTCAAATTATAACCTTTTTTTTTTTTTTTTTTTTTACAATGACAGACACGTTAAAAACAGAAAAGACAATTTTACTAAACATGTGATGAGAATGTGATACAGTGTATTACAGTCTGCTACAGTGACACAACAGTTCCAACAGTGATAGAACAGTTCCTGCAGTTCTGGTTAAATACAATACCCTTCCTTAGTCCTTCCTACCAAAATTAAAATCCGTTGTTTTCACAGATTCAGAGTCAAATTTGGAAGAAAATAACCAGTAGATTTTGTTTACTTTTCATTTCTTAAATGCTCAGTCTAGTGGGAGCTTTGTTTTTTTAAAATATGAAATACAGCTGAAAAAGGATTTCATAATGAAAACAGAAATTCCATTTTGAACTCAGTTTAGAGTGTATAATATATTATTTTTATTTTTACCTAAAACGTAGTGCAATTATTAATGTTATTTAAATATTTTCTTTATAATTTTTTATATCAAACCTAAACATACATTCAAATTAAATTAGTAACATTTTTTTTTTATATAAAATATATAAAATCAGGATTTATTATTCCAGTTTGGCAGAGACTTGTGAAAACAAAGATTAAAAATAATCCATCAAAAACCTCTCTAGAATATGTCAGAATTTCAATACCATTTCTTTCCTAAACTTCAAAATACTCTTTTGGCAAATTACAAGAGGCAGAAGCAATTTGCACATACAAAAGATACATTCAGTGCTTATTATGTTCAAGTGTGGTTTGTTTGTTTCTGGTTTCAAGGATCTGTTATAACTGTTATTATTATCAGTTTTACAAGGCCATAGAAAGTTCTATTATGCTCAACTTATAGCTGCCTGCAGTGTGCACCTAAATTCTGGCTTTTTATAATCGAGAATGTTAGAGAAATTTTAAAAATTACTCCATAATTTAAATAAGTTGATAATCCTTCTAAAATTTAATAATAATAATAAATACAATTTTAAAAATTATACACATTTAAAAAAAAAAAAAAAAAAAAAAAAAAAAAAAATTAATAAATTAATAATTTGTAAAGGTTTTCATGCAAGTAAAACATTTTTAAAATAAAAGTTAACATATTTAAGACGTATATAATAGCACCTTATAAATCATACAATTTTTATTATTCAAAATTATTTTCATGATGATGGTATGGTAAGAAAAAAGACAATCAGATTATGAATAATAATTTTCACTTGCAATAAACAGTGTGAGAAAATGCATGATTAAATTAAAGTAAAGACTTCGTTTTCATATTTTATTATTCTCAGCTGTGCTAAATACTGATAAAATAGGAAGCAACTTTAAATACACAGACAATAAGGGGCAATTCAGAGCACTTGTAAAAAAGGGAACTAACTCCAAACACTGATTATAAGGGAACTAACTCTAAGCAGATGGTGAATTTAAAGATTTCTAAAATGTTTTTTGTTGTTGTTTGTTTGTTTATTAATTTATTTATTTATTTATTTTACTCCAGAAGAATTATAAATTAAACAAACACAGCCATGGTTTTGTTGGGACAGTTAGCTATTCTTAAAAACACTTTTCTTCTTCAAATAAAAATTATAATTCATGTGCACTGATGTTATCACAAATGATCACATAAACTTTTTGTTTAAAAATTACTGACAATTATAACATGGCATGATTCTGTATTCAAGAGAGGTTTAAGTTTAAAAAAAAAAAAACGCAAAATACATGCACAGATCTGTTATTGCTGTGATATGTATATAGATCAGCACGATATGAAAACAAGAAAAACAAAAATGTTTATAATTTACTTGAACTTTTTAAGCACAGAACTGATCGTGTTATCAATCGTGTGCTTTAACGGTTCTAAGAACTCCAGCTGCTTGCGAGCCTCTGTTAGAACGGGATTCTGGTATTTTGTGTAGAAACAGAGGAAGAATGTCAGTGCCAGCAGTAAAATCGCAAACAAGAGTGAGTAAAAGAACAGTCTTGCTGTCACCTTGGCACAGCTGGCACACTTGGACTTGGGCGGAACTTTGCTGTCGGTTTTTGCGGCAGACGGCGCTGTCGTAGCTGACATTGCTGACATCGGCAATGTGCTGTTCTGTTCAATGGTTACCTTCTCATAGTGCTCTTCCAATTTCTTAATCTGCTCGTCCAGACTCGGCTTCGTTTTCTCATCATCGTCATCGTCGTCTTCTTCGTATTCTTCTTTCGTCTGATTCGGGTTGTACGACATGTCTCCGCTCGTGTCAAGGCCAGCTGACGTATCCATGGGAACAGATCCATTGATCTTTATGGTGGGGGTGGCCGACAGTTTCTTGGTCTTGTCCTGGATGACCACCTCCTCTGGGACTGCTATCGGAGCAGTCTTGGCAGGGCCTTCGTCAACAACGACGGAAGAATTCAGCTGAGGGACATCAATAGCTGACTCTGCTTGAAGAAAGATAAAAACATAATGAAAAGTAACAAATTACAACGTGCACCTTTGTGAGTTATCTGTGTGTGCATAATGTGTTAGTAAGTGTTTTAATGTGAAAAATTATTAAACAGAATGTGACAGATCAGCTCTTTCAGATATAACCATTTTGAGAACAAAATTATAGTCGTATATTTAAACAGATGTACATTTAATTAAAAATTAGATTTTATAATAATACTAAGAAGAACAACAATAATAAAAACAACAATAATGACAACGGTATCAACAATATCAACAATAATGTAATCACAATAGAACAGTAACTGAAAAAAAATGTTATAAATTTAATAAAACTGTAAAATTTATTACTATCAAGTATTTTACTGGCAAAGAACACAGAAGAAACAAAAACAAACATATACTAGGTAATATTAAAGAAAAACACATCTTGTGTTAATTTTTTTATGTCTTAAGTAATACAGATTATTCTTGATTTTAAAAGTAAGTAAAAAATATAGCATCAAGTTAATCATTACAGGGAATAATCAAAATAAATCAGTTAAATTTGTAGTGAAAAATACATGAAAGAACTGAATTTTTAACATATCATAAAAAATTCATAGATTTTATAACACATTAAACTACTGATAGAAAGATAAATAAAAATATTAAATTAAAAAGAATTGTTATAAATGACTTTGTTCGATACATTTTAAAAAGACAAAACAAAACCTAAAACTAAAATGTCATAAACAGTACCAATAGAAAAACTTATATTTTAACTTATAATAATAATCTTACAGAAATTTTTTTATTTTATTTTCCCACACCAATCCCATGCCTTCACTTTTAAGCCAATCAAATTTAGCAAAACCACCAAAAATGTTTGGGCAGGGTATTCTGATCTTTTTTTTTTTATAAACAAAATAATAAATAAATACTTAAATAAATAAAAACATACATAAATACAACCAATCCAACAAATAATGTACCATACTCAAAGCATAAATTTTCAGAATTTAGTCTGCAGTATAATACTAAACTAAATGCGAATGGTGATGATGATGATGATGACAATTCAGCCATGATGATACTGGTAACAAAAATAATAACATGAAGATAATGTGATATTTGCTTCATAACTGACCACTGGATTTAAAAAAAGCTTGACCATTACACCTAATGTCTTTGCTTATAAAACTTTAGTCTCTGATGTAAAATAACACAGTTAACACAATAATAATAATAATAATATTAATAAATATTTTATAAGCATAGACACTGAATATATAAAAAAGCTTGTATAATCCACAACCTAATAGCAATGATAATGGTTTCATGATAAAATGATAATTTCAGTTTTGACAGATGAACTCTAACTTGAAATCATGAGAGAGCATTTCAGGCTTTAATACTATTTGTGTTTTTTAATTTTTATGTTTGTATTATGCTATTTGTATTGCTGGAATAATAATAATAATAAAAGTAAATATCATGACAAAAATTGAAAGAAAAATTAATGTAATAATAAAAATTAGTATTAATACTGCAAATAAAGTATTACATTATAATATACTTTATGGTTATATACTAAGATTCATTACTACACCAGCATAATATTATTCATATACTGTTATTTGCATATATTTCTGATATGGAAATTATAAATATTATCTTAATTTTGAATATTTGACAAAAATCAGTTCACACACACACACACACAATGTTAATCAAAGTCAAGCTGCCACTATGAACAAATTTACACTTAATTTAATAACAAGAAATTTATCAGATTTCCTCCACGTTGTAACTGAAGATAAAATGCCTGCAAGAACCACTAGTGTTCAGTTATTCGTCATTATTATTCATATCACAGATCTGAGTTATTTGCAAAACTAAATTGTCTTACACATTTCATTAGTTATTCTCAACAAGATAAAATAATATCACCAATATGCAGGAGTGTGGGGTTTACAAGTTAGAATGTTGTGTTTGGGGTGGATAAAAGCAGGCCTTCAAGAAACATAATTTTACAAGTATATTGAAATATTGGCTCCCATTTCTTGTTTATAAATAAATATTTTGAAAAACAAAGATAAATAATGTTGGGATTTTTTGAGTGTTTTTTTGTTTTTGAAGGGTGGGGTTTGTTATCTTTTGGGGTTATTTATTAATTTTTTTTTTTTTTTTTAAAAGTCTTTGGTTACTCCTGAATTGTTTAGCAACAAATTTAATTATATTTTGTCTTGCTTTTTTCAAATATAAATATAATTTATCTAAAAAATAATTAATTGAATAAGAAGTTAAATAATTAAACTAGATAGAACACATATTATTTTTAAATTCTATTTTAAATTATTGGTATTTGAAAAAAACAATTATGCTTTGTAATAATATGTAGTAATGATGATAATAATAATAATGATATATTTAATAATGATGATGATAATAATACTATCAATAGCTAAACTTTGATTTAACAACTGTTCTATTATATTAAATTGATTTTAAAACTTTATTTTAGCTGAAGGTAAATGCATGAATGTTAATATTGTTAGTTCTTTAAAATTTGTTTTTAGTTTATACAACAAAACTATGAAGAAGTGATGAAAGTAAAAATTTTAGTACACTTCTAGTATAAATAATAATAATTTTAGTTACTTTTGTAAATGCTATTTGATTATAGATGTGAATATTTTAAAAATATCTGATGATTATGAAGAATATTTCTGTAACATGATATTGTTAAAATTGATACTAAAATGCTACTTATTTGAAGATAGATAGACAGATGGAGAGAGAGAAAGAGAAAAAGAGATCAATAATTAGAACTTAGGGTTATTTCTGTTTTCTAGTTATTTTTTATCTAAAATTTTAAATACCTTTTAAAAGAAACTATAGATAAATGCTAATATATTTTAATTGTTACAAAATCTAAACTTTTTAACATGTTAAAAAAAAATTAAGAGCCAGGCTAAGGTGAATAAAAAGGTTCCATGTTAATATGATTGTCAAATTAAATTAAAATTTAAAAATTCAAAAACATTAATTAACAAAATTCCGTAAAATACCTTTGGCTGGAGATTTGTCTATTTTTGGTCCTAACAAAAACAAAATATAGCAAATTATCATTAAATTTTGTTTAAAAAAAAAAAAAAAAAAAAAAAAAAGGCTTTTTCATACATGTATTAAATGTCCCATTTGCTAAAAACAAGAAAAATGTGCAAATATCTTAATCAAGTATTTGCATATGTAAAGTATAATTTTATGTTATTTATTTATAACGTAATGATTTATATTATTATTACTGTATTTCATAATATACTCTGAACAAACACTGAAAAAATACAAAATAACTACATTTTAAAAATAAATAAATCAGTAAATAAATAAATAATAAAAAAAAAAAAATAAAAACAATAATTTAAATTAAAATTAAAAATTAAAAAGAAAAAAGATATACATTTTTTTATTTTTTCTTAAATTATTTTTTTTAAATATAAAATATGTCCTGGTTCCTCCTTAAATAATGTGGCAGAAGAGTAAAAGTCCTAAATAAAAATAAATCCATCATTCTCAAGTATATGATTTTTTTTTTTTTTAAAATTACCATCTATTTTAAACTATGCCAGTTTCATGACCTTTTAAATAATAATAACAATAATAATAATGAAAAATCAATAAATCAATAAAATATCAAAAAAATACTAATAACTAATAATAATTAAAAAGTCAATAAATGAATAAATAAATAAAATAAATAAATAAATAAATAAATAAAATAAAATAATAATAATCTCACATACACACAAACAGCACAACAATTTAAAAATAACAACATATTCATGAAAATATATAAGAACATGGAAACTCCATTTTGAAAACTAATGAACGATGATAAAATGAAGAAAACATGCAAACACACACACATATGTATACAAAACACACACACACACACACACACACACACACACACACACACACACACACATATATACAGAAACTTACAGAAACACCCCACCCTCTAAACACACACACATGTAAAATAAAAAATATATTACACCTGATGAAATGAATGAGTGATGAGAGTGCAGCACAAATATGAAAAATAAACAAAATAAAATAATGAAACGATTTTTTTTTGTTCTCTTTCTGATGATTGATAATGACAGGTGGAAACCAATATTTACCTTCACCATTTGTCCTGGCCAGATAAACTAGATTGTCAGAATGGAATAAAAAATAAAATAATAAATAAATAAATAAAAATTATCTATCATGGTTTTTTTTTGTGTGGTTTTTTCAGATTATTTTTTTAAATTAAAGTTATTTTTTAAACAATTATTTTAACTGTACCCACAACAATATACAGAAACTGCTTAGATAAATTTTTTAAAGTTTGATCTCCAAATTTCAAGTCTATTAAATGTGTTATATTACTTTATTATTATTATTATCATATGAAATAAATATTAATCGGAAATATAAAAAAATATGTTTTTGCTTTTTATTAAAATTACTGTAGAACAATTAAAAAAAAAAAAAAAAAAAAAAAAAAAAAAAAAAAAAAAAATTTATTAAAATCATACACATTAAAAATAAATAAATAAAAAAATAAAAAAGATTTCTTTTATAAATATAATAAAGGGCAGAGCTAATATTTGTACAGAGGAGTACAAGGTTTATAATTTAGGATGGGTGTATTTAAGAGAATGTTAAAAGGATACAGATTTGTTACAATTAACTTTAGTAAATAATGATAATATATATATTAAAGTTATTAATAATTAAATATTAAATAAATAAATAAAATAAATAATAAAAATAAATAATAATTTGGTATTATATATTTTATTACTTTAAATTATGTTTAGACAAATCAGACTTTCATATTAATTTCATTTGTAAAATATCTGAAATGCAAATATAACATTGTTCTTTTATTACTTAGAAAAAAAGAAAAAGGAAAATGAAAAATACATTTATTTAACTTAAAAAAAATTATATTTTCTTTTCAAATTCACTGAGTGCAAAAGTATGGTTCAAAAAATCAAATCAAACAAATATACATTTTTGAAAAAATACAATAAAGTGAAATTTAAAAATTTAAGAAAAATGTGCTGAACACCATCAGATATAGGAGTTCAAATTGAAAGTGAAAGTATAACACCAAATCTAGATGTACATCCATTCAAACAAAATAGTTTATCAAAATAATATATCAATAATCATAGCTAGAGTAATAATTCCTCATTCATTCTCTATTAAATAATGATAATAATAATAATAATAATAATAATAATAATAAATAAATAAATAAATAAATAAATAAATAAATAATAACTAAAATTAAAACAAAATAAAATGAAAATAAACTACCCCCCTAAACCCCTCAAAAAACCCAAACAAATAGATAAAAATAATGAAAAATAAAATAAAGACAAAAATAAAAACCAGCAAATAAAGTTTTTTTTTATCTTGAATGTTTATGTATCATTTAGATTACATGTGTTTATATATTACTATAATAATAATAATAATAATAATAATAATAATAATAATAATAATCAAATATTAATTACCACTTACGTATTATTTTTATTCTGTAAGAAATGTAGTTACATTAACATGTAACACTAACCCCCATTAAAGCCAGCTTTGCCTACAAAGCAACTTTCAAACATATTTCATTTACTAAACACCCTGGATTAGTAGGGATTAGTAAATGAGTGTCTGATTTAATCTGTTTTAATTAATTTAATTAAGCAAGCTGAAGTTAAATTTTATATTTTGAACTATTTTAAAAGAATTTTAAATCAAACTTTAACAATTTAAATTTTTATTATTTCTTTTCCTTTACTTATTTGCACAGATTAAGATTAAATTAAAATTATTATTAAATATATTATTATTATTATTATTTTAGATTTCAAATAATGACCCAATTAAAATGTTTAATGTTTTTAATAAAAACACTGAATATGTATATATCTGTTTTGTGAATGTGTATGCATATATGAATATATAATATAAAATAATATTTATATATTTTACATTATCCTATTTTTTGTTTGCTTTTCTAAAGCTATCTGTTGCAGTTTGTTACATCAAGCAGTTTTTCACTTGTACAATGGCAAATTTAGGATTATTTAGAATGGGCTTGGTGATAGGTACATAATTTTCTTTTCAAATTAATAAATTTATTAATTAAATATGCATGTCTGCTTATAAAGCTGTTTGTTAGAAATATTTTAATTTGTAGTTTTTTTCCTAATTCTGCCATTGTCAAAAAATTCTGCCATTTTGCCCCGAATTTTTGGCATTGGTTTTTAAAAACAAAATAAATAATAATTTAAAAACAAAACAAACAAACAAATAAATAAAATAAAATCAACATAAAAAAAAAAAAGAAACTGCCTAAAGCTGTAGAACCATTCCCTTTGTATGAAAGCACACATAAATAAATATTCAGTTCACAAATATATCAACACAGAAAAAAATGTAAATTAAATGTTTTATAAATTAATAACTTCCCAGAATTAAATATGTTAAATATATTAAATATATATTAAAAAAATTCACAAAACACCTCCAGATGTAATCATTTCAAAAGTATTAGTAAGATTAAGTGCAAATAAATAAATAAATAAGTAAATAAATAAACAAACAAATAAATAAACAGTAAATTAATTGATAATTATACATATATGTATATCAACCTGACAAAATTGTATATTAAAATACTATGTTTATCAAACATAATAATAATAATATTAATAATTAAAAAATTAAAATAAATAAGTCTCATTTATTTAAAACTGTAACAATATTAAACTTCTTCATTATTAATGCATGCATATTTTGCAAAAGCTTAGTAATACATCATACAGTTCTCTGAACATAATTATGTTGCATGCTAAACTGACAAGGATAAATAAAAAGCAGAAAGAAAAAAATTATCTGTCACAGGTTTATAAGTTATAGAAACCCAATCAAAAGATGTTGCTTTATATAACTTACCATTGTAGGGTCTTCGAGCTACAACATAAAAATGACAAAAAAAATTCTACAGTCTACTTAATAACTACAACATACGTGCAAGAATATATTTTGAAAAGATTTGAAAAAAAAAAGAGAAGCAAGATAGAAAGCAGCTGGTTCTGTAGCTGAAGGTGAAATATGTCTGTGTGTGTGTGTGTGTGTGTGTGTGTGTGAAAGAGAAAGAAAAAAATAGACTTATAGAGGCATAAAGTGAAAGAAAGATGAAACATAAGTGATTTTCATTATTAACATGGTGTATTATTTCTATGAACTAATATCTAGATGTATTATGATATTCTAGAATTTGCAACTGATACAGAAAAAAAAAAAAAAAAAAAAAAAAAAAAAAAAAAAAAAAATATAACTACACAAAATTGACAAAAGCTAAAAATTAAATAATTCCTTAGAATTTTAAATTTTTTCATTCTCTCCACCCACACACAAACACACACATGCTCACATTCACAGAGACTCAATGCATAATTAAAAAATGTCTTGTAGATCTAAAATAAGCTAAAACATTTAGAATTAATAATAGGTTTCTATGATTAAAATTAAAGGAAAGTATAGATGAGTTTTTAAAAGAAAACAAATCATAATGCACTGGTTTACATATTTCTATTCAGGTAAAAATAAAATATAATAATAATGGAAAATAAATAAACAGTAAAAAATAGTTTTAGTAATAATAACAAAACAATAAACTAATTCATAAAATAATAAAAAGTAATAATTCAAAAAAAAATAAAAATAAAATGAAATTAAAAAAAAATAATAATAATAACAATAATAAAATAACAAAATAAAATAAAACAGAACAAAAAATATATGTATAATAATAATAAAAAATAATAATAAAATAAAATAAAATAAATATTTTAAAATTAAAAAATAATTTCAAAATACAAAAAAAAAAAATAATAATAATAATAATAATAATAATAATAATAGTTACGATAAATCAGTAAATAAATAAACAAATAAATAAATAAATAAATAATATGAAAATGTCTAGCAAGCAGAATTAGTGGTTTAGACAGTAGACTCACCTTCAGGAAGAGGCTCTGACATGACAGACATGTTAAGGGTGCTAGTTTTGCTCTCGTTTGGATCATGCGAATGGTGTTTGCGGGAAACACTGGGTAGTGAATTGGTTCTGTAAGAATGAAAAAAAAAGTAATAATAATAACAAACCATATATCTCCTTTACCTGTTATTGTTAAACTATTTCTTTTTAACAGCTTGAACATTTTTTGAATTTGTTTAATTTTCCTGTGAAAATACAAAATAAGATACTTGTTTAAAATCATTAAAAAAATAAATAAAAAAATAAAAAAATAGATAATTGTTTAAAATCATTAAAAAAATAAATAATTTATATATAATTAAAATTTGAAATTTGTTAATATTTCAAGTATTTTTATAGTGATATTAAATTTAATAAAAATAAATGTGATGAACAATGTTAAGTATTTAAATAACAAAATTTTTCAAATATTAATGTTTACATACAAGTGTACAAATGCTTTATAATATATTCATTTATTAATAATTTTTTCATTCACAAACATTTTCACAATCACAATATTTATCAGCATTGTCAATTCATTAAGCTGAACATTAATTTTTAAGTAGAACATTAAGTAGAAAATTAACAAAAGAATTTAAAAAGGCTTTTCACATGTAGCAAAATTTTAAGCAGAATGCTGTTAAGCAAAATTAAATACAAAAGTGTGGAAGTGTATAATGAATTTTATTAATTTATAATAATTTTCTTTTTTCTTGTTTTAAATAATTACAGAACAAAACAAAAAAAAAGCACACTGAATTCTAAGCTTTGTTTGCTGTTCTTAAGCATATTTAAAAAATAAAATAAGATAAATTAATTAATTTGTATATAAAAACAAAACATGAAAATAATAATGAGAAAAAGAAGAAGAAAAAGAATGGTATATCTTGAAATTAAGACATTAGTTTTTCATGCAAGTTGCTCTTTCATGTTAAAGATAGGCAACAAGAAAAATAATATTAACTGCACATGCAATTTTTCTAGTTTCAAATTAATTGTAACTCAGGTTAGTTCACTGACATTTTAGTGTTGTGGAAATGAACTGTTTCAGTCAAAACCTCCAGACGAAAAAACAAAATGATGATGTTAATGATAATAACAATAATAATAATAATAATAAAAATGATGATGATGATGATGATAATAATAATAAAAATGATAATGAAAATAATAATAATAATAATGATAATAATAATAATAATAATGCTGAAAATAATAATAATAATAGTGATGAAAATAAAAATATTAATAATAATAATGATGATGAAAATAATAATAATAATAATAATAAAAATAATAATAATAATAAAAATAATAATAATAATAATTCTGAAACATCCATTTCCACGCTAACATGACAACACAGAAACAATAAACTATGTTAATTTTTTAAATCTAATTTTTTTCTCTCTAGATTTTGTTTATTTCAGGTTATGTTGTTATAAAACTGTAAGTCTGGACTATAAATAATAATAATAATAATAATAATAATAATAATAATAATAATAATAATAATAAATAGACATTAATCTTTATTCTTTGTCTCTTTAAAATATATAAAAGTAAAAAAAAAATATTTTTAAGTCCAAACTGAATGTTTTATAAAATCAGTACCTGAGAGATGAATAGTCAGAGACTGTTTTCAATTTTTCTGGTTAGTTATCTGTTAAAAAAAACTAGTTAATAACTTCTCAGGCATTTTAATTAAGAAATCAGGCTTACCTCAGCAATGAAAATAACAACTGTTTGCAATGTAACTGGTCATTTCAGTGAGTTAATACACATTCAGATAACACGATTAACAAAAGCAGTTTATAACATGTTATTTCTTTGTTTTATGTCTGTTTTGTTCTTATGCATTATTCTTAGACATAAATTAAGTTAACAGAAATGATTTAAAAAATAAATAAATAACTAATCACATTGGAATTTTATTTTATTTTTATTTTTTTTTTTAATTTTTGATCAAAAAATTTCTAGTTATTATTGTAATTTTTAAGAGTTTTAAAGAGATTTTCTTATTATTTTTAGAAAATGTTTATGTTTGTTATATCTAAATAATAACAATACAAATAATGCAAGTTATTTTATTTGTTAATTTATTGGCTTTTTTTTTTGTTAAAAGTGTGTTTTAATTATTTTTAATATCGTCGTCATAATAGTAACATTTATCGGCATATTTTCATTAGCTTTATGAATTACCATACATTTTGAACTTTCAAAATTTGTTTATCCTATTTATTTTTCATTTTATTGACTTTCAGGATATTTCAGTATCATTATCACTATTACTTAATCAGTATATATAAACTCTTTTTTGTTATGTTGTGTATTTTAATATGACTACTAGAACTTTATTATTCAATGATTACTTTTCACATTAAAAAATGTAATACTTTTTTCCACATTTTGTTCTTGTTTATTATTAAATTTTAACTTTTAACATTTTATGTTTAACTTTAAAAAGCTTAAATATAAATTTTGTAATATTTCTTTTAGCTATTAATAACATTAGAAATGATTTTACAATATTTTGATGTCTATCAGTATTTTCTATGATTAAGAAATTTGATAAATTTACATATTAAAGATTTTAAAATAAATTTTATTTTAAGTTTTACTCTTTTCAACAACTTTAATAAATTATTTATATTTTAAAGACTTTAAAACAAAAATTTTATTTTAATTCTTTTCAAAAAACTTAATAAATTATTTATATTTTAGAGACTTTAAAACAAATTTTATTTCATGTTTCACTATTTTTAACAAATTAAATACATTTCTTACATTTTGAAGACTTTAAAACAAACTTTATTTTAAATTTTTTTTTTTAAAACAAGTTTAATAAATTACTTATATTTTAAATACTTTAGAAAAAAAAATTATCTTAAGTTTTACTCTTTTCCACAAATTTAATAAACTGTTTACACTTTTATTACTTTTACACTACTTTACAGTCTATCCATATTTTCTGTAACGAGTTTGATTATTTAATTACACAAAGTGTGCAAGCCTGTGTTAGTAAACTGAAGACTACAGAGCTACTAGCCTGGTAAAGTTAGGCTCTGACCTCTTGATGTTCTCACTTGCAGAATACGCTTCCATCTGGCAACGCCCACTGGCAAAACAGAATTTAAATATTAAAATGAAAGTTAAAGTAAGCATTATTGGAATTTCTATATAGTAAGAAAAGAACAAAAATTATATAAATATATAAATATATAAAAAAGAATTTATAATATAAATAAAATAAAAAATATATATTAACAATGATAAAAAAGAAAAATAACAAATAAAAATACCTTCCAGAAAATTTAAATAAATAAAGACACTGAAATGAGATTATTTCAGTTTACAGATTCTGTTTTTTCATTCTCAAACTGCAGTATTATTGTTTATGTTAAAATGATCAGTTGTAATTATTAAAAATGATGCAAAAGTGAAAAAAAAAACCCCATTGTGTATAGTTCCTTTGTTTTTAGTTTTACCTGAATCTAAACTTGGATCCACGAGATAGGAGGGAACCTCCAGATCGAATCTTTGGGGCATTCAGAGAAGAGGACAGGCTGAAATAAATACATAAATACATAAATAAATAAATACATAAATAAATAAATACATAAATACATAAATACATAAATAAATAAATAAAAAAATATAAATAAATAAATAAATAAATAAAATACATAAAAAAATATATAAATAAATAAATAAATACATAAATAAATAAATAAATAAATAAAAAATAAATAAATACATGCATAAATAAATAAATATGAAAATAAATAAATAAATAAATAAATAAATAAGAAAATAAGTCAGCTTGAAGTTACTAACTAATAAATAAAAAGCCAAATTAAAAAGAAGTAAAAAAAGATAATAAATAATAATAAAACAAGAAGTAAAACTTTTTATGTCCTGTTTAAATATTTAAGTCATGTAAATTAGAAATAAGTAAGTGAATAAATAAATAAAACAAGAAAATGAGATCTAGAAGAAAAAGAAAATATTAAAAGTCAATAAAGAAACAAAAATAAAATCATCCAAAGAGCATTAAATTATTTAAGTATAATTATGTTCTTTTAAAAAAAAAAAATCATAAATAAGAAAATTAAAAATATCGTAACTCACATAAAGAACAATTGTTGCTCGACTGCACATCGCCATAGATACTTGCATGCTGCCACTGTTAGACACTTGTAACCAATCGGCTGCTGTTTCTAAAAATAGAAAAATAATTTAAATAATTTAAAAATTAATTTAAAAACAAGAAAAAAATGCTGAACAACTGGAGAAAATGTCATTTAAGTACATATCATTGCAAAATTAAATATGCTGGAGAGATATGCAAATAAAAAAAGCAAAAATTTAACTGAATTAAATTTAAAATAAAATACATTTGATAATAATTTAAAATAAAATGTAAGTTTTTATATAATTATTAATATAATTATTTTACATAAATAGACAACTTAAAATGTAAAAAATGAATTAATTGACAAACATATGAAAATAAAATAAAAAGATTTTTGAAAAATGTGTATTTGTTAATTTAACAACTAAAATGATTAAAAGGTAATTTTTAATTTAAAAAAAAATTAATAGATAAATAAATTAAAAAAATAATAATAAATACGTAACAGCAAATTTAGAAAAAAAAGTTTTCATAAATATTTTTTATTAAAATTAATTATTTACAAATTAAGTTAAGCTCAGTGAATAAATAAATAAATAAAATAAAATTTTAAAAATGTTAAAAATAATGTTTAGAAAAGCTTTTTATTCTCAAAAGATATAATTTCTTATGAAAGAAATATAACATCTTTTGCATCGTAAATAAAATAAATTTTAAAAATGTTAAACATAATGTTTAGAAAAGCTTTTTATTCCCCAAAGATATAATTTCTTATGAAAGAAATATAACATCTTTTGCATAATAATAATAATAATAATATATCAACATGTATTAGTACATGCATTTAAGAAACCCGGCATAGGTATATTATATATAAATATTAAGAAAAGCATTTTTGCCTAATATTAATATGAAAGCTTTTTTGCCTAATATTGAAATAAGCTAAGTTAATTAATACTTGCTGTAATAATATTAATAATAATAATAATTAAACAAACACAACTAATATGTAAATTAGCTAGATGTACATATCATACCAATGTCCAATAAGACAACTTAAAACCACATTTTTACTCCAGCATTTACACAGCCTGAGTTTTCTATTTGTAAGTAAATAAAAATGAGTTGTTTAATGATAAACCAAGATTGGCTTTAATTTTTAAATTTTATCCTATTATATAATTAATATTTTTTTAAAAATGGAATATTACTTTTTTCAACTTTGAATTTATTTATTTATTTATTTATTTATTTATTTATTTATTTATTTTGGGGGTTTTGGGGGTTTATAAGAAATTTTTACCAAATTTATTTTATTTATGAACAAACAGTAAATTTCCGAATTATCCCATAATAATTTACAAATAATAATAATAATAATAATAATAATAATAATAATAATAATAACAACAACAGTAATAATGAAATATGATACTGATAATGATGCTGACAAATAATAACAATTTTAAAATATAAATATTTAAAAAATGTAATATGATAATATAATATACTTCATTTATAGCATCTACACAGAACAGTTCTACATATAACAGCAACAGTTAATAATTATCACTTCACCATCTAATCATTTACATTTATGTCAATAACAATACACAACAAGTGCATTAACAATACACTTCTTACATCATGCTATAATGAAAGAAAAAGTGCACTGGAAAAAACACATTTTAACTGACATTTTTTTTCAACCTGTATTCAAGCTTTCATAAAGATAATATTAAATGTAATGGTTATTCTGTTTTTGTTTTTAAGATCGATATTTGGGTTTTTTTGTTGTTTTTTTGAAGAAAAGAAAATTAAAATGATTAACATTCTTGACAGTAACAAAATAAAATAATAATAATATTAAAATAAAATAATAATATTAATAATAATAAAAAATTTTACAAATTAAAAAATTTATTAATTAATTAAATTTAATCAAAATGACAACAGTACTTAAAAAAAAAATTAAAAAAATGTAAAATGATTTTTATCATTATATAGTAATATTGCTTAATAAAATGTTAAAATAATTTCATTTTATCCAGGAATATGCAGGACATAAATAAATAAAAAAAATAAATAAACAAATAAATAAATAATAAAAAAAAAAAAAAAAAAAAAAAAAATAAATAATAAATAAAAAAAATAAAAATATAAATAAATAATAAAAAAAAAAATAATAATAATAATAATAATAATAATAAAAAATAAATAAATAAATAAAAATAATAAATAAATAAATAAATGAAGGTATCTAAAAGCTGTATATAATGATGCAGGAGTCTGGTAGGAGTGTGTGACAATTCTGTTTCTGTTTATAAATAGTGAACAATTTACAGTATATTTTATTCTTCCTGAGTAAAAAAAACTTTGATATTTATCTTTGTAAGCTATAAATTTCTTTCATTATCAATACAAAAAAAAAATATAATAATAATAATAATAACATTAAGTAAATAAATATATACTCATAGTTGTTAATACACATATTTTAAAACAAGAAAGAAATAATTTAAGTATTGAAAAAAAAAAAATAAAATAAAATAAAATATCCCCAGATGCAGTAAAAAAATAAATAAAATATATATATGTATATATTTTAACAGTAGTGACTGACTTGAAGACATTTAGAAGTAACTAACCAATGAAAACAGCACTTAGAAACAACCAATCGGTGAAAACATTACTAAAAAATAACCAACCAATGAAAACATTACTTAGAAGTTACCAACCAGTGAAAATACTATTTAGAAGTAAGTGAAAGCATACGAAACCACATTCTCCAATGACAAACAATATTTCATAATAATAATAATAATAATAATAATAATAATAATAATAATAATAATAATAATAATGATAATGATGATAATGATAATGATAATAATAATAATAATGATAATAATAATAATAAAAAATCATCATGCTACTCTTATAATATGAAATCCAAAATCCAAGTGCAGTTGTCATAATGTTTAATGCTATAATTGTTTGTTTTTTTTCAATCACAAATATTTCCTCAAGTACTTTAATTATGAAGAAAATATATTATTTAACTTAGATATAAAAAAATAATAAATAAAGTATTAATTAAAGCAAATATACATTGGTTGTTACTTTAAGAAAAATATTTCAGTTCAAAGAAATTTACATGTTAGTTTTTTTCTGCTTTTGCCAGTAAAATGCCACAAAATAAATATATATATATATAAAACAAACAAAAGCATTTAAAATTAGCAATTTATGAGTGGCATGTTTCTACTTTACATTAGAAATTTGTAGTTTACTTTTTATTTTTTAAAGATGTAAAAAAATAAAAAATAACAAATAAAATAAAATAAAATAAATTATAAAAAAAAAAAAAAGCTGAGTTAAAATTTTAATATTAGTAATAGTCAAATGAAAACTTTTATATTAATTATTTAAAAAAATGGTGAAAACATTATATCAGTTAAAAGCATAGTTCTAATTTAAAAAATAAAATAAAATAAAATAATATAAAAATCATTATTTTCATTGTTTAGGGTATTTTTCACATTATTCACTTAAATATATTATTTCATTCATTACTTTTACAAATTATTTTACTATATTTATTGTAAAATATATTCTCATAAAATATATTCTCATTAAAAAGAAAACAAAAAAATGAAATCTTAACATAACTTTTGAACACAAATGCTCTGAATATTTTCTTTGATACAATAATTTTATATTCCCTTGGGCAGTATATCTATGCTTTTAAAAATACTGTTAATAAAATAAAATAATAATAATAATAATAATAAATGAATTTCTATTTTCAATGTAATAGCAAGATTATTAATAATAATGGTGAAAAGAAAAAGCATAAGGCTTTGAAACAGGACACACAAGCACATGCGCAGCTATGCAATGTGGGTGTGTTATGAGCCCTGGAACCAGTATATTTAATATATTCAAGTGTCACCTTTTCTTTCTTCCTCTTTAAGGTAGCATGAGAAAAAAAATGAATTAAAAACAAATGGTGTGATACAAGCTACACATTAACAAATATAAATTAACAGAAAGGTAAATAATATAATTTACAAAAAGATAAAAATACAAGTTTACAAAATGATAAATACAAGTTTACAAAATGATAAATACAAGTTTACAAAATGATAAATACAGGTTTACAAAATGATAAATACAAGTTTACAAAATGATAAATACAGGTTTACAGAAGGATAAATACAAATTAACAAAATGATAAATACAAAAACTGCTCCAGTGCAGAGTGGAACAGCAAATCTTCTCTAGAAATAAATGATCAAACAGAAAATAAACTAAAAAAATAAAAATAAATCAAACAATTATAACCTGTGTCACTGCCATGATGCCTACCTTACCCAGTTAACACTATGGGTAAAAAACCTATTAGGAAATCCAGCTGGGTGATACAGCTTGACCAGTAATAATATATGAATAAATAATGACTGGTTTCCCTGTTAGACAAAATGATGAACCTTTCACATCTTTCAGTCTCAACTGATAAATCAATGTATGCAGTATTGACAGGGAAATTGTTTTATTTCAGGTATGTCTGTGTGTGTTTCTGTGTACATGGGGTGTGTGTATGAATTTAAACTTCAGTGTTAATATAAATTTTCCCAAGTTCAGTAAACGTTCAAACAAATTTCACATATATTCATACCTACCTGTATATATACATTCTAGTTTCAACACTGATATTTTAACAAAAATCACATGACACATCTATCTATTACCAATACAACTGCAGGTGTGCTATCTAATTACATGCTTTATAATCTAGTTTAGAATTTACCTTCTTGGGTGGGGCATCTTCATCCTGGAAAATAAGGGTGCATATAAAAACTAAAATCAAAATAAAAACAGTAAAAGAAGGAAGAGAAAAAAATCTCCTGATGTGTATGAATTATGATTAGTTTTTATTATTATTATTATTATTATTATTATTATTATTATTATTATTATTATTATTATTATTATTTTTATTATTATTATTATTATTAACATTATTTTAATAAACTGTTTTCAATTAAAATTTCCAAAATTGTTGGGGGGGGAAAAAAAAAATATTATTCTTTTTATACATGAAAATAAAAATTAAACTAAAATAAATTAAATAAATAATATCATTTTATTTTTATTTATTTGTTTTAAACTGAATTTATTGGATTAAAGAAAAAATATTTCATAAAAATGATTTAAAAAAAGTTAAATTAACAATATTATACAATTATATAATTAACCAACTGTAAGAAATATATTACTGTTCCTATTTATTATACACCATCAGAAGATTAAATAAAGTAAAACCTGTGAAAATCCAAAATGTAATGAATATACTGGATGAAGACCATGTCCAAAAGATTTAAATTGAAGTGACTGATAAAGTGAAAATAAAATTCAAAATGAGAACATGACATGCAATACAACCATGCAGTCTCAATTTATTATAAAAAAAAAAAAAAAAACTGTTTATTTTTTGTTATATATTTTCCATTATTATTTCTACACAAGTAATTTAAATTGGTGAAAATTTATGTTTACTTTTTTTATATGTCAAATTTAATCATAACAATTAAAGTGAAATTTTATAACCATATATTTTGTTTTTATTATTTCATTTTTTTATTTTATTATTTTTGTATTTTTCTTTCTTCATTTTGATTTTCTTTTTTTATTATTTTTTTTTGGCTGCTGCCTCATTTTTGTTAACTCTTGATAGCAGATACTTTAGTCAACTAAAGTTATTTCCCTTTGAACAAATGTTTTTTTTTTTTTTTTTTTTTTTTTTTTTTTTTAATATCTTTTATGCATACGTTTGATAATTAAGACTTTAACACATTAGTTATGTTATTTAACAAAAATTTAAACTTTTTAAAATTTACCAAATGACACCAAAAAAAAGTTAAAACAAATCATCTTTTTTGTGTTTACATGGTCAAAACATGGGCAAAAATATTTTAAATTTAATTTTTATGGTTCACATTTTTATTATAGTTTTAATTTAATCTTTAATTTAAAAACTAAAAAGAAAAAGATAATGGTAACACAGAAGTTAGAAAATATTTAGAAAGAAAACGCTTGTATTTACCTCGGATATGTTGACATGGACTATGAACATCTTTCCTTCGTATGCAATCCGTCTGATCTGGTTCCTGTGAAATTAAATAAAAATTTAATAAAATAAAAACCAGTCAGATATAATCATTTAAAAAAAGAGAGAGAGAAAAAAAAAAGAAGGAAATAAAAAAAAGAAGGTATATGTATGTATATATGTATGTATGTATGTATATATGTATATAAATTAAAATAAAATTAAAATAAAATTAAAACAATAAGAAGAAGAAGAAAAACTATTATTCAAGTAAAGAAAATATTACAAGAATGCCCAGTTTGGTGTTACAATTTTAAACTTGTTAATTTTTAACTGTAACAGGACAGCACTAACCATTTAAAAAGTTGTGTTCGTCTGCTGCCTCGAAATGTCATGATGCCTTGATAGGTGACCCCCAGATACAACTGATCTCCACGCTGATCCTAAATACATAGATAAATAAATAAATAAATAAATAGAGAGAAACAAAACAGTGATGAACACAACAACAACAACAACAACAAAATGGAAGTGAAATGTAAAAATTAAAACCAAAAAACTCATTTTAAAAAATTTCTAAAAATTTTATTTAAATAAAAAATTTTTTATATAAAAAATAAGAGACCAACAATAAACATATCCCTACAAAACAAAATTAAAAACTCAAAATAAATCAAAACAAAAAACAATATTCTTTGCTATTGAAATTAATGATGCAAAAAAACTAAATACTTTATATTAATATGTATTCTTGGTTTCGGAAGATTGACTTATTTAAAGAATTCCTTGTTAACTTTTCTCACTTTCACTTGGTGTGGATCCACCCCGTACGTATCCATGGCTGCGGCTTTCTTCAGGAATTCAGCCTCTGCTTCTGCTGGAACCTTACCCCTGTAACAACATCATCATCATCATCATCATCATTATATACATGAATAAATTTTAAACAAAACAACAGCAGCAGCAACATTATAAATTTCAGTAAATGTTTAAAAACAAAAACATATTTAAATATCAATGCTTTTAGTTGCTGATTAATGTTTTAGTGTAATAATATGAAAGAAAACCTGCACATTTAAAATGCATTAAAAACACATAAAATAAAGTAAAATAGATAAATATACTGATACTAATCTATTATTATGCATTTCTACTCTGTATAAATTTAGAATATACACTTGAATATATTCTCTCTCTCTCTCTCTCTCTCTCTCTCTCTCTCTCTCTCTCTCTCTCTCTCTCTCTCGCTCTCTCTCTCTCTCTCTCTCTCATTTAAAAGTTATTTACTTTAGAGTTTTGTGGATTTCGTGAATTTGTTCCTCCATTTTTGGTGTCTGTTTCGGCAACATCTTGAATTCTGCAATATATCCTGGTGGATGGTCATCTGGCTCATAGTCACCTACCTCAGCTGATACCAGAAAAAATATACAAAATTAATAATAATAATAATAATAATAATAATAAAAACAAATAAAATAAATAAAAAATAAATTTAATGATTTTTCATTATTGTCTAACAGAATTCTTAATAACAGTGTGTAAGTAAGAAGACATTAACATTGATCTAAACTATCACTATCACATATTCTTGGACAAATAATATTAGTGAAAAGGTTAAGGCTTTTACCAAAATGGAAAAGCATAATAATTTTTTAAGGGATTGATTAGAAAATAATAATAAAAATAAATAGATAATTAAAAATAATACTAATTATAAAAAAATAAAATAAAAAAAATAGTAAAATATATAAATAAATAAAATAATAGTAATTTTTAATCTATATTCTCAAATTTCACTATGCACATTTGGAAATTTAATCTCAACAACAGATACAAAGTAAAACACATAATGTTTACATTTAGAAACTCAACCCAAATTTGCTTAAAGCAGTTTAACAATTATGATAGACAGATTCCAAAATGGTTGCCATTAACTTATGTTATTCCACATCAAACAAACTAACCTAAACAAAAACCTTTAGTTTTAAATTAAAAGAGGATAATTTAATTCATTTTATAAATGTAAATAATAATAATAATAATAATAATAATAATAATAATAATAATAATAAATAAAGAAATAAAGAAATAAAATGTTCCAAAAATTGCTTGTTTACTAAACTGGTTCTTTCATAAGAATTGTTGACTTTTCAGTGAAGGAAGTAAAAGAAACAAAAAAGAAAATGAAAAGAGTGGTTTAGAAAATTGGATAAGAGATTTGTGTTTTGTTAAAAGGAAATAAAAATGGATGCATAACATACTTTAATTGCTGTTAAGATTTTATAAGCTGTCCAAGAATGTTAAAAGAAAGATTATTAAATAAACTAAAAATTATGATCAGTATTGTAGATATGGACATTAATATATCAATATATATATATATATACAAAATAAACAAATGAATGAATGAATGAATAAACCAACAAATAAATAAATAAAATTACTGTTATAATTTTTGACATATGTGCACAAATGGAGGGGAAAAAAAAATAATATAAAATACTTTAGCATATAAATGTATAAAAATGTAACTAAATAACTTTAAATACATAACAATAATGGCAAAATAATAAATTTAGAATAAATGTTATAAAATTATTTTTATGTAAAAAACACTCACACTGTACAATGTAAGCTGCCAACAAAATGGCGTCTGATGGTGAACATAACAGTCGTCCATGATGTAGATCTCTCCGCAGTTGAAGAAATAGGTAATACCTGAAATAAATAATTAAATAAATAAAGAAAGAAAGAAAGAATGATATAAAGAAAATAAATAGTTTGATGGAAATAAATATATAATATAAAATATAAATTAAAAAAATAAATAAACATAGTAATCTAAATTTTATTTAAACTAAAATGGAATTGTCTGTCTGTCTGTCTGTCAATCTATCTATCTATGATTATTTCATTATTTAATTTATCAATATTTAATCAAATGCTTCTGTTAAAATATGTTTGGAATACTTTTCAATTTTTATAAATCTTGTAATTTATATAATCATAATAAACAAACAAACAAACATATAAATAAAGAGACAGAGATGACAATTATAAAAGTAAAGCAAAAAATAAAAATAAAAATAAAAATAAAAAATAAAATAAAATTACTAAAATGGAGAAATATGAAAGAAAAAAAAGAGAAAATCAATAAAACTCTCAGTCTAGCTGTCATCGTTAGATCATGAAAATCTATGTGAAAATGTGTAATCTGCAGGCAGATGTTTCCCCTGACAATTTTTAACAGCAGGTTTTCACACCATTATTAGCCATTCTTTATTCAGTTAAACCAGATGTCTTGATTTTATGTCTACCAGTAGCTCATTCACTTGTTAATCACCATGTAGTCTCCATCATCATAATTCTGTTTGGATACATATTTATTATTATTTTTAATTTATTATTTTATTTATTTATTTTTCATTTATTTTTTTTTTTTGTGCAGTAGTGTTTATTAAGTCAAACATCATGCAAATTTCAGCTGCTTGACTTAATTAAAATAAATAAATAAAAATTAATTAATTAAAGAAAAGAAAAACAAAGAAAACTAGTAATAATAATAATAATAATTAAAACATTAATAAATAAATAAAATAAAAAGCATAAAATACCAATATTAATTTCTTTTTAATCTAATGTTATATAATAAAATAAGTTATAATAATTACCAGTTTAACAAATTACTAATTAATTAATTATTAAACAGCCAAATAAACTTAGCACAGTGCTCTAGAAGACATTACCTTTCTATGACTATAAAACTGTAGATGCTTATATTCAAAGGGAATTTTTTTTTTTTTTTAAATATAGTTGGAAATAAAAAATCATTATCTGATTTAATATCTTTTATTGTATGAGATTTATTAAAAATGGCTAGATCACTGTTGACTATCATAAAAAGGTTTCATCATATTATTTAATCAATGGATGCTTCAACTCATGAAATTTCTGCGATCGTAGTCATATTAACAGTTAGCCAGTTATTAAAACTACATATATATATATATTAAATTTACTTTCTGAAACTAAAAACAGCAGAAATTATTTCAGTTATCTTAACACTCAATCTGTATCGTTGCAGAAAAGATAAAACAAAATGCTTATGTTCAGTATACTGGAGGAAAAAAAAACAAAAAGCACTGATGTTGTGCAGAAACTAGCAATTAATTCTAGTGCTGGGACGTGATCCAATTGTCTGTCGCTCTAAAACCAGCTGTCTTGGCCACAATGCCCCTTGGGGGAATTAACACATACTGGACCATGGCTAGCCAGCTGGTACTTTAACTTAATTCTGGACCTCAGTACACCTCTGATGTTTTTAAAAGTACTGGGCCAATCTTATCACCTCTGCAGCTGGGAGACTGTGCTGGGAATGTGGAGGAATGTTGTTCTGTAGATCACTTGTAGGTTGGTCGTTGCACTGTACTCACTGACTTGTTGTACCTACCTTGTTATTTCCTCGTGCAGCTTCATCGGTTCCTCGGGGTAAAACTTTACTCGAAAACAAAGCACCATGGGGTTGACACCTGTTTGAAATAAATCTCTTATGTGATTAAAAAGATTTTGAAACAAATAAATAAATATTTTCACTCATTTTTGTTATAATTTATGTTTGTCACTTTGTGTGAGATAAATTAGAAAGATAGAGATAGAATGTGTGTGTGTGTGTGTGTGTGTGTGTGTGTGTGTGTGTTTGAGACAGACAGACAGAGAGAGAGAGAGAGAGAGACAGTACAAGTTGTTATAGTACAAACCTTTCATCTGTTTGTATACAGTTTTCAATGGGTCCAGCCAGTGCTGTAAAAATTAAAAATTAAATTTTACTTATAACTGATAATTTTATTTGTCTTTTAATACATACAATTTTATCAATCATGCATGTAAAAATGGATATTATCAAAATTTTAATTCATATAATAATAATAATAATAATAATAAGTTATTATTATGGTTTTTTTGTTTTTTTTAATTTTTTTAAGTTAAAATCTCAGATGAAGACTTTTCTGACCTTTAAAAACTCTACATATATTTCAGACTGCAACACCTTTTTGGTTATGTTAGGACTTATAGTAAAATGTGGAATGTAAATGAAGGCATTGTTTTCTAGTTAGCCACAAATGTCACCTAGCAGTATGTAAACAATGTAAAACTTTGCATTTATTATCAAAACACAGACGACCTTGACATTAACCTCACTAAGTGTAAACATTTACTGCAGCCCTGTAACATATTTTATGCATGGCAGTAAATAAATAAATAAATAAATAAATAAATAAATAAATGTGATAAAAAAAAATATATACATAAAAAATGAATTAATTAGAACAAAATATAGAAAAATTTACATATACAGGAAAAATGTTTTAAAAAATAATATTAATAAAAATAAAATAAATAAATAAATAAATAAATAAATAAAAATAATAGTATCAAAAGAAAATAGTTGCAGATTGTTATGCTTATACTGCAATAAACATAAATACAGAAAAATATACAAAACAAAACCAGCAAATATATCTATTTACATGTTTGATTGGAAATTTAGAATGTTTACATTTTTTACATTTTTATTTATTTCTACATTAATCAGCTTTATCTGAAATCTCTATTATTCTCTATTTTATTTTTATTTTATTACTTTATTTTGTTTCAATTCTGTACACGTTAATCTCAACTTACCTTGACCTGTGTTAATTTTTATCTAGAACTGTATCTGCAATAATCTAGTTTTAACTATACCTGTACTGATTCTTACTGTTCTGATACCTGTACAAAATATGTACCATACCCCTACCCATCTCCATTTCACCTATGTTAATCATATAATTATATAAATTTCTGTCTGTAAATACCAATACACATTAGTTGTGCCTGTAACTAAATTTAATTTCTATTTTAAGTATACCTTAATCTATATTCTTATCAGTTTATAATATACCTGAAAGCAATCTTCATTTTATTTACATCTACATCAATAACTATTTTATTTGCATCTACAGTAATTTGTTTGTTCTATACCTGTATCATCTCTATTTCACCTGTATAAAAATGAGCATGTGTTTCGCATGTACCTATATTTGTGACCCGTCACACTGAACCAAGTCTCAAGTCAGATTTCTGACTTTGACTTCAATTTATTAATTCATTCATCTCTGTACCATGCTGGCAGGCAGGAAAGTTGGCTAAAAATTCTTTCTATTTTCTCCTAAGATGAAACATCCAGCAAATAACAAATTTCATAAAAGTGCTCAAAAAAAACCTCCTTGTTATTAATATCTATCAATTTAATCGCAAGATTTAACCCATTTTAAGAAAATATAACAGTCAAAATGTTGGTGTCACTCTATTATCATCAATTAAAACATGTTTGGGCAACTTATGACTTGTTTTCATGTGATGGGTCACTTTTATCTGGGGTTTTTTCTGAACACATAAAACACATGTACGTTAATTGATTTTCTTTTTCTCTGTTAAAGGATGAAATGTAGACAAATTAATATTGACAGAGATAATTACATTTTACTCAAAGGAAATAATTTCCACAATATTAATTTATTTCTTGAAATAGACCCGATTAATATTGCCACAATTTTATTGATTGGTCAAACCTTTCACAATAATGTATATAATTTTTTCGGCTGGTCAAACCTGGGGCAATTAGTATCTGAAGGAATACTTGGACTATATATCTACACAAATATATAACATATATTTTTTAGATTCAAACTATATAAATAAATAAAATAATAAAAACAAAAATATGATTTTTCTCCAATTTACCCACAATATGTATACATCTATAGAGTAGATTTTTAACAAATTTTTAATTTTCTTTTTTCTTTGAAGTTAAATGTTACCATTTGTAACTATGCAGTGCCTTTCTGTGGTAATTTGAAACTATCTCTAGTTATTTATTTTTAGCTGATAAGATTGTGTTGCTAATTACTGAACAGTAATCTTTCTTTAGTTTCACAGGTCAAACAGCACGCTTTGGTGTAGTGGTCTCACTGTAACATGTCATATCTTTTATGTATGTTAATGTGTGTCCATATGTGCATGTATATACATCCAAACATGAAGGGATATTTGTATATGTGTGTTTTTGTTTTTGTTTGTGATTGCATCTGTGCATATCCATATAATGCAAAGGAATTACAATTTTCGGTAAACAAAATTCTGGCTCTGCATCTAATAACGACTGGAACATTCTGCAGTTATTTTATGAGTCTATATCAGTAACTGTGATGAAGATTATTGAATCTGTTACTTCAACATTTCTTTTACAAGTTATAACAATTATATCGGCTTGTAATCTATTGAAATACACGTTTTACATGAAATGTTGATGTTGGTCTGTGTGTCTGTCAGTGGTACTTACTCTCTGTTTGTCACTGTCCACAAACCGCAGACCAAAGTAGTCCTTCTCTACCAGGTTCAGTTTCTCACATACTCTGTCAAATAGCCACTGTCCTATTGTGTCTTTCTGCAAAAACAAAACAAAATTTAATTTTTATATATTTCTCACAAACTGTCAAACAGCCAGTTCATACATAAACATATATAAATAGTATACATATAAACAGTATCTGGGTATGTGTATGTGTGTGTCTGTGGATGCCTGGGTAGGAGTGCATTTAAAAGTATAAGAAAACAGAGAGAGAGAGAGAGAGAGAGAGAGAGAGAGAGAGAGAGAGAGAGAGAGAGAGAGAGAGAGAGAGAGAGAGAGAGAGAGAGAGAGAGAGAGAGAGAGAGAGAGAGAGAGAGAGATGGTTGTATGTACACCCTGTGATATTCTATTACAACAGTTTATTTTGTAAGATTATGAGGTAATTTTAAAACAATCTCATCAATGGATGGATGAGCATTCAGATGGAAAAAACTGATCAATGAATGAATAAAAAACAAAACCCCCAAAACCCCACAAACATACACAAAAACAAAACCTTTTTTTAAAATGTAAAATAATATAAAACTGGTAATAATAATACTGAAATAAAATATGTGCCTATTTACAGTGTCCCCTAGCTTTGAAGATAAGAACATGTAGATATAGTTAATATTTACTTAATATAATGTTACCAGTCATACACAATGTGAAATTAACTTTATATTTGCATCTTGCTGATCTTTGACCACAGCTTTAATGTCTTCGCAGAGCAACAACAAAAACATGTATTTACATTTAAAATGTGAACCTTTAAAATGTTTACTTCAACTTGCCATACTTCTCTAAGTATTTTCACATGACTGAGTAATGTGGTTTAATGTATGTTAATGTATATATTATATTCAAAAGGCTTACAGTACATGTTATTGAAATGCAGTATCTCTGAATAAAATTTTAAAATATGGGATAAAAAAAAAAAAAAAAAATGTAATGTTATATAGCACTTAGTACATTCATATATACATATACTACACACACACACACATATAAACAAATATACACAACACAGACACACACACACACACTATCATACATAAAAATGCACACATACATCATCTACAACAACATCAGAACATTTTATTCTGACACTAATATCTTCTATTAATAACAATTATAATAAAGTGGTCAGAAGCTGATTTGTGAAAGCTTGTCCTTCATGCAGAGGTGTTCTTATTAATCAATGTCAGCAGGTTTGAAATAAAACAGTTCTGATGGAGCTGTTACAAGCAGAGCTTTGAAAACCTGTGTAAAAAGTACACAACTATTTTATACAAGCTGAAGTGCATAAAAAGTTTTTTTCCAGCACTTTTGATCAAGTACTGACAATACTGCAAGCTTACAGGGAATAATGTAAATATATATAAATATATATCTGTTGCTAAATCTGTCTCTCTGTGCATATATAAGTGCATATAAATACTTGACAATTACTTGAAAACTTATAAATTATATATGTAAGTGCTTCTGTAAATCAAATATCAAATAAAACTTACTTAAAGTTAAAAGGAGTTTTGATTCAAGTATCACAAAAATGATTGTTTAAAGTTTACTAAAACAGCAGAAACAATTTTAATCAAGTGCTCATAAGCCAGTTTTATGGAAGCTTATAATTATACAGTTTTGTATAAAATGTACAAGTGTATACAAGTATTTAAAAAAAATAACTTCAGTCACATTCTTAAGAGATCAAGATGAGAAATGTTAGTAAGTTATACAAGTGTACATGATTTGAGATTTAGAATTTTCAAATAAATGCATCAGCAAGTAGGTTTGAAGTAATTACTGAAATTATATACATATTTTTTTATTATTCTTTTTTAATATTATTCATAAAAGTCAAAATATTTCAAAAGCTTTGTTATGCTAATGTATTTTGCATATATCTGACTGTTGGTATGAATAACGCGTGTATGTGTGTGTGTGTTGTGTGTGTGTGTTTACATTTATGGAAACATCTTTACATTTTTTTACAAATACCTTTATGATACTAAAGATTAACCTCACAATTTAATAAAATTTATCAATAAAATGACAAGTTTGCTAAATTACATATGATATTAGGCTCCATACTGTAGATATGCTGCTTGTAAATATTACAAGCTAAAATAAGATATAGAAATTAAATTTCGCCATTTTGAATATTAGTGGTTTGAATATTGATGGTTTAGTTAACTGATGGTAACAGATGTTTCATAATAACTGGCTGTCATTCTTTTCAGACCTGGGTTATCTGAAAATTAAGTGTTACTGGAACAAGAAGCAAAATTTGAGAATATTTATATATATAAAAAAATAATAATAATAAAAAATAAATAAATAAATAAAAAATTATATATATTATTATTATATAGTTTTTTATTTATGTTTTTACTATTTATTTATTTGTAAAAAAAAATACGTCATAAAGTCTTAAAACAGTTTTAAAATATCTCCAAACTACACACACACACATGTATATATATTTGCTGTTGAGTCTATTATATAGACTGGTAAACAGATATAATCTACTTGTAAAGCATTATTCATGGTTATGCTACAGTATACTGAGCAAAAACATATCTGAGATGTACACATACACACACACACACAATTTTGACTAACTCTATCTTGATCTATAAAACAATCCTGCTTTTGACACTGTTAATGGTTTTTACATCTACTAGATAATACTGTTGCATGGTACAAACATGACCATTTCATGATCCATAATTATTTCTGTTCAGTATACATAATGCACCTTTACCGTTTAAGTGTATTAACCTCAGGTAAAAGTTTTATTTTTAGAAAACAGGTACTGTAAAACAAAAACAGCAACAACAACTTATCAAGGAATTTTAAATGCAATTTTTAAATCTTTAAAAAGGCAGAAAAGTAAACAAAAATTTAGTAATATTTTTTTAATAGGAAATGATAATCTTTCAAGCATATGTAGCCATTAAATGCAAGCAATATTAGCTACTAAATGTAGGTCACCATGCCTGACTGATCACAGATGGAGCAGAAAACCCAAAAATCTACAAATCAATTAAAAACACCTGAGTATGTAACAAGAATATTTATCTGCTAAACATAGAATAAATATCTGAATAATATTAGGTACTTCTTTTTCATTTCACCTGGATTAATGTATGTTTGTGTACCAGTGTTAGAAGTAATTTAACAGTTATCATAATAAAACCACCAAATAAATAATATTGTTGTATTAAACCATCTACTCTGTATTCATAGCTGTTCTTTGATATTTTTTCTGTACTATCTCAAAAATAAATTTGATAATAAGAAGAAGAATTAGAATAAAAAGAAGAAGATCTTAAAGAAAGTACATTTAGATAAAAAATACAACTTCTTAAACTTCTTAAATATAAACTGTCAAAATTTTAAAATTTAGATGTATATATAATCTGTTAAACATTTATTATTTTTAAAAAAATGTTGTATCACAATAGCATTCTTTCTTTGCTTTTATCTATTCCAGTGCAAGATTTATATGCAGAGAGCTAAATTTAAACATGCAAATGAGCCAAGTTAACTGAAAACAAAACACATCTCTTCTTCTTCACTTATCTTCTTGGCAGGTTTTGTTTCAGTCAGTTACAAAGTTTGTACTGTGCAAAGAAATAAAAACATCCAAAAATAATCTCTAATAAAATCCAGAAACTGTTCCTATCTTCAGCTAAAACAATTGTAAATAAAAATTAACTTTAAAAAATTTAAAAAGAATGATGAATAATAAATAACATCTAAAAAAATTAAACAATAATAATAAAAAAGATGAAGAAATTAAATAAAGTATATATTTAATATTAAATATTGTTATCTAATTTATTTATTTATTTATTTGTTTGGTTTGGTATTAAAATGATTGTTTTTCCAGACATTTTTTATTTTTTATTGTCTCAAGGGGGTCGGTATTAGCTCAGGGGGATTATGTGACAAAATCAATTTGTCTTAATATTACAGTTGGGCTATTTATTATTTACTCTGTGTGGATATATATAATTAGTTAACAAAATTTAATATATAAATATATATAAACAAGATCTGGTGATGCATTAAAAAAAAAAAAAAAAAAAAAAAAAAAAAGGTCACAGCATCTGTAGGTTTTTTCTTTCTGTATTATTGTGCTCTTTGTGTTTGACCCTGTATAACTGTAGATAAAACAACTTGTCAAGTATGTTGTTAAAATTGTTAAACAAAACCTCTGATCTTTCTTTCATTGCAAAGCTTAATAATGTAAACCATTTTTCTTTTATTATTAATGAACTTAACTGTGACTTGGTGCAATAACTATTTATAGATATCACACAGTGTGCAGTGTAAGTATTGCCTCTAGTTTTACTAGTCAAATTTAGTTGTCTCTGTTTAATTAAAACTATACTAAAATGTATAAAATACCAGTTTGTCCAGGAGATAAAACTCAATTTAATCCAACATTATTTCAGTTCATGCAAAACACAGATATATTCAGTATATCAAGCTCAGTTTAAGAAAATGCCAATATAACTCAAGTTTATATATGACATGCTGAATAAAATATAAATAGAATAATCTCCACTCAAAGTCAATATATCAAAATAACAACAATTTGAAAACCTCATTTAATAAAATAACTTTAAGCCATACCTATTATGAACATAGTACACAAGATAAATTTAATACAAAAATACTATTTAATAAAACAGTAATTTACAAATATATCTATTATCCAGCCCCATTTAATAATATTACATACCACATGTATATAAATATATGTGTATTATCTCACTCAGACAGTTATTCTGAGCTGTGATAAAAATAGTCTGGTACACTTATTCTTCAGTGTTTTTTCTGCCAGTGTGTAAATACTCGTGTGTGTGTACACAGTGCAGTAACAAGATTTTAAACATGGCTTCGTTCAGTTTATTTTAATTATTTTAGTTACTCAGACATTTTTCATGGAGAAACATTTAAATGTTTATATACAGGGTGTCCCAAAAGTAACCGAACTGCAAACTTAAATAAAATTAGATATTAAAAACAACAAATTTAATTCCATCTTTTATGTCATTTTATGTTATCTTTTGTACTATTCATTTACTTCTGTCAGTAGTAGTCTTTGGACTGATTTTTGTTACCTGATTGTAGTGTTTGGTTACTTTTAGGACACCTTGTATATATAATTATGTGTGTGTGTGAGTATACTAATAACAAAGACAGAACTTACTCATAGTTTTGATATGAAAATGTATATGTAGATGTATATGATATTCAGGCACATTACTGGACTGATAAAAACAATTTTGGGGGCAGGTGGAAGTCATGACTGAGATTTTTATAAAAGTATTCATGAAGTTAATTTAAATCTGTGCAAAAATTAACTGTCACTGTAAAATAACTCTTAACCTAACAGTGGAAGATGACCCAGTCCACTGGATTACCAAGTACTCCATTCATGATTACTTTATCTTGATCTGATTTAAACTGTTCACAGTTCCAGCTCTCTGATTTTGTATACATACATATAAAAATGAACATACACATACACACACACACACTTAATAATTTTTTTTTAAATTTATTTATTATCTATTTATTATTATTATTATTATATAATACTAAAAACATAAGAAACATAATATATAAATAAATTTAAAAAAAAAAAGAAAGAAAGAAATAAAAAAAAAAAAAAGTCAAATCAAATCCAAATAAAAATAGAATCAAAATAAAACGTTTCATGAAATGCCAATCAGATGATAACTTATAACAGCTGAGAATCCATACTTTTAAACCCAGCCATTAATGGTACAGAAAAAGGAAAACAAAAAAAAAAAGAAAAAATTAAACAAACTCAGTAATATAAATAAGTAATGGAGATTAACACATTTATGTTAAAGTTAAAGTTCATGTTAATGGATAAGTCTCTATAACGTGTCAAATATCAACATCAAAATATAATCAAGGGGGTGGGGGTATCCACACCTCTTCAACCCCTAACTGGAATGCACACCTAAGTTTGAACCAGTTAACAGATAAATCTCACCATCATGTATGAGCTGTGTGTGTGTGTTGTGAATGAATCAGATCTCTGATGTGATAAAACAATCATTTGATGCGGCCTTAATGTTCTTTTGTTTCACAACTTGTTAAACAGTACATGCTTCCTTTGTGGGAACATATATATGAATATTATTTAGAATAGTAGTTATTTATATAATAGTGTGTGTGTGTGTGTGTGTTTAAGAGAGATATATAATTTAGAATAAATTTAATTTATGAGTAATTTGTGTTTGTGGGTGTATTATATAGAATAAAAATAATTTACATAGTAATTTAAGTGTTTGGTGGGTGTATTATTTAGAATGAAAATAATTTACATAATTTAAGTGTGTATTTGTATACGTGTATTTATTATTTACATGCATAATAAATGTAAATATACATAAAGTAGTATACATACATTTATTTATGTATCCCCAAATATGCACACATGTCACATTTATTTATTATTACTCATTTTACAGTAATTTTTTTTCTATTGAATTATTAGGTGTTTTTTTGTTTTTTTAAATTCAAAATTACAAGATGCTGAATCTCACTCTGGTTATTTTATATAACACTTTGTATGCCAATGGCAAATACAAAATCTGAATAAAATGATTGTAAACTGTTCTTTTTAATCCAGTATCACACCCAGGCTCTGAAAGAATGAAATGAGAAAAAGTGAGTAAGTAATAGAGGACCAGATCAAACCAGCAGATAAAAAAAAAGTGATAATGAAAGCATCAGTAGTTAAAAAGTTCTCTGATCCGATATTAATCAGGGATGGATAATATGATATGGATTATCTTACAAAAATAATTCACTGGAATCAATGCTTGTCACAGAAAAGTCAGAATGACAAGCTGATCCCAGATAGAAATAGATTCTTAAGATAAGCTGATCCCAGATGGAAATAGATTTTAAAATAAGCTGAATCTCAGATAAAAATAGGTTCTAAATGTAAGAAGAGGGGAATATTATGAGGAAGTGTGGATTTGTGAAATATTAATTTTTACAAGTTCTGTAGAAGAGTGTTATTTATTGTTACACAAAATCCATACAAAGAAAAGCATTGCTCTGGTTATTTCATACTATACATAATGTTTATTGGTAAATTTTCTATTACAAAACAAGCCACTGCAATACTGTGAAATGAATTTTGAGAAAATAATAAATGAAATATGACAAAATTTAATTGACTTTCAACAATATTTCAGCAAATTAAGTGCGAAAAATCATTATCAACAGCCAGTACTTAATGATTGTCAATCTAACAAGATCGGTTTCATTTTTAGAGGCTAAAACCTTGAAAAAATAATCAATTAAAACTTTAATGACAGCTATAAATTAAATAAATGTGATAGATTCTCAATTAACTTCAACATAACTATATTTACTGATATAACAAACTGAAGTCTGGAGAAAAAATATAATTAAATCAATATGGTAGATTTTCAAATGACTACAATGTAACTATTTAGTTATTTAACTAATTTAAGTGTGAAGAAAAGAAGTTTTATTTCAATGACTTACTCAACATTAAATCAATGATTCTGAACTAACATGTATAACACATTTGCAAGTATATTTACTTAACTGAAGTTTGATGAAAAAAGAAAAATGTTTTATTTTAATGATATAACCTGTGTATGCAAAAACAAATAACAATAAAATAAATAAATAAATAAAAAAAATTGTTGTATTGTTGTTTGTTTGTTTCTGCTAAAGCAAAGGATGTCTTCATACAAAACTACTGATAAAACAGTCACATAAACAGTATTGATCCTGTGACCTGGCATACCACAGGTGAGTGCTCTAACCAGTAAGCTACAGTCTTCCCAAATGAATAATGTAAATATATATTTGTTTATGTGGTTATATATTCTTATACTTGTGTTTTTACACATACAAATGCATTTTGTATGGGTATTTGAACATTGCTTTGTGTGTGTGTGTGTGTGTGTGTGTGTGTGTGTGTGTGTGTGTGTGTGTGTGTGTGTCTGTATGTGTGAATGACTAACTTTCACACATTACTCTGACAACAGTATCACATGACATACACACTTATAACATAAAAGTCACACCCACGATTTCCTATAGACAAGAATCCATTATACTGGCACTGGATGAGTAATAGTTAACTTTTGTTTTTATATTCCTTTGATGAATATTGCACACACACACACACACACACACACACACAAAAGGAAGAAAGAAGTAATGAACAATAAAATAAACATAAAAAATATAACAAAATAAATTTAAAAAAAAGAAACAAAGAAAAAACGATAACTAAAATAAAAATGTAAATGAAGTAAAATAAAAATACTATTAAAATGAAATGAAATACATGTACATATACATATACATAATATATATATATATATTTATGTGTATACACACACACACACACATTTATTAAAGATTTGCATTTATAATATAATAAATAAATAAATAAATAAATAAATACAATAAAGAAAAATAATTTTCTTAAAATTCATAAAAAAGAACAAAAACAACTTACAACAATACTATTGTCAGCAGTATTACTATCTTCAGTATTCACACAGAAAAACAAAACATTAAAAAAAAAAAAGTTTTTAATAGGCTGACAGCTAACACACTTTTCAAGGCAAAACAGGATTACATGTGACACTTATTCCCATCAAAGGCTTTGACATCAAGCAAGATTTGTCTTCTCTTTAAAACCACTCCGACAGTGCATAGTGGCACTTAACAATATTTAGCCTCTCCATTAAGGTTCGTAACAACATTACACAAACACCACTGCTCATACTTGCTGTGATTTATGCAAGCCACATTACTGTCAACAGCCAATTTAAAATAACTGTATGGTTTATTTGTTTGTGTACTAGTTAATAACTGCAATATACCTATCATGACTTGCACTGTACATAAACAATATACTAACTTCTACAATATGCTACTAAAACTTTCTTTTTTGTTTACCTTCCTAAAAACCCCAATATAAAACACAAATAAATAAATAATAAGTTTTAAATATAAGATCTCAAATTTGTTTTTGTTTTGTTTAATTTGATTTTTAAATAATTCTAATCAACTTGATTAAGAAAACTAATTAAAACCTATGTTTCTTTCTCGGTTTATTATAAACATTTAAAAAAATTATTTTAATAGCATTTCTGAACTAAAAACAGGTTCACTTTTCAGAATTAAACAACACTTAATTTGTCATTTATTTTCACTGCTGCTACAAAAAAAAAAAAAAAAAAAAAAAAAAAAAGAACCCATATACTGAAGTGCATATAAATTAATGCTTAACAGATGCCTTGAAACATTTACAATGACCATATCTGATTATGTCACAGTGAACTTTTTCCTTCAACTTGATACATTTTTTGACAAATACGCCTTGTGTCATTATGATCTGTATGTCACATGCAGTAAATAAACTTGATATTGTTAAACACAACACCAACCCTAACACACAGCAGTTCATCTATAAAAAGCCTCTTCCTATTACAACAAGTGCATTTTAACTGTCTTGTGGGTGTATCATTCTGGTTTATCTTCAAAAGTGATATAAAACCTTCGAGTAATGACCACCTTTATACTGCAATACAGTTACATAACGATGAGCATAAAACCATAAATTTGCTTTTTTAAAAACAACTTTGTAGCAAACATCATCATCTTTTTATTCTAATTAATATATTTAACTCAAAAACAAAATACATAAAATAAAACTGAGGAGTTAAGATCACCTTGATGAGCAAAGAATGATATTTAAATTGAAGACTACAAGACCAGTGTATTTTCAAAATGAAACACAATGCTGGAGATAAGACGTTTTTGTGAATAAATAATGGTTTTAAACCTTTATCTTTCTCTTCTTACAAAAACATTTCACCTGTCACTCGTAAACTGCTTGCTTGACATGCTCTAAAATAGAAGAATTAATCCATTGGATTTGGTCTTCTGCTAGCCAGTGATCCATGAAAACATCTACAAAACACAACTAACCAAGGACTTATCTGAAATAGAAGGTTTACATTTCATCTATATCTGATACAGGAGGTTTAGATTTTGTCTCTATCTGATACAGGAGGTTTAGATTTTGTCTGTATCTGATGTAAGACATTTTGATTTTGCCTCTATCTGATATAGGAGGGTAAGATTTTGTTTTTATCTGATATAAGATATTTAGATTTTGTCTACATCTGAAATAGGAGGTTTAGATTTTGTCTGTCTCTGAAGTGAGGTTGGGGATTGTGTACATCTGAGGTTTAGGCTTTGTCTGCATCAGTATCAAGTTTCATATAGACATTTGAAATAAGAGTTTATTTAAATGGGTTGTGATTTTGTCCTTTGTTTTTTTGTTGTTGTTGTTGTTGTTGTTGTTGTTGTTGTTGTCTTTCCTACCCAGTCACTTTCACAACTCATACAATGTGTTTTCTGACAGTAAAAGCCAAAACTTTATATACATGAATGTCCACCTGGTGCTTTCTACGTGAGTGAATGATAAAATATATAATAATAACAACAACAACATCAACAACAGTAGTAATAATAATAACATATATAAAAACTCTTTTATATTAAATTTGTTTGAGAGATCCTCACACAGAACAGTTGAATGGATTTATACTTTATTTTTCTTTCATTTCTTCCCAATTAATGTTATAATAATGGCCAACACATGCACAAAATGTAGTCATTAACTGCTTTCTAAATAGTGCAATATAACTGGCAACATAACATTTCACTTTATTACTGTAGAATATCTGTTTCTGTTTTTTTTTTTTTCTAATGAAATACTGTTCACAGTCCCAGGTAAATGATTTACGACTTTTCCTTGCAGATCAAACAAAGTGAGAATAGTTGTGTTTCAAGCTTTGTATGGGTATGTTGATTATTTTGTTTGTTAAAGCTGTTGTGTTATAGTGATTCTCATATCAGCAACAAACTTTTCCTCTCTTTCACCTCATCTATTTATTTATTTCCCCATCTCTAATCATTTCTAAGAAATCTCATATTTCTCATTCAGTGGTAGTCAGTACTGTTTTCAGACAAACATCTTGTCCTCTGATCTAAGGTGAAAGAAATTTTCTAAAAAATCAATAAAAAATAAAATAAAACCCCATAAAAACAACTACCAAATAAAAAGAACATAAACTCAAAACATTTCTCCATTTATTATCCTTAATCTTTATTTCTCATCATTCTTTATCTTCATTCTCTGTTCTCACATTTTGCCTAATTTTAATATTTATCGATTTATTTGCCTACCTGTGTGTCTCTTTTGTTTTGTTTTTTTCAGTAAATAACTGAATGAACAGACAAATAAACAAATATTTAAAAAATAAATAAATAAGTAAACCATCTGACATCATGTACACATTCCAGACTGAAAGCACTCAGATCAGACTTCACGCAGACCTTGACAACACACTCGGTGAAGTGACGTGGTCCTGTGCACAGCAAGGTTTTCATTCACGCCACCTGGTACAGCATCGTGTCAGGCAAATCTCAGGCAGGGTGTGCATGACTCACAGCACTTTGAGAGATTTTCTTAATTTTATCGACAAACCCGGCACATGTGTTTAATCTTGATGGCAAACTGTTGATGGCATCTTGGTGACAATGGAAGGAATGTAAATACAGAGTTCTGAGTCATCATGCACAGCATGTTTCTTAGTGACCCATGAACATGTTGCTAATGACATCTGACCACATTATTAACAGCGCCTGAACACACTGCTAATGACAGTCAAATGTTTCATTAATGGCACCTAAAAATTTCATTAATGACTAAAAATATTGTTAAAGATATCTGAACATATTGTTAATGCTACCTAAACATGTTGTTAACGGTATCTAAACATGTTACTAAATGTTGCAAGCACAGATAAATTGCACCTGGACAAATTGTGGATTAATATCCAAATATTTTGTTTAAACACTTGAGCCCTGAGCATATGTATGATGAGGTGATGTGCCTCCCAGTCACTTCACTCAACAGTTGAGTGATAATGATTGGTTAGTTCTTGCTGATCGGTATATTTTGATTAGGTTTCAGAAATGATATTTTGGTTAATGAACCTCGGAAGAAGGTCAGATGATCTTATGTTGTCATTTCTGTGGTCACTGAGTGAGAGCCATTGCACTGGAAAGTGATTCACTTAGATAACTACAGTGGGAATTGAAAACATTGTATATCCTGACATTTGTTCTTTGCACATCAGTGCTCAGAAAATGGATCTGTTTGTTATCTTATTTTTCCAAACCAGTTACCAGCATGTCTTGATGAATATTTCATTTGGTCCTTCACATCTGCAAGGTCATTCAGTATGTTCTTTTTATTTCTTTGGACTATCCCATTGGTAATGAATATGCATCATGCAGGTCTTGAAAAAATCCTGATGAAAATTCCTCAAGTCTATGTCAAAGTAAAGCGAAATTCGTTCAGTTGTACCACCAAGTGAGATGTTGATATGAGGTATATCCAGGTGTTTTTTTTTTTAATTCTTGCGTCAAGCCAATACCGTCTCCACCAAAACTTTTCAGTGGAAAATATTGAAAAGAATTTGAGCCAGCTGCTGAATTATGAGGTTCTGGTCAATATCTGATCTTTTCAACAGGGTACAGCAATATGATCCTGCACATCCTGTCAGTTTCATCCTCCTCCATCTTTCCTGTGTCCTGAAAGTGGAACTAGGAAAAAATGTCAAAGAACCTTGGCACTGTCACTGGGTGACACAGTCAGTAACTGGGTTGGTTGACCAATGAGGCAGCATCCTTGTCCATGTGTTTGGCAGATAAATTTCTTCAGATTTTCCTTTGATGAATGCACAGGGACAGTCTCACCACTGGAATGTCCAACTCACACTTGACAGGTCATGAGGGGAATGAGTTACATTGTCAGGCTATAAAAAGTCTGCAGAACTGTGAAGTGAATTTCAACATGGCGATTTAGAAAAAAATTCTGCCACGTTCTCAGAAAAAGGCAAAAGGTGGAAACAGCAGTCATTTAAAGTTTGAAAATTATGTGATTTGTACTACCAGATCCAATACAAATAAGTTGATTCATACAGCATGAGAAAAGTGCTTGTGGATGATCTCAGTCATGATGTATATACTTAATCATGTTTCCTTATTTATTAACTGACACTCTAAAAGCACTGATCTTTTCAGCAGAATGCACACTCCCATTACAGATGAGTGAACACCACCCAGAACAATGACTCTTAGCAAACTGACTGAGCAGGGACCAAGGGGTTAATATTACTATTGCTAAAAACCATTGTAACATGTTATTTAATGTTACACAAGCATACCCTTAGCACATTATTAAATGACACTGGATACAGTGTTAAAGTATACCTCAGCTAACTGTTCTGTGATAATTAGGTTTACTGTTACCTGACAAATGGGCATACAAAAATGTAATTTTAAATGGCAGTTGGTCATACTGTTGAACACATAAACACATTGTTAAAAGATGCCTGAACACTTTACATGGCATCTGAAGATACTGCTGAGTGTACACATGAAAGCAAACTGTGAAAAACTGAATATTTTTGCTAGATGACTCATCATCAGATTGTTTGTTGACAACCGATCCATGTAGATACTTTAGCACTTCGTTCAAAGATACTTTTGTACTTAGCACAATTTTTAATGATAATTTTGTATCTTGCACATCATTCAATGATACTTCTGTATCTAGTGCATCTTAAACTGATACTTCTGTACCTAGAACATGGTTTAATTATACTTTAACACATTTCCAGTGTCATTTCAACCATGTTTTTATTTCTACTATTCGGTCACACTTGGCTGCACAATCTACAGTTTACCTGCCTGTCAATATATTTATTTCTGGATGAACAAATCTCCTGTTTAATCCTGTTTGTATGTTTTTATATATTGAAGATATCATCTGAAAGCTGAATCAGTGTGTAATTGTTTTCTGCACAGATGCACTACAATCTATGAAATGTTTATTAGCTTAAATAATAATCTAAAATCGTTTGGACATGCAAATATTCCCCCTTTTCTCTCTCTCACACACACACACACACAACTAATACAAACTGACAGGTTAAAACAAATATAAACAAAATGCAAGTGCATAAATTTAACACTGCATTTTTGCCCTACAAATAGTAAAATTCCAAGTGAAAATTCATTCACCAAAAGATCAAAGTGAATTGCTATCCTCAGTTATATTTCAGCTGCATCCTATTTCTTTATTCATACAAACCACACAAGTGTAATATAAATACTTCAACTATGTTTCCTTTGATCTTTACATTTCATATTTCCCAAGATTCCACAATCGCCACAGGTATATCCAGTCCAGCTAGCAATACAATCTCTTCACCAAACAAAGGGTCAGTTGAGGTCTTTACCGGTGGTCAACTGGACACTGCTGGGACATCTCTTGAACCCCACTGACAACGAAGTTAGGTTATTTTAAAGTGGTTGCATTTAACAGACTGGAATGGTATTGTTTGGTGTGTTTACAAGCCCATGATAATACTTTTTTTTTTTTTAGCATTTACAAGTCCATAATTACACTGCATTTACACCAAAACACAAAACCATAATGGTCCTGATTTCAGTGTTTACAGGACCATAATGATACTGTTTAAATGAGATGATGGTACTGATTTTTGTGTTTCTGTAACGTCAAAGGTACTGTTTTTAGTGTTTCCATGTAGCCATAATTATATTATTTTTAATGGTTACAAAGGTATTGTTTATAGTAGTTTTACACATCCTTGATGATATCAGTATTCAGAAGTACACAGCTAAGTGGTTAGAGTTTAGTTCTACTTCTAGATGTAACAGGTTTCTGAATCAATCTTATTCATTGCTACTGTTATGTTGCTTTCCATCCCACCTCAACAAATATGTGAGTCTGTACATTGGATCAGGCATCAATTTAGATATTCTACTTTTAACATAGACTCAAAAAATGTCAAAATGTTACAATTTCACACTAAGAGGTTTTAACATGTAATCTGATGAATCTCAACAGAAAAATATAAAGATGTTTTTGAAGAACTTTTCTAAACCCTTGACTGAAAAAGTTAATCAAGTTTACAAGAATGTTCCATGATTGCTTTTTAACTGAACAGGTTATTGAAATGAAACTAAGTGTACAGAAATGAAGTTTATAATGAAACTCAACAGCTGTAATATGACTTAATTCTTCTGCACGGAATTAAACATGTATGTGGCCAACCAATAAATAACTGCAGTAAATAAATAAATATATATATATGCATATGGTGCATACACATAAACCATACATTATATATATAGTTTTTTTGTTGTTTTTTCTTTTTAAAGTAATTAAATAAATAAGTAAATAATAAATATTTAAATAAATAAAATGTTGCTCTATGTTTTCATAAAGGTTTTTTCACATACAAATATGTAAACACACACATACATATTCATAAGCTGATACAGAATATTATTTTAACAACATTCCTAACATTACAGTACTGTCCTGTCACATACAAGTACTAACTGATCAAAACAGTTAAAAACTGCCCAAACAAGTTGGCTAACGCCATAAAGCCACAACATTCAGTAACATTATAGAAAAACACACCCCAGGCTTAAAAAAGTCACTTTGCTTCTGTCGCTAAACTGCACAGAAAAGAAAAAAGAAAAGAAAAAAAGAAAATATTGCATAAGAAAAAACAAAGACATCACTCACAAAAAAAAAAAACTACAACAAAAAACCACAAAACAAATAGAAAATATATGGTAGTACAGACAGACGGCAAAATGGACAAACATCTCTATTTATACTTATAGAAATGCTAATTCACACCCACACACTCCTATTAAATTTTCGCCAGCAAACCTAAACACCTCAGAAAGTATGAAAATAAAAATAGATGGATAAGTGTGATGTAAATAAAATGAACCAGCAAATAGATCAGAGAGAAAAAAAAAAAAAAAAAAAAACAAGCATCTCACAAATTGTTTTAACAGAGACATCTCACTTCAGGTATTTTAGTAACAATAAAAAAAATAACTATCTTTGGCCTCAGTGACTATGCTATAAGGATGGGTGTAAACAAACACTATATTTATGTGTTATCATTCTTTAGCATCTGTGAGAGAGAGAGAGAGAGAGAGAGAGAGAGAGAGAGAGAGAGAGAGAGAGAGAGAGAGAGAGAGAGAGAGGCTAATTCATATTTAAAATTTTATTAGTGGATATTTTTTCAAAGCATATGGTTAATAATTTAACTTCTGCTTTCAAATGGCAGGTTATATTTTGTAAATATAAACTCTATCATAAAATGCTTTACAGAAATGATAATGTAATCTGAAACAGTGTTATTAGTCATTGATCAACTGTGTGTCATGTAACTGTGAATGAAAAAGGTCATCATCAATACAAAAGTCAAAAATATAGTGAAGTAGTAATTATAATGACATAAAATTAGTTTTCTATTTTTAATGGAGAGAGAGAGAGAGAGAGAGAGAGAGAGAGAGAGAGAGAGAGAGAGAGAGAGAGAGAGAGAGATGTTTTCAATTTAATTTTCAGTTACATTCTCAAACAATAATATGACATCATAACCATAAAAAGGTACCCTAGCACTATTTACCTGCAATATTTATTTCCCATAATCAATCAATTATGTAATTGTTAAGGTAACAGTTTCATTAATTATAAATATTTATCCAGGTATCTATCTATATATATATATATATATAATCCTTGAACTCATTCATTATGTCCACTTCTTTTCTATTCACCAATGGGGGGGGTAAACAAAAAAGAAGAAAGGTTAGTATCCGATCGTTTAAGGCAATCACCTGTAATATTTTCACAGGTGAATGACATTCCACACATACTGTGCTGTTGAGCCTGTAACACAGAAAGATGATAATTGTAAACAAGAACATGATCCGAGATAATAATTCCTCTGTCAACAAATCGCTCTTACATACAATACAGATAAATGGGAATTTTGATTACATTTCGAGGCTACTGTATCCTGTGATAAATCTAGATCAAATAACCAGGTAATATAAAGTGTATGTTTAAATACTTGTGGGAATTAAACTACTGACCCTTTCAGACTTCAGCAGACAGATGGTTTTTATTTATTTTATTATTATTATTATTATTATTATTATTATTTTTTTTTATTTTATTTTTTTTTTTTTTTTAAAATTCTGCCCCACCTCCCCAGAAAAGGAAACAAATTTATCAGTAATGGTTCACACAGAAATGACTGATACGTCATTATCTTTTTCTTTATTTCACAGTCTCATTTGCCTGGAGTGTAAATAAAGTTCACCATTTCTGGAAAGCAAGCAGTAACTACTCACTCCCACATCAAGTCATTTGTTTGTACTCTAAGGAATTGGCAACAATCAGGTTACCATGGCAACAGAAAACTTTATGGTGCTGCCCAGCACTGATGAATCAGGAGGTGATTTTACAAGACTGTGTGTGCTTGTTGAATTTTTACCTAGATCTCTTTCTTACAGGTCTTCATGACCTCATACATGTTTTTGTGAGAGATTTTAAAATGCTGGTTAGAAACACTTAAAAAAATGAAAATAAATAAATAAATGTGAACGTCGGAAGTCAGTTCTACAAAAGTCAAAATGGAAATTATCAACCAAAAATAAATAAAATATTATAAAATTGAATGAAATTATAATTAAATTAAATTAAATTAAATTAAATAATAAATAAATAAATAAAAGAAAGGAAGAAAGAAATAAAAAATAAAATAAAAAGTGATTAACTTCATCCATAAATAATGTTAACAATAAAATATAGTTTCATAAACATTTAACCTTGGATAATAAAAAAGTATTTGTCTATTTGTTTATATATTTTTTTAAATTTATTAATACATGCATTATAAATAATAACAATAAAAAAAAAAAAAAAAAAAAAAATGAAAAATATAAAATACAATAACTAACTAACTGATCTATCTATCTCATACATATATTATCCACTGACATCACTATCCAACCACACACACACATACACACACAAAATCATCTTTTCTAATCAGTGAACATTACAGAGAATACTTATAATCTGACTCACTCACACATACTCAGCATTAGTCACTAAAATAAGTAACATAAAACAATTTAAACACAGTTTTCATAAGAGCATCATGAGTTTTTGAGTTGTAACAGCTGTCACAAAACAGGATATTCCAACACCAGGATGTCACCGTTTTGTTATAACTGTAACATATTTTCTTGGTAGATAATACATACAGATATAGACAATATATATAGAGTTTTATATACAGGATACTGTAGGATAAAGCAGCAGTTTGTCAGGATACTGTCACATGATAATATATACATACATACATACATAGCCAGACAGACAAGACCATACACACACAATATCCAAGTATTAGTATATATAAAGATATAATATGAAAAATATCAATTACCATGAATAACTAAGATACACCTATATGTATCATACGTGTAACATAATATTCATACAGTTTATTGCCTTTGTTTTTTTCCTTTGAAAATATGATTAGGTTTCAAAACTGATTAAATCAGTCTTTGATATTTTCCACTTTATGTTTTTACTCTCTCCTTTTTATTGGTATTTTTCTCTTTTTTTTCTGTTGCTTGAGACATTAGTGACTTGATCAAGAACCTCATTGCTTTGAAATTGGCATATTTAATTAATGATACAGGATCATGCTACTGGCCATTATGTTACTGCTTAATAGAGTAACAGTAATGTATAGACGAAAAATGTATTTTGTGTGTGTGTGTGTGTGTGTGTGTGTGTGTGTGTGTGAGAGAGAGAGAGAGAGAGAGAGAGAGAGAGAGAGAGAGAGAGCATATGTGACAGGAATAAATGGACAGAAAATAATGAAATGGAAAGTGAAAAAACAAAGGTATTTTGTATGTGTGACAGACAGAAATTTGGAGAAATATTAGCTATATGACTAATTTATAGTTTACAACAACATCATCAACAACAACATTCACAACATTAACAATTTAGACAATTCTGCTCACATTACCTTCATCTAGTGAGACTGTACTTCACTACGTTACTAAGAAATTAGCAAAATACATCAAATTCAAATTAAAACATAAAGCGAGTATTAAAGATCCCTTTCGAGAAATTAATAAAGGCAGAATTATCAATTTTTTATCACCAGATCCCTCCCATAGGAAATTAATTCAACTTGGCAGCACTTTCATTGCCTTGGTTAACATCAACTGAAAGACAGTTACAAGTTCTAACACTGACTTGAGCAACAGAGCTGAACTTGAAATATTTATACTTATATTTTAGGTTATTTTGTAAACACATAATTAGATGGGGAGAAAAAGAACATGGAAGATAGGTCGATTCGAAATTGAAGTAATAATTACAGAGTACCTGATTACATGAAGATAGTTTCAAAGAAAAATAATTAACGAAGCTTTCATATGAATTGCAATTTTTTCTTTTTTTTTTAAATTAATAATAGTGATTTCTTTAATGGTTTAAGTGCATGTTGAGCCACCATGATTCAAATAATAATAATAATAATAATAATAATGATAATAATGATAATAATATTATTTGTGTATATCAGTTATTGTCACAAATCAAGTTATATGTGTCACTCTACTCAGTCTGCTGTCAAAAACTAGTAGTGCACATGTAAGATATTTTTACGAAATGTTTGACAAGTATTAAAATTGTTAAGAAATCAGAAACAAGCAGTTACTATTACAATATTAATGTTTTGCAAAACAACTGGTATGTGTCACTACATGTCATAATACAAATGTCATTCACAACCTGTGATATTACATGTCACTACCTACTTCCAATCACTACATGTCACCTGTCATATTACTATTACCAGTGACATGTCATATTATGTTCCTGTTACCAGTCACTATACAAATGATACTCACAACCTTTTATATAAAAAATCACTGCCAGTCACCACGTCACTTGTCATATTACGTTACTATTACCAGTCACTAAATGTCACCTGTCATATTGTTACTATTACCAGTCACTACATGTCACCTGTCATATTATGTTACTATTACCAGTCACAACATGTCACTTGTCATATTACGTTACTATTACCAGTCACTAAATGTCACCTGTCATATTGTTACTATTACCAGTCACTACATGTCACCTGTCATATTATGTTACTATTACCAGTCACAACATGTCACTTGTCATATTATGTTACTATTACCAGTCACTAAATGTCACCTGTCATATTATGTTACTATTACCAGTCACTACATGTCACTTGTCATATTATGTTACTATTACCAGTCACTAAATGTCACCTGTCATATTATGTTACTATTACCAGTCACTACATGTCACTTGTCATATTATGTTACTATTACCAGTCACTAAATGTCACCTGTCATATTGTTACTGTTACCAGTAACTACATGTCAACTGTCATATTATGTTACTATTACCAGTCACTACATGTCACAACCTGTTACATTTCATGTCATTACCAGTCACTATGTCACAAAATGAAATGACACCTGTCACTGCTTGTTACAGAATTAATCACAGAACTTGATACTATTAGTTGTATCAGTTACAGTGTGTCAGACAATCTGTAATAACTCCAAGCCAGTCGCAAAGAAACATCACCAGGTATTTACACGTGTTTCCATTCTTATTCAAATTTCACTAATTAATTCTTTTATACTCTCTTCCAGGCCACACGCTGATGATCAATATTCCTGTTACATTCTGTAGTCACACGCAACCTAAATGCTAGACTAAATGCACAACAAATAACTGACTATGAAAATGTTGTCTTTGTCGATGTAAATTCTGTTTTATTTGGTGCTACTGTACACACAAACCCCGTACACATTACATACATGCACTAATAGCTATCTTTTTCAATGCTTGTTTATTTACATATAGAAATACAAAAAGAACTGAATTCTTCTAAGGTTGCGAGGTCTCTGCAAATATACACTGTAAATAGGCCATTAGTGTTGAATAAAAAATGTTGAGTGTAAATTTAAACAGGGATGAAAACATTTTGGCCTTAAAAAGATTTGTTTGGGATATTCAAATGCATCAACAAAATAGATTTTTACCATCAGGGTATTTTCATCAACTGTAATGTAACTATTTGGTCTGTCAGTTTGATTTTTATTTCACAGATTTACAATAATTTTTCTTATAATGATGTCCAGAATCTTTTTCAACCCAGATAAAATTAGCTCTGAGCAATTAAAATTGTTTCTTTTTAAATGAATATTCTGATTTTATTTATGCAGATTAAATACTAATAAACTTGTATCATTTACAGTAATATATTTAATTTAATCATTTAATTTACATTTACTGTTTAATTTATTTTAGTATTATAATATGTTGACAGTTGATCAGAAGTGTATTGCTGAATTATTTTTTGGTAATTTCTTTTGGTATGGAAATAACCCAGAAAGACTTCGGAACCAAGGATTCCAGGAAATTGGTTTGTGTACCTGTATTTCTAAGATGAAATTAATATTTATTCAAAGTATGGTCTCTTTTATTATCTTTAAACTGAAATAACAGTTTTAAACTTTTGATTTAAAATAAGTCCTTCTGAGATATTTTATGAATATGTGTTTTAATAAATGAATATTTAAACTGTGTGTCTTTATATATTTTTATGTACATATGTGTGACGATAATATACACATACATACATACATATAATGATTACATACTAATAATTACAAACCAAAACTTGCACAGTAACATTTATACAAAACTACCTAACAAAAAAAACTTTTAATTTTATTCAGAATTCAGCAAAATGAATGTCTGAAGTTTTGAAGGTGAAAATCAATTTTTTTTTCAAAAACAACAGAATCATTTGATACTAACAATAGACAGAAGGCTGAGATTTTGTTTTCTGATAACAGTGAGATAGAGAGGTTTTATGGATTATTCATCACAGCTGTGATGTGGTTGAAAGAGTAAGTTCGAGTTCAATGTAGTAATAAAATAAGAATGAATCTAGCGTTTGTAGATACCTGTGTTCCTGTTTCACTTGTTTTTATGTGTTTATATGTACACAAGTAAAGATGATTCTATGTATATACTTGCATACAATCCTTACATGTATATATATATATTTTGTTATTTATAATGGATACATTTAAATCAATCAATTAATTTTTATAGTCAATACAGACATCAAATACACATATATATATACATACAGAGTGAGAAAAAGAGTGGGGAAGGAAGGAGAAAAAGGTTGAGAAATTAATAAAAGAAAAACAGAAAATGAATAAAATAAAATAAAAATGTATATATATATATATATATATATAAGTATTATGTATATATGTATGGATGTATGTATAGATGTATGTATGTATGTATGTGCAAATATGAATATTAGGTTTAATCTTAACCAAAACATACACACACTGATTTAGAGATCAACATAACATAATTAAAGATGGTCATTTTGACCCTGAGAAAGTCTACCTGTTTATACACATACAGGTAGATATAATAGGTGAGTGACAACTGTGTTAAGATCTGCATCCCACACATTCAGCAATTTGCCAGCAATGTGACTAAACGCTTGAGCAAACACAACATCATTTTCTATCTGACTTCACAAGGCCTCAGTTACACAGGGTCAGCTGGCTAACACAGCAAATACATAGCAGATGACTGAAATACAAAGTTAATAGTGTTTTAGAGGTTTTCTTTTTTCTTTTTTTGTCTGTCTGTGTGTGTGCATGTGTACGTGTGTGTGTCTGTGCGTGTTTAAAGCCAGGCTTTAATAACTTGCAGGTGTCATACAGATATTTGCCTTTTACTTTGAATAGCATATTTGTATCTGAGTGTTTTAGGGAAGTGTGTGTGTGTGTGTGTGTGTGTGTGTGTGTGTGTGTGTGTGTGTGAATGCATGTGTGCATGTGCATGTGCATATGTGTACACTTAAGTATTTATGCTTGCCAGTTTATATATATTTCACATACATACTTGTATTTATGCGTGTGTATATTTGTATGTCATTGTGTATATATATAAAAGAAAATCATTCTTAATATTTCTATTACAAAACAATCCAATCTTTTTACCAAATGATTAATTATGACTCACTGAAAGCATCGTGAGTTTATCGTTACTCATGGTGAGATGCAGCTCCACCCAAACCCCCCACTAACATGTGCCTTCATTTGAAGAGTTGTAACAACACCTACGCCAACATGTGAAGTGTTTCTGTGTGCCGTACATTCACGTATTTGTAATATCCTACATGTAATGTTTTTTCAGACAACGCAAATAATGCACACACAAAATGACTCCACTCAGAAACAGAGATACTGGTAGATTTTTTGTTTGTTCTTTGAATTTGAGGGGGGTTTTTTCCTTCTTTTTTCATCTTTTCTATCCTGGATTTCTTATTCAGTGTTAGTTTGTTTTCTTGGGTTTATTTTGTTTATTTTTTTTATTTTTTTTTTTTTTTGTTTTTTGGTAATATATATGATTTTTAATTTTATGAATTTATTTATAAAATATTAATGTATTAAAAAATATAAAATAGAAAGACAACAACAAACATTAAAAAAAAAAATGAATGAATAAAACCATTTCTCTTTAAATACACAAATAAGGAACAGTTTCAGTTAGGTTTGGGAGATTTATTTTTATTCTGATTTTATTATTATTATTATTAATTAATTATTTTTTATTTATTTATTTATTTATTTATTTATTTATTTATTTATTTATTCCAGCATAATTATAAATTGAGTAAAATGAAGTAAAATAAAACAAAATAATAACACTTTTAAAAACAATTTTCTTTATAATTATAAAGATGGAATTAATGTTATATTTTATTTTTTGTTTCTTTTTTAAATAATAAAAAAAAAATACAGTAAATAATTTATTTCCCTTTTTCTGCTTCTTTTTTTTTTTTTTTTTTTATTTCTTCATCTTTTATTACTTTTTATTCTTTCATTTTTTTCTTCCCCATTTATATCTTTCCATCCCTCTCCTCCAATCCTGTCCCTTTTTTTTGATTTCTGTGTGTGTATAACATCTATTTATAATATAATTCAGTTTATCCATTCATTTCTAGCAAGAAGTCTTTAAATATATTTAAGAAAATTGAAAATAAAGTTAATGGTGTTTTTTTTTTGATAATATGCAAGTGAAAAAGTTTATAATTCTTGCTTTGAGCATTAAATAATTAATAATAAAAATAAATATGTTTTCATGAATCATCATTCTGCCATAAAGAACAAACTATTACATTTATTTCTTTATTTTATTATTATTATTTATTTTATTTTATATATATAGGTTATTTAATATTTATATAAATCCACAGAATTTATATAAATCAATATGATATAATATATGCAGCTCAAAAAGCTTGATTATACTTTATTTATTTAATATATATTTAAACTTTTATTTATTTATTTTTTATCATAGGTCAATATGGTATAATGCATGCAGCTCAAAAGGCTTGATTTGATGTAATTAAATGTATTTAATTATTTAATAACAATAGTAATTAATTACTGATCAAAGGATTAAAAATATCTGCAATTAAAGCTTATTAAAATGTTATAATCTGACTAAATATGATTTTTGACCATGTATTTGTTGTTGTTTTGTTTTTAAATAAACTATAAAGGATAATAAATAACAAATAATAGAAAAAAATATATATATATATATAAAAAATGCACACAAACTCACACACACACTCTTTTGAAAATGCACTTAATTTTCTTTTTGTTAAAGATTAGTCCTTATTAATACACATTATCTCGTATCGAAATATTTTTCTCCCATTCCAAACACCCTCCCACACTAATCCTGAAGATATCGTGAGCATCTGGTCATCCAAATACATGGCTGGCTTTACATCGAGTCTTAATCAATGATCTTGATTGAAAGTCTGTTATTAGTGCTGGAGAAAAGAAAAGTGTAATGAGAACGTGAGGCTGAAGCCTTATAAACAGAATCAATAAGTGTTAAACACAGTGATTCCATTCATACTGTTGTCTGTATGTTTCAAGCTGGCAACACAAGCAGGAACATGCCACATCACACACAGTTTTGCTCTAGAACATAATGGACATGTGTACAGTCTAGTGTATATTGAGTTTGGTATTTATTTTTGTTGTTGAAGACAGCCGACATGCATACAGTCTAGTCATTATTGTGTCATATTTTGCAGTTTTGTTGTTTAACAATATGGACTGGTGTACAGTCTAGAAAATATTGGGCCAGGTACATTGTTTTGTTGTTTAATAGAATGAACATGTAAAAACTAACGAAACATTGTGGACGTGTGTACAGTCTAGTACAAATTGTATAATTTTTATATTTATAGAAAGATGTGAATATGAATGAGTTTGTAGAAATTATATATGTTGTTATTTATAATGGATACATTTAAATCAATCAATTAATTTTTATAGTCAATACAGACATCAAATACACACATATATACATACAGAGTGAGAGTGAGAGAGAGAGTGGGGAAGGAAGGAGAAAAAGGGTGAGAAATTAATAAAAGAAAAACAGAAAATGAATAAAATAAAATAAAAAATGTATGATTGAGTGAAACACTATTGCACTGAGTTGAATAACAGAATTACACCTTAATCAACCATTACTTTGTTATCTCAGCTTTGCCCCTATCTCTAGTAGCGAGATAAAAACTTCATCTGTACATTAATCTAGGAAATACTGTTATACAATCTCACCATTCACTGTTTTGTAACAAATATCAGAAAACAGTGGAAACCTTATTTATACATAAACAGTGAAATAAATCATAAACATGTATACTTTTTCTATGAGTTAAATTTGTGTGTGTGTGTGTGTATGTCTGTATGTATGTATGTCTGTTTGTGATGTGTTTTATGTATGTAAATATATTATTATTATTATTAGCTATTATTCGTCAAGTAAATGTAGAGGGAGAGAAATACATGATTCACTGTGTGTGTGCATGCATGTGTGTGTGTGTGTGTGTGTGTGTATGTGTACAAACACCTGTGGAAAGCATTGTTCTTGTCTGTGAATGCAAGTCAGTGTGTAAAACTTGTTTTCACTATTAAAATGGATAAACGTATGTGCATGTAGTGAGCATAAATTGTAGAGTAACTTTCTGATATATCTATATAATTACATAAAATGCCCTTAGAGCAACATGGGTTTGACTGACATGTGGCTTTGCTGAACTTCCTTGTTACTCAGGCTGAGAGTTGTCGACCAGAATCTCAGGACTAATAAAAGTCAGTTTTATGGTAACACTGACAGGTATAATAACATAACAAAGTGTAATTACATATCTCATTTACATCATAATGGCAACTACCAAGTTGTACTGTTGAGTTATTTAAAACGTAACTGCAATTTTAATATGTAAATGGTGGGTCTGTTTTAAGATGCCAGATTATGTGTGTGTGTGTGTGTGTGTATGTGTGTGTGTGTGAGAGAGACAGAGAGAGAGAGAGAGAGAGAAAGAAAAGAGAGAGATATATATATATAGAGAGAGAGAGAGAGAGATTGTTTAACATTATTTTAATACATTTTCAACATCAATATTTCTTTTTTTTTTTTTTTTTTTTTTAAGTAATATAGGACCTACATGTAAAGACAATTTTAAATAAATAAATAAATATTTCTTCCATTAATCGATCAAATTTATATATATTTATATTTCTCAAATCATTAAAAACAGAACAATATTCAGTGAACAATTTCTTCGGTAAATGTTTAATGAACAAATAACATCTTCTCGGGTTAGTTTTTATTCGTGGCGATTAATCCCAAAACCCTTAAATCCTCACCCCTCATAAAAGGTACTGTTCCTTCCCTGTCGTGTCAACCCGTGAAAGAGAAAACAAAAACTACTAAATTTAGCTCACGAAAGCACATATAAAATGTCAATATCGGAATACTTTAACAACAAAAGAAAGCACAGATGTCGTGGTTTTGGCGAACAAGGCTTTCAACAGATGTTAACGTAACTTGGAGAATTCAGTCGTAAGCGAATTCAAGTCTATTTCTAAATATAATCCTTCTTTTTTAGCCTTGATCCTTGGACTGGAACTAGGAAGCGTATTCTGACGCAATGGTTTGCAGACTTTAAATAAACACGAGCGAGCGATGCGAAAAATAAAAACCGCACGTCAACGCATTGTCAATTAAGGAAGCTTACCGTGGGAAGAGCGGTTAACTAACAGAGAGAGAGTGAGAGAAGAAAAGAAAAATCTTCTTACCTTAAAACTCAACTGGATGGGTTCCGAATCGTCCAGAAAACGGATATTGCAGGTGTACTCCGTTTGGAGGTCGCTTTTCGTACTCCTTTTGCGGAACATTTTCACACAGATTAAGCCAAACGAGCAGAAATATGCGGTTTAAAACAGCGACGCTGGCGCAGAAGCATTCGATCGATGAAATCCACAACCCGCCGTATTCAAGAAGGAGCGGGTCACATGACTGTCAGAGGTCATGGTTTAAATCAGGTGCTGTTAGCCTGAATTAATTGAGTGTCTCCAAGTCTCTGCAAAATATTGGGTTCATTTATATATTATTTTAAAAGGAAAAGGAGCTACGATATAAATAAATATATAAATAAATAAATAAAGGAAGAAATGTTTTATTTAATAAAGCATTATACATAGTAGGTAATCATATTTTTTATATCATCTTTTTAGATTAAGACTTTCTGTATGAATCCTAAACCCCTGACCTTTGAAATTCAAATTGTTCGAACCTTGCCAGAGGAAAAAAAAAAAAAATAATAATAATAATAATAAATAAATGTAGGATTGAGCCTGCAAACCGTGCGCCAACAGGCCCACCTTTTTTCCATGTCGGTATCTGTCGTTGACACACACACACACACACACACACACACACACACACACACACACAGATACACACACATATTATTTTTTTATTTCATAAACAAGTATTTTTTGTTATTCATTACTTCAAACTGTATTCTGACATTTGTTGATTATTGTTGCCTCCACATCATGGGTATCGTAGTTATTTGAATAGCTTAAACATTTCTCAGGCTATAATATGAAAAGAAAAGCAACGTGCACGTTGGGTTTAGGCCAAGGATGCGAGTTTCGTTTGGCATTGGAATTCCATGCTGAGTCTTCACTCTGAGCCATCTACGTGTATGTCATATCGTCGTCATCATACAGTTAAACTTAAATCGCTGTCGGCTTCTTCGATGACGTTGATCGAACAATGATCTTCGTTCTGATGGGTGTTTGCGGTTGTGGGAAGTATGCATTTTGCGCCACTTGTGCCACGTCTGCAGACAGCGAAGCGTAACGAGGCTAGGCGCACCGATAGGCCCCCAGTGTCCTTACCGTTAGTGTTATGTCACTGTTGAGGGTAGTACCGGCGGCACTGCTCGGCTTGTATCGACAACAATACGCGAGTAACACGTGCGACCGGTCTTAATATAGTGCACTAAATAAATTTAGGAACTGTAGACGTGACCCCTTTTTCTTCGTGTAGCAAACTTAATAAACTGGCCTGAATATTGGATTTGATACTGCAGTGGTTAAACCAGTGTAATAATGATGGATATATTATTATTATTATTATTATTATTATTATTATTTATTATTTTAGTTTTCTCTAGTGTAAAGTGTTTAATGAATAAAAGGGATTTTGTCCAACCCAAATTCAAACAAATTTGTAACAGATGCCTGTTTTTTTTTTTTTTTTTTTTTTTTTTTTTTTTTTTTATCTCAGTATTTCATAATTACCACAACTGAAAAAAAAAAAAAAAAATGATGATTTCTAATATAAAGTGAGTTTCTGAAATACCCCTAGAACAAACATAATAATTTTCTTGTTAGTTCTGAAAACAAACACCCATGAAGTAGAGTTCAGTTATCCTAATTAATTACAACAACCATTTAATGCACTTAACAACAAAAATCAGTTGTTGTCAACACCAACACAAGTGACAGCCTGATTACAGTTAATTAATTTGTACTTGTGTCTGGGTGTTAATTAACTAAAACAGGAGTTAATTTCAACAGTTTTGAAAATGCTGATTCTGGCAGCGTCATTAAGTGCATTTGATATGGATTTTATTTGTATTAGATTTTAATTAAGAGTATATATATATGTATGTATATCTATCTATCTATATAGATAGATAGATAGATAGATAGATATACACAGGCTGCTCCAAAAGTAGGTGGACAGTATGTGGGTTAGGGTTATATTATTATAATGGTATTCATTATAACTATGGTATTTGTGCTATATTATTTAAAATTTTATAACTACAATTACTTAAATTTAATCTGTTTTCTTTTCAGATAATCTCAAAAAGTAATCTCAAAATAAATGTTATTATTTACTGTCCACCTACCTTTGGACTACCCTGTATATATATAATTTGTTTTTTCCACTAGGTATTAGGTTTTGCATGCATTAACACACACACACACACACACACACACACACACACATTCAACAAAACCAACATTTTGAGAAATAAAATTAAAAACAATATTTTTTATTACTATTATGTGGATGTTCAAGAATTCATTGTTACTTTATAATTTCTGATAGTGTCAATGAAATTTATTACATTAAAACAATATATTATTTCAGATACATTTTGATCCATTCAGACAATGAAAAATACCTCACAATATGTGGAAAGAAAAAAGTTATTTTTTTCTTTTTTCTTAGAATAATAAGTGAAATATTTTTAAATGTTCCAGGATAAAACAGAATATATGGAACATTTTAATTCTGTGGAAGAATGATAATTATGTATTATAAACATTAATGATTTATTTATTTATTTATTTATTTTTAATTTATTTCAGGACAACAGTTGGACAGTTATTGGCAGAAAAGGTAACTGAACTTATATATTAAAATTCACATTCACATTTATAACTCAACATATTTTACATTAATTAATAGTGATACCTGTAATTCAGTGATTGAAATTAATACAACTTTAAATCAATAATTAAAGTATTTTATATTAAAAAATAAAACTGTCACATTTATAATTCAGTAATTAACGTGTATGCATTCAAATTAATCTGATTCACAAACTTGCTTGTTCCACCCATTCAAAATGACATTATATATAAGCCATGATGTCACAACTCTAGTTGCTAAGGCAGCATTCAGATCTTTTTTAGGAGTGTTATTTTATTGTCACACATTGGTATACTTGATCTTAGGTCCACAAAAACAGTAAAATAATAACTTGTAAGAGTAAGTACTTTTTATTAGAGTATTTATTCATACTAGAACAAGTTCCCTTTAAAATCTACAGATAAACAAAAACACACAAAGAGAAAACAATTATTGATCTCTGTGATGTTTTCATTCTGAGTGATGTAATAAAATTATAGAGGGTCTCACACCACAAAACAGCCTCCCTAATTGTATCTAATTATAGTTAATTGCATATACACTGTGACACCTAAGTATATATAATTGCATCTAATTAAACCCAATTTTTCCTTTGTTGGTATAGTTATATGTAATTATTACTTTTTGAATGAATATATGATTATGTATCGTAAAATTGGTAATTTGTGTGACCTTTACATGACTGGTTTATTTTGAGAAAATAATTTTATATATTAACACATTAACATCTTTGTGAATCTATATACAATTATGAAGGAAGAGGTGTTTAATATAACAAAACTTTCAACATATTTTTAATCTATGATAATATGGCATCATACTCAAAAACTGGTTAAATAAATATTTTTATGTTTTAGTTAAATAAACATTATTTTTAATTAAATATTTTTTCTTTAGCTAAATACATATTAATATTTAAATAAATATTTTGTGCTGTTCAAGTTCAATAAACACATGTATTATTATATTTAAGTTAAAACTTAAATTTCTTTCAGTTAATATAAATATTTTTATTTTTAAATTAAATGAATATCTTTTTATGTTTTAAGTTAAATAAATGTTCTATATTTTAATTAAATATTTTTTTTATTATTTAAGTTGAAATGTTATATCAGTTTCTGGTAAATATTTTTATGTTCAAGTTAAATGTAAAATTTGTTAAATATTTTTATTATTAAGTTTAACCTTTTTGTGTTTTAGTTAAATAAACATTTTTATATATATATATATATTTCAGTTAAATAAATATTTTTTTATTTAAGCTAAAGTTTATATTGGTGACTTAAATATTTTACTTTAATTTCTGTATTTAACTTAAATATTAAATTTGTTCATTAAATAAATATTTTTGTGTTAAATGTCAAATTTGTTAAATAAATACTTTTTGATTTTAATTTTGACAATATTTTTATATTTCAGTTAAACTGCTGTTTTCAAGATGCAGATGAATTTCATTCTGAAGAAAACAAAAGAAAAATGTCTCAGGGCATTCCTCTCACTGACCAGGTAATATGTGCTTTGACAATTATTTTCATTCTAGATTAAAAATCAAATGCTAATGCCAATATCTATTAAATCTGAATGCTACTTTACAAGACTCAGTTTGTAAAATCAGGTATTACTGATGTAAGGATAAATGTTGCCTAAGTCTGACTGGATCATTTGATACCTGAGAGTTTTTTATATTTTTATTTTATTCATAAATTATTTGTCACAATTAATAGTTATGTTACTTTAAAAACAAATGGTCACAACACAGAAGTATTTTTACATGTAGAGAATTGTATTTATAATCATAAGTTTTATACTTCAGTAACTGGAAATTGAAATTTTAGAAAAAACAAATTTATATTTTACTCTTTTTCATTTTAAAATTAAGTACAATTACTTTTATTTTATATTATTATTATTATTATTATTATTATTATTATTATTATTATTATTTTTTATTTTTATTACTGTTTTTATTATTATTATAATTTTTCATCATCATCAATGTCATTACTATCATCATCATCATTATTATAATTATTGTTTTTGTTATTACTATTACTGTTGTTTTTATGTAGTTTTTGTCCGAGTGAAATGATTGACATTTATGAAAATATTAAAGTACATTATTAAGAATATAACTGTTCATTATTCATGCATAAAAACATAACAGCTCATCGCTTTGGTTATTATATCATGTAACCCACTGTTATTGCTTATTAAATCCACTATAAAATAAAAATAAAAAGATTATAATATAAAACTATAGCAAAAGTTTATGTTTGGAAATATTACAAACTGTTATGATATATTTCTTTTACCTTAAAAGAATGGAAAATCCTAGAGTTTATTTTGTTCTGTTCTATTCTGTTATTATTACTATTATTATTATTATTATTATTATTATTATTATTATTATTATTATTATTTTAATTTAATTTTTAAAATTTATTTTATTTCATGTGGTGATATTTATAAACATCTGTTAATTTATTCTAATTGAATATTATTAATCCTAGGATTAATTAGCACTAAAATATCTGTTTTCAGGACAGAATTCCATGGCTGGTTGAAATTCACCAGTTTATCAAAGAGTGAGTAACAATAATTAGTTCATTTCTTAATCAAACATGTTGTCATAGTTGTAGAACTTTTTTTTTTTACATTTTTTATATCACACTAAATATATTTTTAATCTTCAGTTGTTACTTGACTTGATCCATACAGTTTAAGATAACATAGATTAAAAAAAAAAAATGTGAAACCCACTTATGCCACTCAAAGAGCAACTATCTCTTTTGACGTAGCAGTAAGTGGAGCTTTATCTGTACCTTCTCACAGACAGACAAATATATATCATAATCTTTGATAAAATAATCATGGGGTACTGGTTTGGATGGGAGATAGTGGATTGTAGCTCAGATAATACTTGTGGTGGCTGTGGCTGCAAAAATGTGGATGAGATTGGAGTAGACAAAATATAATAATATCAGTAAGAAAAAATTTGATGAAACAAGCAGGCTCAGTCTGTATAGAATATGGAAATAATTTATTTTACTATTTATTTATTTAGCTTTTTATTTAATTTTTTACCTGTATTTTTAATTTTTATTTATTATCATTTTGTTCATGAAAATATTTATTTATTTATTTATATATTTTAACTTGTTATTTATTTATTATTATTTTTTTTTTTAACTTGTTATTTATTTATTTATTTATTTATTTATGTATTCTATTCTGTTTTTTAATTATTATTTATTATCATTTTGTTCATGGATTTATTTATCTATTTATTTTACAGATTATATTCATGTCATGAAAACGGAGTTATAGCTTGTTCAGCTTTAAAAAGGATGTACAGAAACGTTCTATTAACGGGGGAGGTAACTCTAAAAAACTCAGATTCATTAATTAGCTCTGTTCTGTTTGTGTATCTCCATGGTGATCGCAGGGTCTTGGAAGAGCGAATGGTCAGCAGAGAGGGACACTTTATGCCAGTCACTCTGCTAGACTCACAGCTGGACATATTAGAAGTACCTGGAGAAAATGAACATTCACTGACCATCAACATTGACCAGTCAGTGGACAGTATTGTTGCATATATTGTATCACATTCTGGAGTTTCTTAAATATAATGTATGAAACTGTGTTACAACTGACGTTTTCTTTATTTTGATATAAACAAAAACAATGTACTATGTATATCTTTTTACGACATTGCATTTTATAATTTATCTTTTGGCCAAAGTATCATGAATCAAAACACAGCAAAAAAAAAAAAAAAAAAAAAAAATAAAAAAATAAAATAAAATAAATAAATAAATAAATAAAGAAGAAAAAGAAGAAAAACCAAAAAAAAAAAAAAACAATCCAAAAACCCCCATGAAGTGTCTTGCATTGTTTTTCTCAGGAACCACCTAACTCTAGGATCCCTCTATCAGTTACAATGTATAAGCACATATATATATAGCAAAACAAACTGTATTAATAACACGTTCCCACATATTGACAAGTCTCTACTCGTGTTCAGTGCATGTCACTTCCCATTACAACAAACATAATTTATGTATAAATACAAGTTTCGGCAATAAATTAATCCATCTATTTATCAAGTAATCTGTGTTTAACATGTTTAAAGAATTTAAAAAATAGTGTTTTACAGCACTTGTATTGCGAGAGGCAAAGGAAATGACGTCATAACAGGTGTCATGATTTTCAATGTTATTAACTTAAGAAGTCATCTTAAAAAATATAATAATAAAAGAAAAGATTTTGGATTTCGGTGATCGAAATAAATGTTTTTGTGTGTGTGTGTGTGTGTGTGAGAGAGAGAGAGAGAGAGAGAGAGAGAGAGAGAGAGAGAGAGAGAGAGAGAGAGAGAGAGAGAGAGAGAGAGAGAGAGATCACATACATTCAGAAGAGAATTATGATGCCGTGAACTGCACACTAAGTCAATGTTTAATCAGAGGACATTTCATTTGATTACTAATAACAGTTAATTTATGACAGTCACATATGTCAGGATAATGGAATTTAGACTGTATATCTGTAAGTATTTGGTTTACGTAATCAAAAGTACAAATAATAAATACAATAATAAACTTTAAAAAAAAATTATTAAAAAAAAGAAGAAATAGGGTGTGTATTTGTTTTCGCTGAATACCTTTAGTTGAACGGAACTGTTGCACAGTTAAGAAAGAAGCAAAATGAAGTGCTGGATTTTGTTGGTGATTTTCTCTGTTGGCACCAGCAGAAGCTGGGATGAACGTAAGCCGAAGAAAACTATTTTTTGTTAAATTTTTACTTTTTACTTATTATTATTATTATTATTATTATTATTGAAAAACGGCACTGTATGGCTTCTGATAAGAATCAAGTAATTTAATTTATGTGGTCTGAATTGATAATTCTTCTATTATAAGTTTTATACATACATACATACATACATATATATATATATGTATGTATGTATGTATAAAACTTATATTATATATATATATTATTACAGAATTGCTGCCAGGAAAACTGTATAATGATTCTGCATGCCACGGTTCTGCTGGTGACATTTTACTGAGTCCATCTTGCTCAGAAGGAGAACGAATAGCGATTAACACCCTGTATGCCAATGCAAAACCACGGGAAACAGGCTGCCCGGATAAAATGACAGTAGCTACCAAAAATCGCACCGACTGTTGTGTGTACGACATCGGAGACTGCAGAGACGAATACAACGGCACCTCAAAGCTCAAGTATTATTCCACATTTACCGGAAAACAGACAGATAAAAAACAAGCGGCAGGTCAGAAAACGTCCGACAAATGTCAGTCGGTGAGGGATTCTACAAATTACATGATGACAACGTTTTACTGTATAAGTGGTAAGTCGGTTCTTTTTTAAAATTACAAATGAAACTGGTCGAGCGCAATAAAACAATTGTTATCTGGTAATAATAACAGTAATAATAATAATAATAATAATAATAATAATAATAATAATAATATTTAATAGCTGAAAGATACGAAAATTTGCCATTAATTTGTTAACTGACGATGAAAAGTAATCAAGAAAGCATATGACATAATTTTATTATTAGACAAAAATTCGCATTTCAGTAATATGATATGATTATCATTTCTGTAATTTATTCTGTTTTAGACTTACTTTAGGAATATATATATATAATATTGTTCTCTTTTACTTCAGAAAATGTGACTGTTAATATTGAAAGCGATCAGTTGGTATCAGCGGAAACAGTTTACCTTCTAAACTGGGAATACCCTAATCCGATCAACATCAGCACACCACTGAGTAACTGCAGTGTATCCGTCCCTTGCTACAGCAACATCATCATCACCGTCATTGACCTGGCACTGCAGAATAGCTCAGTCTGTTTGCAAGCCCTGGACGTCGTCGACGGAGGCATGAATACAACGTTTACGTGTGATGATAACAATGAGTATGAAATAAAGGAAATATATAGGAGTTCGTCACGGTTTATTAATATAATACTTCGAAACGAACAACAACTGAGTGATGGCAAACTGTGGCTTCAGCTAAATGGTCAGAAGCTGTCCAAGATTTTGTGTTATTGTATTTTCTAGTAATACGCTTACAAAACTGATTTTACAAATGTTATAACAGAAGCAATTCCTACCTATAACAATAACAACAACAGCAACAACAACAACTTTAATAAATAATATTACAAAAATCTATAAATAAAAATCTATCTATCTATCTACCTGTCCATCTATCTATCATTTTCAACATCACATCTCTATTATATTTATTATTATTATCATTTCAATATAATTTTATAGCTACGACTCCCGGGGTCCCGGTGACTCTGGCTTGTGGGTCGAGTGTACAATCCCCACCACCAACTTGTTCACCTACCACCCCTGCTTTAGAAAAAAACAAAGGTAATGAAAGGACAATTATAAACACACACACACACACAGAAAGACAGCCAGTGAAGAATATTTTTGTAGATAAAAAATGACTGATAACTTCACACACACAAACGCGCGCGCTCGCAAACACATAAATGTTACAATTTTTTTAAACTTTTATTTTTCAGATCCGTCTCCAGACTTGGCACCAGAAATACTTGCAGTTATTATCATTTTCGTGATTATTTTAGCTGTGGTCTTTTTCGTCGTTATATTTCTCTGTTACAAGAAGTCACAAAACAAAGTAAGAAGGAACAGTGATAAAATAATAGTTGTTGCAGTAGAGGTAGTAACAATAGTGGTATAACAGTTGTATTATGAATAACAGCAGTCGTAGTAGCAGAATTAGTAATAGCAATAGTAGTAGTGGTGGTGGTAGCAGTATAAGTAGTATCTTTACAAATAGCAAAAATAGCAAAAGTAGCAGCAAAACATATATTAACAGATAAAAACAGAATAATACATTTTCATGGTACGTAAGAGCCAGTTTGGTTCTGTTTCTAATTCATTCTGCTAAAATTATATTTATCATGGCTACAATTACAGACATATTAATAATAATAATAATAATAATAATAATAATAATAATAATAATAACAATAACAACAACAACAACAACAGTAATAATAATAATAATAATTTTCAGAAAAAAGAAGACGTTCCTGAAAACGAGGCTTCAGTAAACAAAGTATTTTGTCTTAATGCTTTGTTTCAGAAAACTCGTGTAGGACCTGACGGAAGTCCATCGGACATGAACGAAAGCAACCTTCCCTCACAGAATGTTGACTTTGAAGCATTGCCTACAGCCGGAAGTGCAAAGGAATTACCTTCCCTGAAAGCCCCCGGAGCGACAGTGATGGCGACTACGAAGTGACGAAGTTGCCGATAAATGAACATTTCGTTAATTTGCCTTAAATTATTTACTACGTTATACGGACCACAATAAACAGTGATGTAAAATATTATTAATAAAGGATTAATCCGTATTTTTAGTCAAAGCTAACTGATCTTCTCTGTAAAATAGTACTATTCTCACTAATTTTTATTATATTATAGCTATTATTATTATTATTATTATTATTATTATTATTATTATTATTATTTTGATCATCGTTATCATCATTATCAATATTATTATTGTTATAGAAATGAACTATAGCCAGATCTCTCGTGAATCTATAATCAATTATTTGTATAATTTCCAAAAATAAATTACTTAACAAACATTTAGCTTTATTACATCATTATTTTATTTTATTTTATTACTACTGCTGCTACTACTACTTCTACTACTACCACAACTACAACAAGAACAACTACTACTACTGCAACTAATATTGCACAAATTCACAAATTCATTGACTGTAAGAATAATTTTGACTGCAGTTTTCATTTTATAATACAGACGATAGTATTATAAATTGCTGGTGCTCATATAAAGCAGTGGCGTGCAGAGGGGGGAGCCGAAGGGGCGGTGGCCCCAATGCATCGATATGGGGGGGGCATCGAATCAGAGAAAAGAACTTAACAAATTTGGTCGATTTATATTTAAATCGAATAAAGTGTTTATGTTTCATCTGTGTTTACATATTCAAAATATCTTCCTTTCTCATAATATTTCTCAGTACTAGGCCTTAAACTTGAGTCTTTGCGGCATACAATCGAGGATTTGTCCCAGCGCATCATCAGACTTCTGCACAGCACTGATGTAAGGTATGATGTACAGCATGTTTTGTGATGCCTTTGTTTCTTAATATTAGGCACATCACTGTTAAGTTTTCGTGTGTGTGTGTGTGTGTGTGTGTGTGTGTGTGTGTGTGCTGCTGCTGCTGTCCAAGATATTTCTGAAAATACCATTTTTAGCCACAATATTATAGCGTAAAACCTCGATTTTTGGTTGGACTAAGTAAGTAAATAATATTAATCAAGGATACAACAATATGTTCATTTCGGAAGAGTTTCTGGTTTACTGTTAAAAGATGCTTAAATACGCCGGATATTGAGTGAATTCCTGTTTCGACAGAGTTCTGCGTTGAGATGTGTGTGTGGGTCTGTGTGATTAACACCAACAGCTACAGTGAGACGATAATGATGTACATTTTAATCCTACAGTCGTAGGTTGATTTACGCAATAAAGATTTTTATTTATCATATTTGTCAATCTTATTATTACTGCATTATAAATTAAGTTTAATATTTTATGATTTAGTGAAATTCTAACCAAGTGATAGACCGGTTTTGAAGTAATTTAAACTGAGCCGAATGACGGAACATATCGACGTATTCCGAAACGTCGCTACGAACTTTACCGATTGCAACCGGATATAGCAGACGTAAAAGATGTGAAAGTAGGCAAGTATTATGAATTCCAAGAAATATTTTGTAGTGTTCTGTTGTTTAATACAAAGAAATCTGCTACTTTTATTTTGTCTTCATGTAGTTTCATGTTGAAGTAGTTATTCTGAGTGATCCCAGAGGCTGTTACCTTATATGGAAGCAAATTTTTCTAAATCAGTAGATCCGGGAATGCACTTATTTTTCTTGTGAAACATCATAAACATGTAACATTGTAAGTTAGTAAGATACCAACAGAAGTAAGGAAATATATCATCTGGATGCTTAAAAAACCCGTCGATGTAACAGGTCAGACTTTTATAAGATGTGTAATAAATGTGTGTCATTGTTTTTAATCGTTATTTGTTGCTTATTTTTATTTGAGCATTAAAATATTAAATTGCAAATTAAAATTTGTCACGTTCATTCAGCATTGGCATTTTAAGTTAAAAGCGGTGTGATTTACATAAATACTTTGATAGAAGAAAGTGTTAGAGCTGCAGTAAACTTTGAATTCATAATATAATGTTGATAATTATAAACTATATATTTTATTTACTTATTTATTTTGTAATGAAATTTGTATTTTAAATATTATTACTATCGTTGTTATATTATTATTATTATTATTAATTTCATTTTAATTTTATTAAAGAATCATCACAATTTATATTTTCAGATTAAAACTAAATAATTACAATGATTCGGTCAAGCAAATCATCTCGCCATGAAGAGAGTTTCACAGGTTTGAAAATTCACTTCTACGGACGTATAAATCCTTTAATAATTCCAGTTTCTGACTTTCCCATCATTGTTGAAGATGTTTGCGTTTTGGCAGCAGAACATGTAAGCTCATGCGTGTGTCAGGAAGCAGAACAGAAAGCATCAGACAGAAAACTAAAAAATGAAACTAGGTTGCAATCTTTGTTTTTATCGATGTTTGGTCTGGTGAATATGGATCACAAGCTGTGGCTGAGTTGCAGAGAGAAGCTGACAGCTACTCATCACTATCACAAAGAATGCTTCTTCAGAATCAGATTTAGAATTTATGACGGAAAGTTGGATGCCTTGGCAGACATGGATCCTCTGATGCTTGATTACTTCTACTGGCAGTGCAGAGATGACTTTCTAAATGACAGGTTTTCCTCGCTGTACGGCAAAGATGTCGAAGTAAGCAAACAGCTTGGTCTCATGGTTATGGACTTGATGATTCCTGACAGTTCCAAACAGCTGAAAAAAGTGCAAGGTCCATCAGATAAACAGTCCCCAATTCAAGTGTGTATAACCTTTGCTAGAAACAACCTCTCCTGGCGATGTCTTTGGAAACATCTTCCAAGAAGTCTGAGAAGAAAGTATTGCTGCAATCCATGGCATTACATCAGGCTGTATTTTAGTCTGCGTTCTGAGCTGCTGTCAGATTTTCCAAAAAACATTTGGGCTGATGTCACAGAGTTGAAAAAATCCTACATAAGAGGAGTGCTAGAATATGTGCCAAACTATGGGACTGAGAAGTATAAAGTGATGTTTCTCAAAGAAGATGGAAAAATTGGCAAACTGGAGGAACTTCTGGTGGATGTGTATGAATCGCGTCCTCGTGGAGTTTTTACTGTTGTTCATGTATGTATGTCTTTTTCTCTGTGTATGTTTGTATGTATATGTGTCTTTTGTTGTGTATGTATGTGTGTGTATATGTATATATCCACGTGTGTCCTTTTCTATGTGTGTTTATGTATGTATGTGTGTCCTTTTCTATGTGTGTGTGTCTTTATGTATGTATGTAGTATGTATGCATGCAAGTGTCCTTTTCTGTGTGTATATATTTATTTATGCATGTATTTATGTGTGTATGTGTCTGTATATATTTCAGGATTTGAATATTCTCTATCTTATGTAAATCTGAATATACTCTGCATGTAGACAATATTTGGGAAAGCACTGGTGCAGGAGGACAAAGTCCAATCACAACCTAATAAATCCCATATGACATCCATTTGCCTGCACTCCTTTCGGTCATTATGTATGTAATTGTGTGTGTGTGTGTGTGTAGATATTAGTTGTTTTTTGTTTGTGTGTTGTACGTTATACATGTTTATATGTATGTATGTATGTGTACATATAAAGTGTGTAAATATAAAGTTTTGCATGTATTATTTGTAAAGTCATCATATTCGTTTCAATTCTCAGAAGAACAAACACATCTGTTCATGATAATGATTTATAAAGATAAATGAAACTATTCTGGACAGTGGATTATGTGAAAGTGATCTTTGATATTTCCTACTTGTAGAAAGTTAATCACATATCACAACCTTTTATATATTTTGTTGTAATGTTAAACTCCTAACAGCTGTAATGATACACAAAACTTCAGTGGATAAAAAAATGATGTCCCTCTCAGTTATAACTTGCTCCAACTTTACTAAAAATTAATGAATGAAAATCTCATTTACGAACAACATTTTGTTTTATTGATTTTGTCCATTTTGGGTTTTTCCTAGATATATAGAGTGGCAGTGTTTAAATACTGAAGTTGTTGACAGCAGGAAAAGAAAATATCTTGAAAAATAGATCTGATTACTCAGACTTATAATTAATGTGTATTTTAACAAACTGAACTAGGTTTAGAAGTCTGAAGCTGAATGGAAAGTCTATGTAAAATATCATTTGCTGCTAATAACCTAGCAAAGGCAGTAAAGATTCTTCAAACTGAAATAATTTCAGTGTTTGACACACAGATTCATATTTATTAAATGTAGCAAGCCCCTGAACAAAAACACAGTTTGTATTAAATATATATAGTAATATGTATATCAGTTTAAGTAGCATGATAGTTCAAGTTGAGCTGTTTTTAAGTTATGCATATATTAAGCAGTGTGTGTGTGTGTGTGTACACACACCCATGACAATTTTTTCTTAATATATAAAATTACAAAATTTATTATTTTTATTTTCAGGGAATTGTACAGTTTGAACATTTGCAAAATATATCGATGACAACATCGGGACTGGAAAAATTTGGAGGAAAAGTTCATATTGATGAATCACAGGGCCTGCCAAAAGTTTGTTGTTTTTTGCTACATTTATTTTTATTATTTTATATAATTAATTAATTATTATTTGTTTTATTTTTGAGATGTGATGACTTGATTGTAAATCTAGATGTCTGTTGTATTTAGGTGTGTATGTGATGTGAATGTATGTATTTTTATGTTTACAGATGCAATGTGTCTGTATATGTTGTGTGTTTGAGTTTATGGATACAGTGTGTTTGTGTGACAGGGTGTGTGTGTTGGTGTGAGTGTGTTATACTTATTGTTAGAAAGTTTAAAGTCAAAGATAACATTTGCTGCTTTGTAGATCATGTTCTTTCAAACCAAAGAAGAAGCAGATTCATTCGTATCTGGTGTTGTTGGATTTTTCCGACATCTGCATGACTACTACAACATCTTGTGTAAAACAGTGGAACCACCAAGCCTGGAGCTAGTGAACAATTTAAAAAGCTATGGACCAATGACGTGTGTACCATTTCTTTATGAATAACTATAATTATTTAATTTTATCTGAAATATTTTGGTTATAAATGTCATAGTGTGTGAGATATTTTAGTTATAAATATTGTGTGTGTGATATTTTAGTTACGTCAGTGTGTGTGATATTTTAGTTATGTCATAATGTTTGTGATATTTTAGTTATAAATATTGTAGTGTGTGATATTTTAGTTATAAATGTTGTAGCATGTGTGATATTTTAGTTATAAATATCATAGTGTGTGTGATGTTTTAGTTATAAATGTCATAGTGTGTGATAGTTTAGTTATAAATGTAGTGTGTGTGATATTTTAGTTATAAATGTCAGTGTGTGTGATATTTTTGTTTTAAATGTTTATTCTACAGTGTATTGTATATATTGTCTTTCTATAAAAAGATTTTCCAATTTTTCAAACACTGTCAATAAAGATTTAAAACCCAATAAAATAAATGAAATCAGTAACTAAATAAATGCATTTGAAAAGAAGTAAATTCACAAACAAATGAATGAGTGAATAAATAAATAAATAAATAAATAAATGAAAATTTAAATAAATAAAACTATAAATAAATAAGTATATAGACTAGTTCTGAAAATGTAAATAGATAAATAAATAATTTGAAATTGTTGTTATTACAGAGATGAACAAGCCTGCACAATACTGAGGGCAGAACTAAGTGTCAAAGAAAGCAAGCCAAGTTTGACAAACTCGACTTTCTTTCTCATACACCAGAATGATACAGATCTTTACAAATTTACTGTTTTGAGCAAGACTGAGAACCAAGAACAGTTTGAGAAAAAACACATATCCTACAAGAATGGGAAATTCACCCTGCAGTCAGAAGGTGCAGATCCCAAACAGTTTGTCAATTCAGTGTCTCTGCTTCAAGAACTGAGAGCTGCTGGCAAACAGATTCGTCCCCAGACTGGCACAGGTAAAAATAAATTATTTTAACATTGAGTTATTAAAATTGTCTGGTATATTAATTACTGGATCCAGGTAACATGTCCCTTATCCAAAAATTCTTGATCATTAATAATCTCCAGAGAAAAATGATGTATTGTAAGTTGGTGACATTTGTTTTATTGTTAAATATTGTCTTGGATTGATTATGTTGCAGATAGTGGTATTTGTGAGATATTTAAGGATGACCTCATTAATTACTACTATCGAGCTGAAAACAGACAGACAGACAAACAGACAAGGGAGCCAATGTTCTTCACAGATCAGCACATTAGTCCATCAGATATCAAACATTTGTGTAAGCTGACAATTTTCTAGTGAATGACATATACATATCACACACACACACACACACACACGCACATGTGCATGTGAAGGGCTTAGTTCAGGGGTCTTTGATCTCAGTTCAGTTTCCAGGCATGAAAAATAAATAAATATTACCAGTAATAAATTCATCATTTCAAAGGTAATCATTTCTTCACTCTTTTCCTTCATTACTGACTCTTGATAAACTTCATTTCACATTTGTGTTTGGTTATTCCTCACCCTATCTTATTTCTGTTACTAGTCAACATTTTGAATCATAATAGACTCTTAGATATTTATCAACCCTTTGGATAGTGCTATTTACCCTCTGGAGTTGATCCTTGGATTAAACAATTCAGACATTCATATATCAGTGTATATCCAAATTCATCTGTTATTCATTACAAACTGGCACATACATATGGAAATCAAAAAGATAAATATTTATTATATTACATGCTGGAAATTTTAAAGAATTTTTATTATATATATATATATATATATATATATATAAAAGGATTTAAATCTTAAATTTAATTATTTAATGTTTTTGTTTATCTTTTATTAATAATTTCATTGTTTATTTCTTATCGTTTAGAATTTTTTTTTGATGTTACTTTCTGCAGGCTACGGTCGATACACTGAAGTGAGCAAAGCACAGCTGTGTATTAATCAGAAGTCTGAAGACGAAGATGTCATCATAAAGCAACTTAAAAGCAACAATTCTAACTTGATGGAGGTAACTTCTTTTATTGGCAAGTTCTTTTTTATTGAAAAAGAAAAGATTAAAAAACCATTCCTATTTAATTTCTAAAATTAAGAAAAACAATTTTTTAAATGTGTTTGCATTACAGCGACATAATGATGAATAAAGGATTTGCTTTACTGAGAAATTAAAAAACTAATAATTTGATTTATTTTGTAGGCTTTCCAGGAAGGGGCGTCAAAGCTGATGCAGATGAAGCACTCACTGTTCATCCGATTCTTTGGAATTATGGTGGCTCCTCCTTATAGGGTTGTCCTGGAGATGGCACCAGGTGGGAGTTTGGAGAAATTTCTTATAAACAGTCCGCATGCTCTGTCTCTGATGCAGATAATGTTGGTTGTGGAGCAAGTGTCACAAGGAATTAATTGGATGGTAATGTTCCCCTAATATCTAGATGTACCTTTTGTAGTACGAATGAATGTCGTGATACTCACGAGATAGTCTTTTATAAAAATTATTATTATTACATTTGTTTTTGTTGCTGTTGTTATACACAAATTATTATTATTATTACTATATTACTTTCAATATTACTGTCATTATTATTATAATTACTGTTACTATTATCAGTTATTGTTATTACTAGTCTTATTACTATTATTAATATTGTTGTTATTATCACTATTATTATTATTACTAGTCTTATTACCATTGTAAATATTACTGTTGTTGTTATCACTATTATTATTAGTACCAGTCTTATTACTGTTATTTTGTTACTGTTGATGCTTTTGTTTTTGTTATTATTATTATTATTATTATTATCATCATTGTTGTTTATTTTGCAGAAAGATAATGGTTTGACTCACGGTAATCTGAGGTCTAGGAACATCATGGTTTTCCAGGATATTAAGTCCGACATCTCAGTAAAAATTGGTGATCCAGGTCTGGTTTCACATTTCAGCAAAAAATCACTGGATGATGACTACAATCAGGAAAGGTAAAATTTAATTTTGGGATTAAATGTATCTCAGTAATTAAGATATTCCCGCACCACAAAAAAAAAAGAGCCTGAAGAACAAGTGAAAAAGAGCAGACTGGTTTTAATTGCTGGTTAATGTTGGCATACCAAGCACTGAAAAGTAATGATTTGACAGGATCTATATTGCTAAGCCCAGATAAAAGGCTGTTTTCTCATACCAGTCACTCACTAGTTTATCTGAGACTCTAATTGTATGGGTTTTTCTTTCTTCTGTAAAAGATAAGGTATATGTAAAAGAGATCTTATTAATAATCATGAGAGTAGACCATTGTGTAGTAACAGAATATTTACACATTATCTTTATGGTTTTTACAATAATTAAGAAAGTTGCCACATAGCCTTAGATTTTTAAAAGTAATTACGTTTGATGTCATATAACCATAAACTTTAACAGTAATTAAATATGATGGCATATAGCCACAAATCTTTAACAGTATGTGATGTCATATGACCATAAATATTTGTGAGTAATTAAATATGATGTCATGTAGCCACAAATTGATGCCATATAATCATAGAATTAAAAAACATTAACAAACCAATTTTGTCTTGGTCAAAAAATTATGGATGATATTTAAATCATTTGGATGACAATTAGGTTATTGCTGTTGTTTTACAGGTTGCCTTGGATTGCAGTAGAACTCTACCCAGACCTCAGCAAACTGACTCCTGCCTCAGACATTTATTCTTTTGCTGTGTTGTGGTGGGAGCTGCTGACGAAAGGGCAGAAGCCATACGCAGACAGAAGGGAAAAAAAAAACCCAGTGAGTGGCCCAGATTTATTCTTTACCAGCAAAATTACGTGTATTACGAGTGATGATGATGTACAGTGTGTTACGAGTGATAACGATATACAGTGTTATGAATAATGATGATGTACAGTGTATTACGAATGATGATGAGGTACAGTGTTACGAGTGATGATAATGTACAGTGTGTTACAAATGATGATGATGTACAGTGTTGAGTGATGATGATGTACAGTTATGAGTGATGATATATGTGTTACGAATGATGATGTACAGTGTTTTATGAATGATGATGTGTACTCTGTTACGAGTGATGATGAGGTATAGTGTTGAGTGATGATGAGGCATAGTGTTACAAGTGATGATGATGTAGTGTGTTATGAGTGATGATGAGGTACAGTGTGTTATGAGTGATGATGAGGCACAGTGTTATGAGTAATGATGATGTACTGTGTTAAGAGTGATGATGAGGTACAGTGTGTTATGAGTGATGATGAAGTACAGTGTTATGAGTGATGATGAGGCACAGTTTTATGAGTAATGATGATGTACTGTGTGTTATGAGTGATGACGAGGCACAGTGTTATGAGTGATGATGATGTACTGTGTTAAGAGTGATGATGAGGCACAGTGTTATGAGTGATGATGATGTACAGTGTTATGAGTGATGATGAGGCACAGTGTTATGAGTGATGATGATGTACTGTGTGTTATGAGTGATGATGAGGTACAGTGAGTTATGAGTTATGATGAGGCACAGTGTTATGAGTGATGATGATGTACTCTGTGTTATGAGTTATGATGAGGCTCGGTGTTACGAGTGATGATGTACAATGTTACAAGTGATAATGTAGAGTGTGTTATGAGTGATGATGAGGCACAGTGTTATGAGTGATGATGAGGTACAGTGAGTTATGAGTTATGATGAGGCTCGGTGTTATGAGTGATGATGATGTACAATGTTACAAGTGATAATGTAGAGTGTGTTATGAATGATGATGAGGTACACTGTGTTTTGAGTGATGATGTAAAACCCACATAAATCATACTGACTACTGAATTCTAGCATGACATCATAAGAACACAAATTATAGAAATTTCTGAAATCATGGATGCCAAACAAACTCATGGACAAGGGGACTGATTCTGTATCCTTTATTTCTGGTTTTATTCAGGGAAAAAAAAAAAAAAAAATCATTTTTCTGTTTTAGTTGAAGGATTTAATCTTGGCTGGAATGAGGCCATCATGCCCCAAAGCGCTTCAGCCAGATAATGATTTTGACAAAAAACGGGAATCATTCACTGAGAATGCAGCACTGGGGAATGTGAACAAGTCTAATGTTGATGCTTTGTCCGACCAGCAAGAACACAATTCCAGTGGAATAGTCATGGAAGATAACCTGGAGGAAGACATCAAACAAAATATTTGGGATTTTATCCAGAAATGTTGGACATGGGAAGATGACAGGCCTGAATCGCAGGAGATTGTTCGTTTTGTTTTAGCAAGTAATATATTTTATAGTTTTAAAATTTGTTTTTTTTCTTTATACTTCCAAGTTATTATTTTATTGTTGGGGTATTTCTATGTTATTAATTAAGGTTGATGCCCAAAATTCCCAAGGTAAAACATAACTTGAAAATATAGATAATGTACTGAGACTATTTCTTCATATAACCTAAGGTACATTTTAAAAGTAAAACAATAACAACAACAACAATATTAATATTACTTGAAATTTTACATTTGTAAAAGATTGAAACATTTTAAAATATTGTTATTTATTATTATTTTGTAAGTTCAAGGAAATGAGAACATGTCATATGTCTGTACGTATAGATCAAAAAGATTAATAATGTTTAAATTGTAGATTTAAATATTTTCAGTGTAGAACAATAAAACAAATCACAATTATATTTTAGCCAAATGTTAGCTTCACCCATAAATCATGCAGGTCTTTAGAACCCATCATTTCGGTGATGTCAAATTGAACTACTTAAATACTTGAAATTCAGGATAGCTTTGGAATGATAATAACAGTCATCCAAACTTCTGTTCTTTAACATCCTCAAAGACCAGTATTTTGTGATAAAAAATCATTTGTCACCAATGGTGAATATATTGTTGGTTTTGGTATGAAACCCTACAAAGTCCAAAAAATCATGTCAATATGTTCCTTAAGAATTCTTAAAATATCCATGAATTTCTATTCGGGATCTGTATGGGAACCATGTAACTACATTTCAGTTAAAGTAAAATTGAATATAAAATCATTCAGCCATTTTCTAGACATTTATTTATTTATTTATTTATATATATCTACTTTGACTAAAAAGTTAATTTTTTGTATAAATAAATAAATAAATAAATAAAAATTAAAACAGTTTATGTTTTCTCATTTCAGTCTATGACCAGGTAAAGCAGTTGGATTCAGAAGAGGTGGAAATTGACTGGGACACTATTTTGAACTTTAATAAACACATGGCTGCTTTCTCCAAGCCTCAAACACATCACACTGACAGAAATAACCAGTTAATAGATCCTAAAAGATTAGAGAAGGTGGAAAATGGTTTTCTAGGAAAGGTGAATAAAAGATTTATATATATAAATGAAAAAGAAATTAGATAAAGATTTTAAAAAGCAAATAAATATAAACTATATAATATAAAAATTAATAAAAAAATTGAAATAAGTGAGTAAATATAGAAGATATAAATTATTATAAAATAAATAAGTAAATAAATATAAAAAAAAATAAATTAAAAGAAAAAAGTAAAGAAATATGAAATATATAAATTAATTAAGAAAGTAAATATATATAATATGCATAAATAAAAAAAAATATATATAAATTAATAAAAAACATAAGCAAGAAAATATATAAATTAATGAAATAGAAATAAGTAAACAGAAATAAAATATAAAAAATAAAAAATAAATTAGTAAATATAAAATATATAAATTAATAATAAATAGATAAGTAAATATAAAATACATAAATTATTATAAAATAAGTAGTATGAAATGATTAAGTAAAGACATAAACATAAGTTCATACATTAATATAAGTTTATAAGTAAATAAATAATAATAATACGATTTAAAATTAAATGAAAAGTCATCCCTTAAGGAAATAAATTTATTTACAAGTCCCAAGTCATACTAAAGTCATAAACTATATATCCACAATTTGATATTTAATGATTATGAAATTGCAAAATGTTGTGTGTAATAAAATGTCTTCTAACAATATCTCTATGTAGAATGTGTCAACAAAGGATTCTGAAAAATATAAAAAGAAAATACCTTTATACTGACAATAATTTTATTAACAAAAACAAAAATATTTCAAAATGTTTGTTTTTATTATTAATATATAGTATTGCACTTTTAATCCTGGTACACTATCATTTTATAATTATTTTATTATTACCAAATTTTACAATGAATTTTATAATTATTTTTTAAATTAATAATAACAATTTTGGTTTTATTACTATCAAATACAATAATAATCATAATGATAACAGGATTATTTTTGGTGAGAATGAGTATGATAATTAATAAATATAAATTTGGTATTATTTCTGTTATTAACAATCAACTTCAGTCATTAACAATAATGATTCTTATTTATATATTTACCAGATACCATAATTATAACTTTTTTCCCCCCACAGGTAAGTACTAATGATTTCAACATTATTTTTATCAATAATTTGTTATTTGAAAAATTTCATTTCATCAGAAAATAATAATAATAATAATAATAATAATTACAATATAAATGAAATATAGAACAAAAACAATTAATTTTTGAAAATGAAAAATAAATAACAACAGCAACAACAACAAAAATAAATAGAATATAAGAAAAAAAAAGAAAAAATACAAATATGTAAAACAAAGAAAAATAATAAATTGCTAAACATACAAACAAATTTTACATCAAATTAAAATTAATAATAAAATGTGAATCTAATAATTACATTCAATAGTTTGCTTGTAACATAAACATAACATCTTTCACATCAAGCTTGTTAAAAGGAATGTAATAGAAAAAACCCACTTTCAAACAGATTTGAAATGCATAGGGAGAAAAAAACAAGTAAATATGAAATATATAAATTAATAAAAAGTAAGTAAATATAAAATACATAAATTAATAAAAAAAAAAAAGTAAATATAAAATACATAAATTATCATAAAATAAGTAGTATAAAATAATTAAGTAAAGATGTAAACATAAGTTCATACATTAATATAAATAAATAAATAAATAAATAAATAAGAAATACATAAATTAATTATGAAATAAAAATGTAAATTTAAAAAAAGAAAATTAAAATAAATAATCTTCTTGGAATGGAATTGTTCTATTGTTTGTAAATATCAGATTCCTTTATTATTTTATTGAACTAGTCTCCTGCACCAAAAAGTCACATTGTCTCATGTTTTGTCTTCTTTCCACAGGGCTTTTATGGGGAGGTGATGAAATACAAACTTTTTGATGACGTAGAGGAGACTGATGAAAGGAATTGGAAATATGTTGCTGTAAAGAAGATGAATAAAATAAGTGGAGCCACGATAACTGATTTTTTTAGAGAAATCAGACTTTTGCAGGTCTTCGAGCACGAGAACATCGTCAAAGTGGAAGGTGTCTGCTACCAACGTAAGAATTATATCTCATTTGTGGTACTTTTCAAACAAGATGCTTTATTAGTACATCTAATGAAAGTTTTTAATGCTCTGGTTATTATACATTATGACACCCCAGAATAACAAAATAACACAATAATATAAAACATTTGAATACCACCATTTTGCTTGTTTTGGGATTATTAGAAAGTACACCTATGTGGTATGAATAAATGCTTAATAGGTTCCTTAATGTAGAGTTGTATGTTATTACATCTGAAAGCTCTTTGAAAATATGTCTGTCTCTTATGTATATATATAAATACATAAAATTATAAATACATAAATACATTGAAATTAAAATTTTGTTTTTATTTTTTATTTAGATGATGTATTATTAGTAATGGAGTTTGTAGAATGTGGATCACTGAAAGACTATATTAAAAGCAGACGTGACCTGAAGAATGATCAACTGATCCGATTTTGCATCGATGTTGCAAAGGTTTGGATTCTTTTCATCTTTCTCCCTTCTGTCAATATAAAGACAATAAACCTTCTCATTATGAGTGACACTTTTGTTGTTATGTGGCCTTTTTCTGACAACACTAGAAGAAACTTAAGAACAAATTGACTGACCAAGTGATATGATGGCTACATAAAAATGGCAGACATTTTAGAACTGTACTCTCTTTGGTTGTTATATTTTATCACTGTTAAAGACTGGATGTCAGATAATAAAATAGATATATCTAATTCATGTATTTCCAGCTTTTTAAAACAGATTTTTAATGTTGTTTTTCCTTCTAATTAAAAAAATAAATAAATAAATAAAAAATACATCACAGTTCAGTTATCTTTAAAAACATTAAATATAATTTCTGACTTTCAAGATCCAGTTATGTATGTCTTTTTTTTGCTAAATTTTACAATATTTTTAATTCCTATTTTCCACTAGGGAATTGAATACCTTCATTCAGAAAATGTCGTTCATCGGGATCTAGCAGCTCGAAATATTCTTGTAACAAAAAATTTGACAGCGAAAATCACTGACTTTGGACTAGCTCAGACTCTAAGAGCGGGCAAGGACTACATTCGGAGCAATGATCAACAGCTTCCTGTACACCTGTAGGTTACCATTCTTATTCACCTGATGTTTCCACTGGTCTGTCTTTCTCAGTTCTTCCATATCTATCAATATGCCTGTGTTTTTTCATATCTATTTGTTTCTATACCTCCATAATCTCTGTACTTCCATCTATCTGTCTGACTCTGTCCTTCCTTTGATTGTTCTATCTCCGACTTCCATCCATCTCTATATTTGCCTCAGTTCTTCCATATTTTCACTTTCCATCTTTCTTTCTTTCTAACTCTCCTCTTTTGTCCCCACTTCTTGTGTTGTTTAAATATAGCAAATGAATCAAAAACACAACTGAAATTTATATATATTACAGCTAAATCTTCTAAATTCATATTTTTAATTAAATTTTACCTAAATTTCTTTCTAGATGTCCACCAGAAGCACTTTCTCAGGCAAAGTTCACTAAAAAAGGTGATGTTTGGTCATATGGTGTTCTGATGTGGGAGGTATTTACCAGAGGTGAATCACCCGTTCTGGTGCAAGAAAACTCACAGAAGATTTTTGATAAGCTTTACAAAGCTCTGCAGGAAAACAAACGCCTACCCCAGAAGAAAACAATTCCAGATGCAGTGTATAACATCATGAAAAAGTGCTGGACATTTAACATGGAAGACAGACCAGACATCACACTGATACTGTCACAAATATTACATCTGCACATGGGAGGCCAACAGAATTAGCAGACAGAGGCGTCCTCAGAACCTCTTCAGTGATCTCTGGAGCTGGAACTATTTTGTAATAAAAATCCTTATGCGGAACTGAGGCTGAGAATAAAACTGTCAAATTATTTTTATATTTCTATATTCTTAAAAATAATAAACAAAAAGAGAAAACAGTTTTGTCGTTCAGCTGAAAGGTATTTTTTTTTTAACTGATAAAAGTATTATTTGTTATGAGATATAAAACAATATTGTTATGAAATATATAATATTACTATTGTATGAAATACAGAATATAACAGTGGAGTTTTGTAATGTGTAATATAAAACTGCAGTTTTCTTATAGTGCTTGAAAATAAAAATAAATAATTTGAATATGAAAGACTCTTGATAACAATAATTTGTTAATAACTTGATAAGAAAAATATGACTTTTCTGATCAATTTTAAATTACTTACATTTATGGCCTTATAATCTGGTAGTAGTAACCATATATCATTGAAGAACAAGCACATAAACTTGTTATATACTTGTTATATATATATATCTGATATGTAACATTTATATTTATTCTACTTTGAAAAATAACAAAAATTATGGTATGTGCTGTACTGTATCTTAGAAATAATTTACAAAAGTTAGATGTGTCTGGTGTATATGTAAAATAGTTTATCAGCCATCTATATGCATACACAATCACACTTTTTATATAAAGTAATACAGAGAGAGAGAGAGAGAGAGAGAGAGAGAGAGAGATATACATATATACATATATACAGATACAGATAAGTAAATAAGATCTTAAACAGGAATATAATTAAGAAGATTAATTTTATAAATTATTTCGGAATTTTTCAGAAGGATGCTTTACTATATAAACATATTTTCAAGATGAATTTATTCATGAATATTAATCATTTTTAACTATGAAATTTATATTTCTGTTGTAATAATTTAAATAATTATTATTATTTTAAACACTGGTATTAACTGCATACAAAATTTAGTTCTATTATTTATTTATTTATTATTATTATTTATTATTATTATTTATTGCTGCTGCTACCACTACTACTGCATCTGTTACTACTATGACTACTACTATTCATCTTTGTCAAACAGTATTTTATTCTTTTCATATAGCTAACAGAGCTAACAGAAATTTTTGCAAATCTGTTTGTTTTTATTATTGTCTAAAGAACTTAATAAGCTGCTTTTGTGAAAAGAACCAATAAAATTGATATCATTAAAATAGATTTCAAGAAGTCTGTATTATTATAATAATGATAGGCTTCTTCCATTAAAATATATGAAATGTTTCTTATTTTTTTGTTTGTTTATGTATTTTTATTTTATTTTATTTTATTTTATTTTTGTTTATTTGTTAAAAAAAAAAATTCCATATGTGGAAAACGTTTTATATCATCTTTCACCATTTTTCTTGTTTGTAATATCTGTAAAATAAAATATTTTAAAATATTAATAACCTGAAGAAAAAACAGTCATTTATTTGTTATAATTATATTAATCTGATTACAAATTATTATTATTATTTTTATTTTATTGTTTAAGTCTTTAAAGCCATGCTCAGTTTTCGTTATTACTGTAAACTGAATAATAATAATAATAATAATATATAAAAACATTCTGAAAAATAAAGAACTATCTCATTGTTAAAACAATATAAAAGTCTGAAACAAAAATTATATTTATTTACTGTTTATATCTTTAAATCCACTTATTTCTTCCAGAATCGTTATTTGTCTTTCTGTAAATTAAAATAAATAATATACATTAATGAACTGTACCTTATTTTATGTCTATTAAAAAAGAAATAATAAATATTAACAGTCTGGAAAATTTTTAAAAATAACAATTAATATTAATATTCTACAAAAAGAAGTTAAGAAAAATTTACATATAACATCAAAAACAAAATGGTTGTTACGAAACTCTAAATTTATTTTCTGTCAAGTTATTTTCGTGGATTCATTCTTTTATTTATTTTTAAAATATAAACAATAAATAAATAAATAAATAAATGTTAACAACCTAAAATAAAATACAATATTTTATTTATTAGTAAATAAAATATACTTAAAAAAAAGAGTAGAAATAACACAAATGATTACTACAATTGATTCTACCACTATTTATTTATTTAATATTGTCACGCTCTGTTTATAAATTATTATTATTATTATTATTATTATTATTATTATTATTATTATTATTATTATATTTTCACTGAAAAAAAAATTGGATATGCAGTTCTACAGATCATACTGGAACCATTTTGTGTTGTGTACATTTATATTTAGATTTGGAAGTGTCGATAAAATCATAATTGTTTTTTTAATTTTTTTGTTTTTGTTTTTTAATTAATTACATTTTCTGATAAAATAATTTTGGACGCAATTTTAATTTTTGGACGCAATTTTAAACGGTTCACCAAAATAACCGAGATTTCCGATTTGAAGACTGAACCTGTTTGTTGTTTTTTTTATTTGTTAGTCTTCAGAGAAACTGTTTCAAACAACAGAAATTTAAAATAGACTTAAATTAGAATTACTGTACTCCCTTTTTGGTGCTCAATATTGAAATCAGAATTGAGAGAGAGAGATCACATACAGTATACCCTCACCTATACGCGGTTCCCCATTCGCGGCCCCGCATATTCGCGGGTTAGGCTCTTAACCCTATCGCATCGTATGCTGGTATACCAGGCTAGCGTCATAACGTCATAAAAACAAATGCTCGGTAAACCGCACAAACAATATCAAATTTTTTCAGTTATTATTGCAATACAGTACGTATTTTTTTTATAAATGCATACACTGTATATATAGTGCATATTTTTTGTGACCGTGTATTAATAATGTTTTTAATTGCATATTATTACCTGAACTGTGCGTACTGTATTTATCTGTCTGTTTTGCCTTTAAATTTGTTCCACTTTCTGTCAATTCTAATACGCATAGAAAATGACTTTACGGTGCAGTAATACTGTATGGGTAACTATGCTATGCGGTGTTACTGTCCTCATGTACTTACGTTTCTTTCTGATTAAAATATTGTTTCAGTACAAAATTAAAATGTGTTTACATTATCATTACTACATTAGTGAAATACATAACTGCATGCAATATTACTACATTATTACTGTATTAATGAGTAAGAGTGTCTTTAGAAAATGTTTGGGAAGCATTTAGTACCGTATATAATCTCATAATAGACGTTTTAAAACTGCATCCAATATTCGCGGTTTTTCGCTATTCGCGGGGGGGTAAAGAACGTAACCCCCGCGAATAGCGAGGGAATACTGTACAACATTCAGAAGAGAATTATGAGAAGTCAATGTTTAATCAGAGGACATTTCAGTTGAATACTAATTTATGTCAGTCACATACGTCAGGATAATGGAATTTAGACTGTATATCTGTAAGTATTTGGTTTACGTAATCAAAAGTACAAATAATAAATACAATAATAAACTTTAAAAAAAAATTTAAAAAAAAAAAAAAGAAGAAGAAATAGGGTGTGTATTTGTTTTCGCTGAATACCTTTAGTTGAAATGAACTGTTGCACAGTTGAGAAAGAAGTAAAATGAAGTGCTGGATTTTGTTGGTGATTTTCTCTGTTGGGACCAGCAGAAGCTGGGATGAACGTAAGCCGAAGAAATCTTCTTTTTTTTTTGAATTTTAACTTATTTATTATTATTATTATTATTATTGTTATAATTATAATTATTATTATTATTATTATTATTATTATTATTATTATTATTATTATTATTATTATAAACAACAATGCGCTGAAAAACGGCACTGTATGGCTTCTGATAAGAATTAAGTAGTTTAATTTATGTGGTCTGAATTGATAATTCTTCTATTATAAGTTTTATACATACATACATACACACATATATATTATTATAGAATTGCTGCCAGGAAAACTGTATAATGATTCTGCATGCCACGGTTCTGCTGGTGACATTTTCCTGAGTCCATCTTGCTCAGAAGGAGAACGAATAGCGATTTACACCCTACCCTGTATGCCAATGCAAAACCACGGGAAGCAGGCTGCCCGGATAAAATAACAGAAGCTACCAAAAATCGCACCGATTGCTGTGTGTACGACATCGGAGACTGCAGAGACGAATACAACGGCACGTCAAAGTTCGAGTATTATTTCACATTTACCGGAAAACAGACAGATAAAAAACAAGCAGCAGGTCAGAAAACGTCCGACAAATGTCAGTCGGTGAGGGATTCTACAAATTACATGATGACAACGTTTTACTGTATAAGTGGTAAGTCAGTTCTTTTTTAAAATTACAAATGAAACTGGTCGAGCGCAATAAAACAATTGTTATCTGGTAATAATAACAGTAATAATAATAATAATAATATTTAATAGCTGAAAGACAAGAAAATTTGCCATTAATTTGTACGATGAAAAGTAATCAAGAAAGCATATGACATTATTAGGCAAAAATTCGCATTTCAGTAATATGATATGATTATCATTTCTGTAATTTATTCTGTTTTAGACTTACTTTAGGAATATATATATATATATATAATACTGTTCTCTTTTACTTCAGAAAATGTGACTGTTAATATTGAAAGCGATCAGTTGGTATCAGCGGAAACAGTTTACCTTCTAAACTGGGAATACCCTAATCCGATCAACATCAGCACACCACTGAGTAACTGCAGTGTATCCGTCCCTTGCTACAGCAACATCATCATCACCGTCATTGACCTGGCACTGCAGAATAGCTCAGTCTGTTTGCAAGCCCTGGACGTCGTCGACGGAGGCATGAATACAACGTTTACGTGTGATGATAACAATCAGTATGAAATAAAGGAAATCTATAGGAGTTCGTCACGGTTTATTAATATAATACTTCGAAACGAACAACAACTGAGTGCTGGCAAACTGTGGCTTCAGCTAAATGGTCAGAAGCTGTCCAAGATTTTGTGTTATTGTATTTTCTAGTAATATGCTTACAAAACTGATTTTGCAAATGTTATAACAGAAGCAATTCCTACCTATAACAATAACAACAACAACAACAGCAACAACAACAACAATAAATAATAATACAAAAATCTATAAATAAAAAATCTATCTGTCCGTCCATCCATCCATCCATCCATTCATCCATCCATCCATCCATCTATCTATCAATATAAAGAATGGAAATAACTATCATTTTCAACATCACATCTCTATTATATTTATTATTGTTATCATTTCAATATAATTTTATAGCAACGACTCCCGGGGTCCCGGTGACTCTGGCTTGTGGGTCGAGTGTACAATCCCCACCACCGACTTGTTCACCTACCACCCCTGCTTTAGAAAAAAACAAAGGTAATGAAAGGACAATTATAAAACACACACACACACACACACACACACACACACACACACACACACACACAGTCTAAGAAAGACAGCCAGTGAAGAATATTTTTGTAGATAATAAATGACTGATAACTTCACACACACATACGCACGCGCTCGCAAACACATAAATGTTATAATTTTTTTAAACTTTTATTTTTCAGATCCGTCTCCAGACTTGGCACCAGAAATACTTGCAGTTATTATTATTTTCGTGATTATTTTAGCTGTGGTCGTTTTCATCGTTATATTTCTCTGTTACAAGAAGTCACAAAACAAAGTAAGAAGGAACAGTGATAAAATAATAGTTGCTGCAGCAGAGGTAGTAACAAGTGTTGTAGTAACAGTGGTAGTAGCAGAATTAGTAATAGCAATAGTAGTAGTGGAGGTGGTAGCAGTATAAGTAGTATCTTTACCAATAGCAAAAATAGCAGTAGTAGCAGCAAAACATATATTAACAGATAAAAACAGAATAATACATTTTCATGGTACGTAAGAGCCAGTTTGGTTCTGTTTCTAATTCATTCTGCTAATTCGTTATCATCATTATCAATATTATTATTGTTATAGAAATTAACTATAGCCAGATCTCTCGTGAATCTATAATCAATTATTTGTATAATTTCCAAAAATAAATTACTTAACAAACATTTAGCTTTATTACATCATTATTTTATTTTATTTTATTACTACTGCTGCTACTACTACTTTTACTACTACCACAACTACAACAACAACAACTACTACTACTGCAACTAATATTGCACAAATTCACAAATTCATTGACTGTAAGAATAATTTTGACTGCAGTTTTCACTTTCTAATACAGACGTTAGTGTGATAAATTGCTGGTGCTCATTTAAAGCAGTGGCGTGCAGAGGGGGGAGCCGAAGAGGCGGTGGCCCCAAGCATCGATATGGGGGGGGCATCGAATCAGAGAATAGAACTTAACAAATTTGGTTGATTTATATTTAAATCGAATAAAGTGTTTATGTTTCATCTGTGTTTACATATTCAAAATATCTTCCTTTCTCATAATATTTCTCAGTACTAGGCCTTAAACTTGAGTCTTTGCGGCATACAATCGAGGATTTGTCCCAGCGCATCATCAGACTTCTGCACAGCACTGATGTAAGGTATGATGTACAGCATGTTTTGTGATGCCTTTGTTTCTTAATATTAGGCACATCACTGTTAAGTTTTCGTATATATGTATGTGTGTGTGTGTGTGTGTGTGTGTGTGTGTACTTCTGTCCAAGATATTTCTGAAAATACCATTTTTAGCCACAATATTATAGCTTAAAACCTCGATTTTTGGTTGGACTAAGTAAGTAAATAATATTAATCAAGGATACAACAATATGTTCATTTCGGAAGAGTTTCTGGTTTACTGTTAAAAGATGCTTAAATACGCCGGATATTGAGTGAATTCCTGTTTCGACAGAGTTCTGCGTTGAGATGTGTGTGTGGGTCTGTGTGATTAACACCAACAGCTACAGTGAGACGATAATGATGTACATTTTAATCCTACAGTCGTAGGTTGATTTACGCAATAAAGATTTTTATTTATCATATTTGTCAATCTTATTGTTACTGTTTTATAAATTAAGTTTAATATTTTAGTGAAATTCTAACCAAGTGATAGACCGGTTTTGAAGTAATTTAAACCGAACCGAATGACGGAATATATCGACGTATTCCGAAACGTCGCTACGAACTTTACCGATTGCAACCGGATATAGCAGACGTAAAAGATGTGAAAGTAGGCAAGTGTTATGAATTCCAGGAAATATTTTGTAGTGTTCTGTTGCGTAATACAAAGAAATCAGCTACTTTTATTTTGTCTTCATGTAGTTTCCTGTTGAAGTAGTTATTCTGAGTGATCCCAGAGGCTGTTACCTTATTATGGAAGCAAATTTTTCTAAATCAATAGTTCCGGGAATGCACTTATTTTTCCCGTGAAACATGTAACATTGTAAGTTAGTAAGATACCAACAAAGTAAGGAAAAGTATCATCTGGATGCCTAAAAAACCCGTCGATGTAACAGGTCAGACTTTTATAAGATGTGTAATAAATGTATGTCATTGTTTTTAATCGTTAATTGTTGCTTATTTTTATTTGAGCATTAAAATATTAAATTGCAAATTTGTCACGTTCATTCAGCATTGGCATTTTAAGTTAAAAGCGGTGTGATTTACATAAATACTTTGATAGAAGAAAGTGTTACAGCTGCAGTAAACTTTGAATTCATAACATAATGTTTATAATTATAAACTATAAATTTTATTTACTTATTTATTTTGTAATGAAATTTGTATTTTAAATATTATTACTATCGTTGTTATATTATTATTATTATTATTATTAATTTCATTTTAATTTTATTAAAGAATCATCACAATTTATATTTTCAGATTAAAACTAAATAATTATAATGATTCGGTCAAGCAAATCATCTCGCCATGAAGAGAGTTTCACAGGTTTGAAAATTCACTTCTACGGACGTATAAATCCTTTAATAATTCCAGTTTCTGACTTTCCCATCATTGTTGAAGATGTTTGCGTTTTGGCAGCAGAACATGTAAGCTCATGCGTGTGTCAGGAAGCAGAACAGAAAGCATCAGACAGAAAACTAAAAAATGAAACTAGGTTGCAATCTTTGTTTTTATCGATGTTTGGTCTGGTGAATATGGATCACAAGCTGTGGCTGAGTTGCAGAGAGAAGCTGACAGCTACTCATCACTATCACAAAGAATGCTTCTTCAGAATCAGATTTAGAATTTATGACGGAAAGTTGGATGCCTTGGCAGACATGGATCCTCTGATGCTTGATTACTTCTACTGGCAGTGCAGAGATGACTTTCTAAATGACAGGTTTTCCTCGCTGTACGGCAAAGATGTCGAAGTAAGCAAACAGCTTGGTCTCATGGTTATGGACTTGATGATTCCTGACAGTTCCAAACAGCTGAAAAAGTGCAAGGTCCATCAGATAAACAGTCCCCAATTCAAGTGTGTATAACCTTTGCTAGAAACAACCTCTCCTGGCGAGGTCTTTGGAAACATCTTCCAAGAAGTCTGAGAAGAAAGTATTGCTGCAATCCATGGCATTACATCAGGCTGTATTTTAGTCTGCGTTCTGAGCTGCTGTCAGATTTTCCAAAAAACACTTGGGCTGATGTCACAGAGTTGAAAAAATCCTACATCAGAGGAGTGCTAGAATATGTGCCAAACTATGGGACTGAAAAGTATAAAGTGATGTTTCTCAAAGAAGATGGAAACATTGGCAAACTGGAGGAACTTCTGGTGGATGTGTATGAATCGCGTCCTCGTGGAGTTTTTACCGTTGTTCATGTATGTATGTCTTTTTCTCTGTGTATGTTTGTATGTATATGTGTCTTTTGGTGTGTATGTATGTGTGTGTATATGTATATATCCACGTGTGTCCTTTTCTATGTGTGTTTATGTATGTATGTGTGTCCTTTTCTATGTGTGTGTGTCTTTATGTATGTATGTAGTATGTATGCATGCAAGTGTCCTTTTCTGTGCGTATATATTTATTTATGCATGTATTTATGTGTGTATGTGTCTGTATATATTTCAGGATTTGAATATTCTCTATCTTATGTAAATCTGAATATACTCTGCATGTAGACAATATTTGGGAAAGCACTGGTGCAGGAGGACAAAGTCCAATCACAACCTAATAAATCCCATATGACATCCATTTGCCTGCACTCCTTTCGGTCATTATGTATGTAATTGTGTGTGTGTGTATGTAGATATTGTGTCTGTGTGTGTGTGTAGATATTAGTTGTTTTTTGTTTGTGTGTTGTACATGTTATACATGTTTATATGTATGTATGTATGTGTACATATAAAGTGTGTAAATATAAAGTTTTGCATGTATTATTTGTAAAGTCATCATATTCATTTCTATTCTCAGAAGAACACACACATCTGTGCATGATAATGATTTATAAAGATAAATGAAACTATTCTGGACAGTGGATTATGTGAAAGTGATCTTTGATATTTCCTACTTGTAGAAAGTTAATCACATATCACAACCTTTTATATATTTTGTTGTAATGTTAAACTCCTAACAGCTGTAATGATACACAAAACTTCAGTGGATAAAAAAATGATGTCCCTCTCAGTTATAACTTGCTCCAACTTTACTAAAAATTAATGAATGAAAATCTCATTTACGAACAACATTTTGTTTGATTGATTTTGTCCATTTTGGGTTTTTCCTAGATATACAGAGTGGCAGTGTTTAAATACTGAAGTTGTTGACAGCAGGAAAAGAAAATATCTTGAAAAATAGATCTGATTACTCAGACTTATAATTAATGTGTATTTTAACAAACTGAACTAGGTTTAGAAGGCTGAAGCTGAATGGAAAGTCTATGTAAAATATCATTTGCTGCTAATAACCTAGCAATGGCAGTAAAGATTCTTCAAACTGAAATAATTTCAGTGTTTGACACACAGCTAATGGTCCTTAACATTAAAATACTTTCTCTACAGATTCATATTTATTAAATGTAGCAATCCCCTTAACAAAAACACAGTTTGTATTAAATATATATAGATATATGTATATCAGTTTAAGTAGCATGATACTTCAAGTTGAGCTGTTTTTAGGTTATGCATATATTAAACAGTTGTGTTTGTGTGTGTGTGTGGGTGTGGGTGTACATACACATAACAATTTTTTCTTAATATATAAAATTACAAAATGTATTATTTTTATTTTCAGGGAATTGTACAGTTTGAACATTTGCAAAATATATCGATGACAACATCGGGACTGGAAAAATTTGGAGGAAAAGTTCATATTGATGAATCACAGGGCCTGCCAAAAGTTTGTTGTTTTTGCTACATTTATTTTTATTATTTTATATAATTAATTAATTATTATTTGTTTTATTTTTGAGATGTGATGACTTGATTGTAAATCTAGATGTCTGTTGTATTTAGGTGTGTATGTGATGTGAATGTATGTATTTTTATGTTTACAGATGCAATGTGTCTGTATATGTTGTGTGTTTGAGTTTATGGATACAGTGTGTTTGTGTGACAGGGTGTGTGTGTGTGTTATACTTATTGTTAGAAAGTTTAAAGTCAAAGATAACATTTGCTGCTTTGTAGATCATGTTCTTTCAAACCAAAGAAGAAGCAGATTCATTCGTATCTGGTGTTGTTGGATTTTTCCGACATCTGCACGACTACTACAACATGTTGTGTAAAACAGTGGAACCACCAAGCCTGGAGCTGGTGAATAATTTAAAAAGCTATGGACCAATGACGTGTGTACCATTTCTTTATGAATAACTATAATTATTTAATTTTATCTGTGTGAAATATTTTGGTTATAAATGTCATAGTGTGTGAGATATTTTAGTTATAAATGTTGTATTTTTTGTGTGTGATATTTTAGTTATGTCATAGTGTTTGTGATATTTTAGTTATAAATGTCATAACGTGTGTGATATTTTAGTTATAAATGTCAGTGTGTGTGATATTTTAGTTATAAATGTCGTAGTGTGTGATATTTTAGTTATAAATGTCAGTGTGTGTGATATTTTAGTTATAAATATCGTAGGCATGTGTGACATTTTGGTTATGTCATAGTGTGTGTGATGTTTTAGTTATAAATGTCATAGTGTTTGATATTTTAGTTATAAATGTAGTGTGTGTGATATTTTAGTTATAAATGTCAGTGTGTGTGATATTTTAGTTATAAATGTCATATGTGTGATATTTTAGTTATAAATGTCGTGTGTGTGATATTTTTGTTTTAAATGTTTATTCTACAGTGTATTGTATATACTGTCTTTCTATAAAAAGATTTTCCAATTTATCAAACACTGTCAATAAAGACTTAAAACCCAATAAAATAAATGAAATCAATAACTAAATAAATGCATTTGAAAAGAAGTAAATTCACAAACAAATGAATGAGTGAATAAATAAATAAATAAATAAATGAAAATTTAAATAAATAAAACTATAAATAAATAAGTATATAGACTAGTTCTGAAAATGTAAATAGATAAATAAATAATTTGAAATTGTTATTACAGCGATGAACAAGCCTGCACAATACTGAGGGCAGAACTAAGCGTCAAAGAAAGCAAGCCAAGTTTGACAAACTCGACTTTCTTTCTCATACACCAGAATGATACAGATCTTTACAAATTTACTGTTTTGAGCAAGATTGAGAACCAAGAACAGTTTGAGAAAAAACACATATCCTACAAGAATGGAATGTTCACCCTGCAGTCAGAAGGTGCAGATCCCAAACAGTTTGTCAATGCAGTGTCTCTGCTTCAAGAACTGAGAGCTGCTGGCAAACAGATTCGTCCCCAGACTGGCACAGGTAAAAATAAATGATTTTAACATTAAAAGTTATTAAAATTGTCTGGTATATTAATTACTGGATCCATGTAATATGTCCCTTATCCAAGAATTCTTGATCATTAATAATCTCCAGAGAAAAATGATGTATTGTAAGTTGGTGACACTTGTTTTATTGTTAAATATTGTCTTGGATTGATTATGTTGCAGATAGTGGTATTTGTGAGATATTTAAGGATGACCTCATTAATTACTACTATCGAGCTGAAAACAAACAGACAGACAAACAGACAAGGGAGCCAATGTTCTTCACAGATCAGCACATTAGTCCATCAGATATCAAACATTTGTGTAAGTTGACAATTTTCTAGTGAATGACATATACATATCACACACACACACACACACACACACACACACACACACACATACACATGTGCATGTGAAGGGCTTAGTTCAGGGGTCTTTGATCTCAGTTCAGTTTCCAGGCATGAAAAATAAATAAATATTACCAGTAATAAATTCATCATTTCAAAGGTAATCATTTCTTCACTCTTTTCCTTCATTACTGACTCTTGATAAACTTCATAATTTTTATTATATATATATATATAAAAGGATTTAAATTTTAAATTTTTTATTTAATGTTTTTGTGTATCTTTGATTTATAATTTCATTGTTTATTTCTTATCGTTTAGAATTATTTTTTCTGTTACTTTCTGCAGGCTACGGTCGATACACTGAAGTGAGCAAAGCACAGCTGTGTATTAATCAGAAGTCTGAAGACGAAGATGTCATCATAAAGCAACTTAAAAGCAACAATTCTAACTTGATGGAGGTAACTTCTTTTATCAGCAAGTTCTTTTTTATTTAAAAAGAAAAGATTAAAAAACCATTCCTATTTAATTTTGAAAAGTAAAAAAAACAATTTTTTAAATGTGTTTGCATTACAGCGACATAATGATGAATAAAGGATTTGCTTTACTGAGAAATTAAAAAACTAATAATTTGATTTATTTTGTAGGCTTTCCAGGAAGGGGCGTCAAAGCTGATGCAGATGAAGCACTCACTGTTCATCCGATTCTTTGGAATTATGGTGGCTCCTCCTTACAGGGTTGTCCTGGAGATGGCACCAGGTGGGAGTTTGGAGAAATTTCTTATAAACAGTCAGCATGCTCTGTCTCTGATGCAGATAATGTTGGTTGTGGAGCAAGTGTCACAAGGAATTAATTGGATGGTAATGTTCCCCTAATATCTAGATGTACCTTTTGTAGTACGAATGAATGTCGTGATACTCACGAGATAGTCTTTTATAAAAATTATTATTATTACATTTGTTTTTGTTGCTGTTGTTATACACAAATTATTATTATTATTATTATTACTATATTACTTTCAATATTACTGTCATTATTATTATAATTACTGTTACTATTATCGGTTATTGTTATTACTAGTCTTATTACTATGATAAATATTGTTGTTATTATCACTATTATTATTATTACTAGTCTTATTACCATTGTAAATATTACTGTTGTTGTTATCACTATTATTATTAGTACCAGTCTTATTACTGTTATTTTGTTACTGTTGATGCTTTTGTTTTTGTTATTATTATTATTATTATTATCATCATTGTTGTTTATTTTGCAGAAAGATAATGGTTTGACTCATGGTAATCTGAGGTCTAGGAACATCATGGTTTTCCAGGATATTAAGTCCGACATCTCAGTAAAAATTGGTGATCCAGGTCTGGTTTCACATTTCAGCAAAAAATCACTGGATGATGACTACAATCAGGAAAGGTAAAATTTAATTTTGGGATTAAATGTATCTCAGTAATTAAGATATCCCCCCCCCCGAAAAAAGAAGAGCCTGAAGAGCAAGTGAAAAAGAGCAGACTGGTTTTAATTGCTGGTTAATGTTGGCATACCAAGCACTGAAAAGTAATGATTTGACAGGATCTATATTGCTAAGCCCAGATAAAAGGCTGTTTTCCCATACCAGTCACTCACTAGTTTATCTGAGACTCTAATTGTTTGGGTTTTTCTTTCTTCTGTAAAAGATAAGGTATATGTAAAAGAGATCTTATTAATAATCATGAGAGTAGACCATTGTGTAGTAACAGAATATTTACACATTATCTTTATGGTTTTTACAATAATTAAGAAAGTTGCCACATAGCCTTAGATTTTTAAAAGTAATTAAGTTTGATGTCATATAACCATAAACTTTAACAGTAATTAAATATGATGGCATATAGCCACAAATCTTTAACAGTATGTGATGTCATATGACCACAAATATTTGTGAGTAATTAAATATGATGTCATGTAGCCACAAACTGATGCCATATAATCGTAGAATTAAAAAATATTAACAAACCAATTTTGTCTTGGTCAAAAAATTATGGATGATATTTAAATCATTTGGATGACAATTAGGTTATTGCTGTTGTTTTACAGGTTGCCTTGGATTGCAGTAGAACTCTACCCAGATCTCAGCAAACTGACTCCTGCCTCAGACATTTATTCTTTTGCTGTGTTGTGGTGGGAGCTGCTGACAAAAGGGCAGAGGCCATACGCAGACAGAAGGGAAAAACAAAAACCAGTGAGTGGCCCAGATTTATTCTTTACCAGCAAAATTACATGTATTACGAGTGATGATGATGTAGTGTGTTACGAGTGATAACGATATACAGTGTTATGCAAATGATGTTATGAGTGATGATGAGGTACAGTGTTATGAGTGATGATGAGGCACAATGTTATGAGTAATGATGATGTACTCTGTTATGAGTGATGATGAGGTACAGTGTGTTATGAATGATGATGAGGGACAGTGTTATGAGTGATGATGATGTACTGTGTTATGAGTGATGATGAGGTACAGTGTGTTATGAGTGATGATGAGGCTTGGTGTTACGAGTGATGATGATGTACAATGTTACAAGTGATAATGTAGAGTGTGTTCTGTGTGATGATGAGGTACACTGTGTTTTGAGTGATGATGTAAAACCCACATAAATCATACTGACTACTGAATTCTGGCATGCCATCATAAGAACACAAATTATAGAAATTTCTGAAATCATGGTTGCCAAACAAACTCATTTTTCTGTTCTAGTTGAAGGATTTAATCTTGGCTGGAATGAGGCCATCATGCCCGAAATCGCTTCGACCAGATAATGATTTTGACAAAAAACGGGAATCATTCAGTGAGAACGCAGCACTGGGGAATGTGAACAAGTCTAATGTTGATGCTTTGTCTGACCAGGAAGAACACAATTCCAGTGGAATAGTCATGGAAGATAACCTGGAGGAAGACATCAAACAAAATATTTGGGATTTTATCCAGAAATGTTGGACAAGGGAAGATGACAGGCCTGAATCGCAGGAGATTGTTCGTTTTGTTTTAGCAAGTAATATATTTTATAGTTTTAAAATTTGTTTTTTTTCTTTATACTTCCAAGTTATTATTTTATTGTTGGGATATTTCTATGTATTAATTAAGGTTGATGCCCCAAATTCCCAAGGTAAAACATAACTTGAAAGTATAGATAATGTACTGAGACTATTTCTTCATATAACCTAAGGTACATTTTAAAAGAAAAACAATAACAACAACAACAATATTAATATTACTTGAAATTTTACATTTGTAAAAGATTGAAACATTTTAAAATATTGTTATTTATTATTATTTTGTAAGTTCAAGGAAATGAGAACATGTCATATGTCTGTATGTATAGATCAAAAAGATTAATAATGTTTAAATTTTAGATTTAAATATTTTCAGTGTAGTACAATAAAACAAATCACAATTATATTTTATAATTCAGGATAGCTTTGTAATGATAATAAAAGTCATTCAAACTTCTGTTCTTTAACATCCTCAAAGACCAGTATTTTGTGATAAAAAATCATTTTCAGAGCTCCAATGGTGAATGTATTGTTGGTTTTGGTATGAAACCCTACAAAGTCCAAAAAATCATGTCAATATGGTCCTTAAGAATTCTTAAAATATCCATGAATTTCTATTCGGGATCTGTATGGGAACCATGTAACTACATTTCGGTTAAAGTAAAATTGAATATAAAATCATTCACTCATTTTCTAGACATATTTATTTATTTATTTATATATATATATCTACTTTGATTAAAAAGTTAATTTTTTGTATAAATAAATAAATAAATAAATAAAAATTAAAACAGTTTATGTTTTCTCATTTCAGTCTATGACCAGGTAAAGCAGTTGGATTCAGAAGAGGTGGAAATTGACTGGGACACTATTTTGAACTTTAATAAACACATGGCTGCTTTCTCCAAGCCTCAAACACATCACACTGACAGAAATAGCCAGTTAATAGATCCTAAAAGATTAGAGAAGGTGGAAAATGGTTTTCTAGGAAAGGTGAATAAAAGATATATATATATATATATATATAAATGAAAAAGAAATTAAATAAAGATTTTAAAAAGCAAATAAATATAAACTATATAAAATAAAAATTAATAAAAAATTGAAATAAGTGAGTAAATATAGAAGATATAAATTATTATAAAATAAATAAGATAATAAATATAAAAAAAAGAAATTAAAAGAAAAAAGTAAAGAAATATGAAATATGTAAATTAATTAAGAAAGTAAATATATATAATAATAAATTTAAAAAAAGAAATATATAAATTAATAAAAAACATAAGTAAGAAAATATATAAATTAATGAAATAGAAATAAGTAAATAGAAATAAAATATAAAAAATAAAAAATAAATTAGTAAATATAAAATATATAAATTAATAATAAATAGATAAGTAAATATAAAATACATAAATTATTATAAAATAAGTAGTATGAAATGATTAAGTAAAGACATAAACATAAGTTCATACATTAATATAAGTTTATAAGTAAATAAATAATAATAATACGATTTAAAATTAAATGAAAAGTCATCCCTTAAGGAAATAAATTTATTTACAAGTCCCAAGTCATACTAAAGTCATAAACTATATATCCACAATTTGATATTTAATGATTATGAAATTGCAAAATGTTGTGTGTAATAAAATGTCTTCTAACAATATCTCTATGTAGAATGTGTCAACAAAGGATTCTGAAAAATATAAAAAGAAAATACCTTTATACTGACAATAATTTTATTAACAAAAACAAAAATATTTCAAAATGTTTGTTTTTATTATTAATATATAGTATTGCACTTTTAATCCTGGTACACTATCATTTTATAATTATTTTATTATTACCAAATTTTACAATGAATTTTATAATTATTTTTTAAATTAATAATAACAATTTTGGTTTTATTACTATCAAATACAATAATAATCATAATGATAACAGGATTATTTTTGGTGAGAATGAGTATGATAATTAATAAATATAAATTTGGTATTATTTCTGTTATTAACAATCAACTTCTGTCATTAACAATAATGATTCTTATTTATATATTTACCAGATACCATAATTATAACTTTTTTCCCCCCACAGGTAAGTACTAATGATTTCAACATTATTTTTATCAATAATTTGTTATTTGAAAAATTTCATTTCATCAGAAAATAATAATAATAATAATAATAATAATTACAATATAAATGAAATATAGAACAAAAACAATTAATTTTTGAAAATGAAAAATAAATAACAACAGCAACAACAACAAAAATAAATAGAATATAAGAAAAAAAAAGAAAAAATACAAATATGTAAAACAAAGAAAAATAATAAATTGCTAAACATACAAACAAATTTTACATCAAATTAAAATTAATAATAAAATGTGAATCTAATAATTACATTCAATAGTTTGCTTGTAACATAAACATAACATCTTTCACATCAAGCTTGTTAAAAGGAATGTAATAGAAAAAACCCACTTTCAAACAGATTTGAAATGCATAGGGGGAAAAAAAAAGAGTAAATATAAAATACATAAATTATTATAAAATAAGTAGTATAAAATAATTAAGTAAAGATGTAAACATAAGTTCATACATTAATATAAATAAATAAATAAATAAATAAATAAATAAATAAGAAATACATAAATTAATTATGAAATAAAAATGTAAATTTAAAAAAAGAAAATTAAAATAAATAATCTTCTTGGAATGGAATTGTTCTATTGTTTGTAAATATCAGATTTCTTTATCATTTTATTGAACTAGTCTCCTGCACCAAAAAGTCACATTGTCTCATGTTTTGTCTTCTTTCCACAGGGCTTTTATGGGGAGGTGATGAAATACAAACTTTTTGATGACGTAGAGGAGACTGATGAAAGGAATTGGAAATATGTTGCTGTAAAGAAGATGATTAAAATAAGGGGAGCCGCGAAAATTGATTTTTTGAGAGAAATCAGTCTTTTGCAGGTCTTCGAGCACGAGAACATCGTCAAAGTGGAAGGTGTCTGCTACCAACGTAAGAATTATATCTCATTTGTGGTACTTTTCAAACAAGATGCTTTATTAGTACATCTAATGAAAGTTTTTAATGCTCTGGTTATTATACATTATGACACCCCAGAATAACAAAATAAGACAATAATATAAAACATTTGAATACCACCATTTTGCTTGTTTTGGGATTATTAGAAAGTACACCTACGTGGTATGAATAAATGCTTAATAGGTTCCTTAATGTAGAGTTGTATGTTATTACATCTGAAAGCTCTTTGAAAATATATATGTCTCTTATGTATATATATAAATACATAAATATTGAAATTAAAATTTTGTTTTTATTTTTTATTTAGCTGATGTATTATTAGTAATGGAGTTTGTAGAATGTGGATCACTGAAAGACTATATTAAAAGCAGACCTGACCTGAAGAATGATCAACTGATCCGATTTTGCATCGATGTTGCAAAGGTTTGGATTCTTTTCATCTTTTTCCCTTCTGTCAATATAAAGACAATAAACCTTCTCATTACGAGTGACACTTTTGTTGTTGTTATGTGGCCTTTTTCTGACAACACTAGAAGAAACTTAAGAACAAATTGACTGACCATGTGATATGATGGCTACGTAAAAATGGCAGACATTTTAGAACTGTACTCTTTGGTTGTTATATTTTATCACTGTTAAAGACTGGATGTCAGATAATAAAATAAAACATAACTAGGAAGTGTATATCTTTAGATCAGGGATCACCAACACAATGACAGAAGGCAGCAGGTCACCTGCAGGGATCAACAGAATTAACAGTTGAACATTGATATTATCTGTATCCAGCCTTGTTTCGTCACTGGTGATAATTACTGTGAGAAATCATTAACGCAGTCATTGTCTTCACATAGATGGTTATCATTAATAATAATATATAACTAAAGATAAACTGAACAAATTTGTTATTTCAGAAGAGTGTAACAAACTGATAGCCCTTTGTATGAATCAGCATTATTAAGAGATACCATTTTATGAGGAGTTATACATTGTTTTAGTTTCATGGAATGGTGATACTGGGTTTCCATTGCCATACAGTCATTATATGAAAATATTTTAGACACCTAATATTAATCATTAAAGCTAAAACATATTTAAATAAATTTTCATCAGTTAGTCCTTAGGAAGAAAAAAAAGAAAAAGATTCTAGAGGAAATTAAATGAGTTAATTTCAGAAATTCAAGAGGTTATAACGCTATCCAGGAAATCTTTGAAAATAATAAATTTCAGTTGCTTTTGAAAAGTATGTAATAGATGAAGAATGGTTTTGAAAACAATGGATGATTTATTCAGAATGCCCCTAATGATATACTGTGGTGGCAGATTCTAAAGAAAATATATGAATATATTTTACAGATATATCTAATTCATGTATTTCCAGCTTTTTAAAACAGATTTTTAATGTTGTTTTTCCTTCGAATTAAAAAAATAAATAATAAATAAAAATTACATCACAGTTCAGTTATCTTTAAAAACATTAAATATAATTTCTGACTTTCAAGATCCAGTTATGTATGTCTTTGTTTTGCTATTTTTACAATATTTTTAATTCCTATTTTCCACTAGGGAATTGAATACCTTCATTCAGAGAATGTCGTTCATCGGGATCTAGCAGCTCGAAATATTCTTGTAACAAAAAATTTGACAGCGAAAATCACTGACTTTGGACTAGCTCAGACTCTAAGAGCGGGCAAGGACTACATTCGGAGCAGTGATCAACAGTTTCCTGTACACCTGTAGGTTACCATTCTTATTCACCTGATGTTTCCACTGGTCTGTCTTTCTCAGTTCTTCCATATCTATCAATCTGACTGTGTTTTTTCATATCCATTTGTTTCTATACCTCCATAATTTCTGTACTTCCATCTATCTCTGTCTGACTCTGTCCTTCTTTTGATTGTTCTATCTCTGATTTCCACCCATCTCTATATTTGCCTCAGTTCTTCCATACTTTCACTTTCCATCTTTCTTTCTTTCTAACTCTCCTCCTCTTTTGTCCCCACTTCTTGTGTTGTTTAAATATAGCAAATGAATCAAAAACACAACTGAAACTTAGATATATTAAGTTAAATCTTCTAAATTCATATTTTTAATTAAATTTTACCTAAATTTCTTTCTAGATGTCCACCAGAAGCACTTTCTCAGGCAAAGTTCACTAAAAAAGGTGATGTTTGGTCATATGGTGTTCTGATGTGGGAGGTATTTACCAGAGGTGAATCACCCGTTCTGGTGCAAGAAAACTCACAGAAGATTTTTGATAAGCTTTACAAAGCTCTGCAGGAAAACAAACGCCTACCCCAGAAGAAAACAATTCCAGATGCAGTGTATAACATCATGAAAAAGTGCTGGACATTTAACATGGAAGACAGACCAGACATCACACTGATACTGTCACAAATATTACATCTGCACATGGGAGGCCAACAGAATTAGCAGACAGAGGCGTCCTCAGAACCTCTTCAGTGATCTCTGGAGCTGAAACTATTTTGTAATAAAAATCCTTATGCGGAACTGAGGCTGAGAATAAAACTGTCAGATTATTTTTATATTTCTATATTCTTAAAAATAATAAACAAAAAGAGAAAACAGTTTTGTCGTTCAGCTGAAAGGTGCTTTTTTTTAACTGATAAAAGTAATATTTGTTATGAGATATAAAACAATATTGTTATGAAATATATAATATTACTATTGTATGAAATACAGAATATAACACTGGAGTTTTGTAATGTGTAATATAAAACTGCAGTTTTCTTATAGTGCTTGAAAATAAAAATAAATAATTTGAATATGAAAGACTCTTGATAAGAATAATTTGTGTATGACTTTTCTGATCAATTTTAAATTACTTACATTTATGGCCTTATAATCTGGTAGTAGTAACCATATATCATTGAAGAACATGCACGTAAACTTGTTATATACTTGTTATATATATATATATCTGATATGTAACATTTATATTTATTCTACTTTGAAAAATAACAAAAATTATGGTATGTGCTGTACTGTATCTTAGAAATAATTTACAAAAGTTAGATGTTTCTGGTGTATATGTAAAATAGTTTATCAGCCATCTATTTGCATACACAATCACACTTTTTATATAAAGTAATACATAGAGAGAGAGGGAGATACATACATATATACAGATACAGATAAGTAAATAAGATCTTAAACAGGAATATAATTAAGAAGATTAATTTTATAAATTATTTCTGAATTTTTCAGAAGGATGCTTTACTATATAAACATATTTTCAACATGAATTTATTCATGAATATTAATCATTTTTAACTATGAAATTTATATTTCTGTTGTAATAATTTAAATAATTATTATTATTGTAAACACTGGTATTAACAGCATACAAAATTTAGTTCTGTTATTTATTTATTTATTATTATTATTTATTGCTGCTGCTACCACTACTACTGCATCTGTTACTACTATGACTACTACTATTCATCTTTGTCAAACAGTATTTTATTCTTTTCATATAGCTAACAGAGCTAACACAGAAATTTTTGCAAATCTGTTTGTTTTTTATTATTGTCTACAGAACTTAATAAGCTGCTTTTGTTAAAAGGACCAATAAAATTGATATCATTAAAATAGATTTCAAGAAGTCTGTATTATTATAATAATCATAGCCTTCTTCCATTAAAATATATGAAATGTTTCTTATTTTTTTTGTTTGTTTATGTATTTTTATTTTTGTTTATTTGTTAATATTTTTTTCTGACATCTTTATATCTTGTTATTTTTTTTTTTTTTTTTAAAACAAACCCAGAACATGTATGGATGTATTCACAAGCTTTTGTGCAATACACAAACACATAACAAATGTTTGTATGTTGTATGTTTGTATATATATGTACATATGTGTAGATTCAAACTCAAGAAACACACACACACACATATATATATATTCATACATACAAATAATAAACTTAATAATTAAAATAATGGGGAAAAACAAGTTTCCCCAAACAGAAGAAACCAGAACTGAAACATTGCTAACAAACAAATAAATTGGAAAAAAAAATATATATATATATTAATAATAAAATAAAAAAGAATTAAACAAAAAATATTAAAATGTAAGTAAATAAATAATAATTATACGAAATAAAATTAAATGAAAAGTCATCCCTTAAAGAAAGAAATTTATTTGTAAGTTCCAAGTCATACTAAAGTCATAAACTGTATATCCACAATGTTGATATTTAATGATTATGAAATTGCAAAATGTTGTGCATAATAAAATGTCTTCTAGCAATATATCTATGTAGAATGTGTCAACAAAGGATTCTGAAAAATATAAAAAGAAATAAAAAGAAAATACCTTTATACTGACAATAATTTTATTATTAACAAAAACAATAATAAATATTTCAAAATGTTTGTTTTTATTATTAATATATAGTATTGCACTTTTAATCATGGTACACTATTATCTTGTAATTATTTTATTATTACCAAATTTGACAATGAAGTCTGGAATTATTTTTAAAATTAATAATAGCAATTTTGATTTTATTACTATCAAATACAATAATAATCATAATGATAACAGGATTATTTTTGGTGAGAATGAGCGTGATAATTAATAAATAATAAATTTGGCATTTATTCTATTATTAACAATCAAATTCTGTCATTAACAATAATGATTCTTATTTATATATTTACCAGATATAATTATAACTTTTTTCTTCCCCCACAGGTAAGTAATAATAATTTCAACATTATTTTTATTAATAATTAATAACTTCTATATTTGTTATTTGAAAATATTTCATTTCATCAGAAAATAATAATAATAATAATAATAATAATAATAATAATAATAATAATAATAATAATAATAATTACAATATAAATGAAATACAAAAAAACAATTAATTTTTGAAAATGAAAAATAAATAACAACAGCAACAACAACAAAAATAAATAGAATATAAGAAAAAATACAAAAATACAAATATGGAAAGAAAATAAAAATAATAAATTGCTAAACATATAAACAAATTTTACATCAAATTAAAATTAATAATAAAATGTGAATCTAATAATTACATTCAATAGTTTCCTTATAACATAAACATAACATCTTTCACATCAAGCTTGTTAAAAGGAATGTAATAGAAAAAACCCACTTTCAAACAGATTTGAAATGCATAGGGAAAAAAGAAAAAAACAAACCCTGAATTTTCAACTTAGTTAAAATAGAGATAAATACTGAATTTTTTTTCAAAATTCAGAACTTATGACAACTGGCCTTTAAACAAGAGAAGCACTAAAATACATTTTCACTAACAGAAATGTATGAAACAAAGAAGTAAATGTCATTCATACATAGGCTTCATTCCAGTTTGCTCGGCGTCTCACTGTTTCTGATTTGTTTACTTCATATCCAGAATGATCTGTGCGAATTTCAAACAGCCATTTTTTCCTCTTCTGGCACAAATCTGGATTGTTTATTAATGTGTATGCCACCCACCAACGTCTCCGGTGTATGTTGTTTTTGGAAACTGAAAAAATAAAATAACGCAAATTTTGACTGGGACTGATTTTTTAATCGTCAATTTTTAGATCAGAGAGAATAATTATATCCACTGATTTTTAGAAAAGAGTAACTTTATCCTCCAACTCTATCCATAGAACTCAGTAATTTACCCAATCAATTAGTACTTATTTTTATTTATTTTTTTTATCCATATGACATCTATCTATCTATCTATCTATCAATCTTTCTAGCTATAACCGTTTTTCTTTCTTACTTTATTGGTTACTGCAGGTGAGCAAAGTCTTTCAAACAACAACTTTCTGAAAACAAATGACTGACTAACATACGAAGGTCAAGGACAAACCTGGAACATGTTCAAATGAACAAACCGAGACATCATCGTCTATCACAGAAGGAAGATTTATTGATGCAGCATCAACACTGGGGAATGTTCTGTACTTTCTACTTGCGGGATGTACTTTAGGTGCAGCTTCCAGATGGCGTTTTCTGAAGGCCACTTCCCACAGGAGTCCACTGAAAACCCTCAGTATGGGATTGTTGTGTGCATTGTCCATTTGTAACATACCAACATAGGCTTGATAGCCTGTAATAGCAACAACAACAACACTGATAATAACTCTAATAATAACAGAAATAACAATAAACAATAACTGTGATAATAATAATAACAAATAATAATAATAATAAATAATAACAATAATAACAGTAAATTAATAATAATAATAATAATAACAATAAAAACAACATCATTAATAATAAAATAACAACAATATTAATAAAAAATAATAACAGAAATAATGATGATCATTTTTGTGACAATCATAACATTAACAATAGTTTTTATTTATTTATTACTTTTCACAGAAAAATGTGGGTTTGTGGGTTTCACTTAATGAAAATACTGCATAAAGTATGAGTGACAGGTGTGAGAAAGAGAGAGAGAGAGAGAAGTAAAAAAACATGAAAGAAAGAGAGAGAGGTAAAAAAAATAGAAAAAGAAAGTGAGAGCAACTAAAACTGATAGACCTTTATCTCTGTTTTCCCATCCTGCCATGAAGATTGTTCTCTCAAGTCGACCCACCAGTAACACGCCCAGTACTGAACCCTGCAGTATTCTGAAGAAACACGAGACTATTCCCATGCCCATGTTTCCAAAGAAAGCATAATAGTTGAATTCTTCATAGAATTTCCTGAAAATGAAAGCGATTTAATTAATGGATAGAGCTGACAGAGTTAAAAGATTTAATTAGTGAATACAACTGATGGTAATAAAAATTTCATTAGTGGATACCACCTGATAGTGATGATTTGATTAGTGGATGCAGTTGATAGTAATACAGCTGATAATGATAAGTTGATAGTGATTCAGATTTAATTAGTGGATGCAACTGATGGTGATAGGTTTGATTAGAGGATACAATTGATACTGATCCAGATGAAAGTGATACAACTGATAGTGATACAGATTTAATTATTTTACTTATTTTTAACTGATATTTTTATTTATGTACACACCTGTTGTCAACATTGAGAGGGGGGAACCTGTCTGTTTCTTTGATTTTGGGTTGTAGCAAGAAAAATCTAGCAACTAGCACTTGTAAGTAGAACAAAGCTACCATTGAAGCAGGAAAACTGGAATAACAACAACAGCACCTTATTAACATCTTCAACAATAACAACAGCATCATGAACAACAACAACAGAAAGAACAGTGAACATCATCATCATCATCAATAACAACAACAATAATAACATAACACAAATAACAATAATAATATTAATAATAATAACACTACCATAACCACTACTGCTACTAGTACTACCACCACTGTTACTACTGCTACTACTACCACCACATCACCACTACTTCTTCTCTTAAAAAGAACAGCAACAACAATATTAACAAAAATATCAGCAATGGCAGTAATGTTAGCAACTGATAAAGATTTTTAAATACTATCTCTAATAAAAATAACTGTGGATCAACCAAGTACTTTTAGTGTCTCTGTACCCTAGTAGTAATGTCTGCTTGTAAAAAATTAGTGGAAAACTTACCTCAGAACCTGGAGAAAATAGCTAAGTGAATCCATCACAAAATGATTAACAACCAGAAAGAAAATGATGTATGTCAGAATCAAACCAAGAAGTAACACCATAAACATCATTATTATCATACCTGTAGAGAAGCACAACATTAAACAGTTAGATATACATGTACATATGCACACACATACAAACAAAGGTGTACTGATACAAAAAAATATACATACATACATATATACATACACACACACACACATTAACACACATACACATTATACACAGCTCACATACACCCATACAAATGGACATACAGACAGAAAGACTGAGATAAGAAGATAGGGAATGAAATAGATATGATGGTAGACAGACAAGTAGATAGACTAAAAAAGAAGTAGATAAATTATTTCAAATATTTACATTCCATTTGCACTATCAGTTATAAAAAAACAAGAATTAGTTTATATGGATAGACAGACAGGGAAATAAGTAGATAAGGAGGTAAAATAGTTAAATAGGTTGATATTGTCAGATATATGAGGTGATCAGCTTCCTGATAATCTTTACAAATACAGTAAAATAAGGCAGTTTAGGATAGTTGTTTTTAAAGTGGTTGATACTGTATTCTGCCAGGAATGTGCACTATCGTTAACTAGAATGTAATTTTAATACATTTTTATTTGTTTATTTATATTTTAATTTATTTTTTAAATTGTTTTTACAATCTTACGGAAAGGCAGAATGTTAATAGATGGTGCTAGAGATAAAAATTGGGTGTTTAGGATAAAAGCACACATTTACATACCCCATAGCATGTAGGCCACTTGGTAACCAGGAAATTTCAGATTTTCAGCCTAAAAGAATAAATAATTAAAAAAAAAAAAAAAAAAAAATGAAATAAGATAATAATAATTAAAAAAATAAATAATAATAATAAAATAAAATAAAATAAAACTGGTACATGAACAAAACCAAACAAAATCAGTAAATGAAATAAAAAAAAATTAAAAAAATAATCAAAAAAATAAAATAAAATTAAATTAAAATAAAAACAAAAAATAAACTAAATAAAAAACGAGTGAAAGAATAAATAAAAAAAAAAAAAAATGTAGGGATAAAAATCTAAAATTAAAACAATAATAATAAAAAAAATAATAATATTAAAGAAATCAAATAAAATAAAATATAATAAAATTTAAACTAATATTTCCTAAGCAAATCTAAAAATACCATAATGAAATGGGTTGCTTTTGTTTCATCAATTGTAAACTTGTGAATTCCTTTGAACAACTGAAGAATATCAGATCTGTAAATATAAACAATTATTATTATCCTTAATGTTGACACTTTAAAAATACAAATAAAAAAGAAAATAATAACAGTATATAAATTTATTTTTTGTTATTAGTAGTCACAATAGCAACATAAGTTTCAGTCTTAGTTTAAATAAAAATTAAAACTTTTTACCTGTAATTGGTAAGAAAGAAATACAAGTTGGCACATGCTATTACTGTAATTAGCAACACAGCTAATAAATATATACCTGAAATAAACAAAATTTGTAATAAGCAACATAATAATAATTGGTTATATACATGATATATTACAAAAAAAAAAAATTATAAACAGATATAATAACAATTTTATAAAGTGAGATATAACATTGTCATCTCTTGTTATTAACAGATATATGACAAACAGTATTATAAATAGATATATAACAAAAAATATTATAAACTGATATATAACAATTTTATAAACTGAGATATAACAATTATTTTTATAAACAGAGATATAACAATTATTATTATAAATAGAAGTATAACAAGTAGGTGGTGATAGTTATAGTTCAACCGGTCATTGTACAAAATGAGGAAAATCAGTGGTTTTATCTATAGAAAACTGTTTTTAACCTATAGAAAGGTAAATATAGGTTGGATTCAACATAGTCAGTGTCCCATTCAGAAGTGTAACATGCAGGAAGTCCTTGTCCTCAAGCTCTGTCACCATATACAAGACTTGAAAACCAATAAGAAGGAAAAAAGCTATGAGCTGAAACAAATGACAACAGAAAATAATCGTGATGATGATAATGATGATTATGATGATAATCATAATACTACCGATAATGAGACTGATGGTGATAACTGTAATAAAACAAAACAAAACAAACAGATGACAGATAAACAGGTAAATAGTGGTAATTAACATTAATAACAAAAACAAACCAAAGGAATAAAATCAAATATATCATACATAGGTACAAACATTCATATACAGATTTGTATTTACATATGCATATATCCAAAACCACCAGATTTATATCTAAATAAATGTATTTTCTTTTCTTTTCCTAATGCTAAGACTCTGTTCTAATAATCTAACATACTAACACTTCTCTCTAATAATATAATACCCTAACACTCTCTTCTATCTAACATACTAACACTGTCTTCTCTCTAATAACACACTAACACTGACCTCTCTCTAATAATATAACACACTAACACTGACTTGTTTCTATAACACACTAACACTGTCTTCTCTCTAATAATATAACACACTAACACTGACTTGTTTCTAATAATATAACACACTAACACTGACTTGTTTCTAATAATATAACACACTAACACTGACCTCTCTAATATAACACACTAACACTGACTTCTCTCTAATAATATAACACACTAACACTGACCTCTCTAATATAACACACTAACACTGACTTCTCTCTAATAATATAACACACTAACACTGACTTCTTTCTAATAATATAACACACTAACATTGACCCTCTCTAATAATATAACACACTAACACTGACTTGTTTCTAATAATATAACACACTAACACTGACCTCTCTAATATAACACACTAACACTGACTTCTCTCTAATAATATAACACACTAACACTGACTTGTTTCTAATAATATAACACACTAACACTGACTTGTTTCTAATAATATAACACACTAACACTGACCTCTCTAATATAACACACTAACACTGACTTCTCTCTAATAATATAACACACTAACACTGACCTCTCTAATATAACACACTAACACTGACTTCTCTCTAATAATATAACACACTAACACTGACTTGTTTCTAATAATATAACACACTAACATTGACCTCTCTCTAATAATATAACACACTAACACTGACTTGTTTCTAATAATATAACACACTAACACTGACTTCTCTCTAATACTATAACACACTAACACTGACTTTTTTCTAATAATATAACACACTAACACTGACCTCTCTCTAATAATATAACACACTAACACGGACTTCTCTCTAATCCTCTAACAGTAACACTCTCTTTCTCTAAAACACTAACACACTATCTTCTCTCTTTTCAGTCTAAATCCAAACTTGATAAAAGACTTTCCATACCTGATATAGAATTGAAATTACTATAAACACTGTAGATACAATCCTCACAGGATACTTGAATCCTTTAACTGATTTGAATATCCTGTTGTACCATCTCTTGTACCACCTTTCATCTGGTCTGATCTCATTTCTGTGAGAAATGAAAATATTATTTCACTGGGAAAAAACTTGTTATGTAACCATTGATATCATGGGAGTATTAGTGTACTTGTACTGAAATAGCTCAACAAAATAAATTCTTATTTTTTGTAATAAAATTTCTTAAACATTTGTAGATGTGTCCATTTCTGTCTGCTGTCTATCTGCCTTAACTGATGCATTTTTATATAATTGTAAGTCTGTATGTTGATGTGTAAATGTATTATCTGTGTGTCAGGGTGAATATATGTGTTTGTATGTGAGTGTGGAGGTGTGTGTGTGTGTGTCTGAATGGCTGTCTGGGTGGTAGCTGAATGTGTGTTTCTCTCTGTGTCTGTGTATATATGTAATATGTATGTAACATAACTGACTCTAAACACACTTCTACTGTTAAAAGATATTCAGTAAATACAAATAACTACAGTACATACAATATGAAGAGATTTACTTACGAAAATCGTTTTACATTCAACAAAACTCGGACATACAGAGCCTGATGTGGGTGTACAACATCAGTATTTTCCTGTAATCAAACCATACATATTTACCAATGGTAGAGCATTAAAACAATTTATGCTACAGATGCCACTGTTATAAATACATGATATATTTACCACTCCTACAGTATTTAAAAGATATGTTTTATAGTTACCACTGTTATTGTATTAAAAAGATATGTGTTATATCTACTGATATGTGTAATGGATTATAACAGGCTGCCACAACAATGTAAGCTTTTCCAGTGAGAAGTAAGGAATATTTTAATGACTGAAATTTCCCTGAAGGCCATTAATTCATTAGCTGTGGGGAACAGACTGGATTGGGAAATAGCTCAAAGGAGGGATTGATTCTGCAACTCATTTATAATGTAAAGAATAGAGAAAATGACTACATACCTCTAGCACATACTTCTTTTTCTTTACACAAACATAGACTGAGTAAATAGAGCGAAGCATGAGGTATGCATAGCAAATAAAAATTGGCACTTGTGAGAGAATTAGCTGTGCTTTCATACCCTGTTGATAACAAACAATTATAATTGTTAAACATTATAGTATATATATAAATGCTATATATATAAAAAAAGAATGAAGATTAAAAAGAGAGAGAGAGAGAGAGAGAGAGAGAGAGAGAGAGAGAGAGAGAGAGAGAGAGAGAGAGAGAGAGAGAGAGAGAGAGAGATTATCATAAACAGTATTGGTCACAGTGATCTAATTATTTACCTTGTTAGCACCAATACTTGAATAAATACATTCTATCTGAATCTGATAAAGAACTGTAGCACCAAACCTAAAAAAAAAAAAGGAAATGAAAAGACATGAAAAACAAAATGAATAAATTTAAACATTATAAATATTCTTAATTTTTTTACCCACTTACAAAATGATACAGAAAATGGACAAAAAAAAAACAAAAAAAAACAATAAAAATGGACAAAAAAAGAGAAAAAAACCAAACAAAATAAAAAAAAAACCAACAAAACAATAATAATAAAAACATTAAAAAATTAAATAAAAATATAATAAAATAATTAGACCACTGTATAAAATAAAATAAAATAAAATAAAATAAAATAAATAAATAAATAAATAAATAAATAAAAATATTAAAAACTTAAATAAACAAATTAACAAATAAAAATATTTATTTTAAAATAAAATTTAATAAGTAGACAGATCAGAAAGGACATATTAGAGCAAAACACACAAAACAAACTAATTAAAAGACCAACCAACCCCCCCCCCCAAAAAAACCAACAACAACAATAAAAAACAAACAGACCAAACATCAAATAACACACACGCACACACAAACACCCGAAAGAAATACTTGCCACATGGAGCTGTAGAAAAACAGAGTTATTGCCCCTACAAGTTTGTATCGGGTTGTAATGCAGGCGAACAAGGGAAAACATATTACAGAGTACTCCAGTGCTCGTACTTGTAAAATAAGAGCTGAAAATAAAAATTTATTTTCAAATCTTATAAATCAAGTTTTTTTTTTTGGTTTGTTGTTTTTGTTGGTGTTTTTTTTGTTTTGTTTTTTTTAAATCTTATAAATCATGTTGTTAAACATCCTATTAAACATTTTAATTTTTTTAAATGTTCATCAGAGAACATAGATAAACTAAGTTCTAGTTTATTTATTATGCATAATGTGTGTAATACCTTTTTTTTTATTTGTTTAGTGTTCTGATCTATATAAATGCAAGAACTCTTCATGCCAATATAATGTATTTACATATACGTCTGGGTATCATTTAGACCTACCTGCAGCCCATACTGGCACTGAAAATGGGTAAATGTTTACATTGGTAAACATACTAATAATGAGATTTGTAATGGTGCCAAAGCCAGCAGCATAACCAAACCGGTCTTCATATCCATCAAGAAAGTGAATTGGCCTGCGGAAAAAAAAAAAAATTTAAAAAATTTAAAAAATCAATATATCTATTTATATATCTATATAATAATAATAATAATAATAAATAAATAAATAAATAAATAAATAATAGCACATAAATATATCTGGTTGTGGTTGTAATGATAGAAGTTTGGTTATATATATAACAATGATTGTTAATTAAATAAAACTAATTACTAGATAGAAAATCAAACTTTACTTACACAATTAACGCTGGTCTTCCAAAACAGATACGTGGATATGAACGACGTTTTTCCAGAAATGCGAGAAGAATAATTATAAAAACCTGTTGTAATAATAATAATAATAATAATAATAATAATAATAATAATTACAATAATGTTGTTGCTTTCTGTGTTATTATTTTTTTGTTGTTTCTTGTTTTGTTTTGTTTTGTAAATATATTTTTTGCTTGCTGATACGTGCATAATGCGAAAAGAGATGATTTGGTTTACTTGCATTTTAAATCTATGTCGCGATAGTAACAATTTTTGTAACCATTTGAATTTCATGATGTTTCTTCTGCCACTGTTATATAATAACGATGTCTGTTAAAATGCCCAAGAAACTATTAGTTTCTGGATCCATTGATATCTGTTTCATGACATCAGCATATCTAGAATATGACTGTTATGTTTATCATTAAAAACATAAAGTTCATTTCAGTTTCCAAACATATATTTCGTTTCAAAAAGGCTACGTACAAAAACTAAAGCACTATCCCAGGTGACGTCATATAATTATTTCTCCCTTGTTCCGGTTCCCCTAAACATCGTAAACTGTAACAATGTTATCCATTTAGATACAATAATGACTATTTATTTATCATTCTCGTTTAGCTGCATTTACATCCCTTGTTAATGTTTGAATGCTTGACAGGTCGAATGCGATGAAAAGAATCACTCTGAAGTATTTTTAAAAAAAAAGATGAAGAGAAAAGGAAAATAATAATAAGAAAAAAACATATGTATATGTATATGTTATAAACGGCTTTTGATCATAAATGTATTATTTCTATTATTTATTACTGTTATTAAATGTAGACAGATTTACCGCCGGTAGAGTTGAAAAGTGAGTAAATGTATCAAAACCGAATTCCACCATGCATGTTACATTCTTGTTATCACCACTTTGCTGATCTTTGTCATCAAACATTGTGTCTGAAAACAAAAGAAAAATAATGAAGTAAAGAGCGCCATAACTGTCCACTTTATTCAGAATCTTTAATTATGTTTCGAATGGACAACACGAATGAATGTAGTTTGTGCCTGTGTGGATCTGCGCGCGTGCGTGCGTGCATAACTTGACTGGCAATATGTGTACATTAATTGTGGGTAATATAACTGTGATGATTACTTAGAAATCGCCTACTTAGCAATGAGCAAATATGTTCTCCGGAAGAATGGACAACGACAACAACAACAATAATAGTAGCAATAGCAGTAGTGGTAATATAATTAATAGAAATAGGCTTAGTACTAGTAGAAGCAGCTGTATTAATGGTAGTAACAGTAGTAATAGTAGTAATATTAATGGTGGTAATTGCAGTAACAAGACAAACTGAGACTACCAAAACCAGATATAATAATGCGATTAATAGTATTAGTACTGGTAATAGCAGTAGTAGCAATAGGGTGGTGGTGATGGTAGTAACAATAATAATGCACTAGTAGTAATTGAAGTAGTAGTAGCAGCAGTAATATTAATGGTAGCAGTATAGAAGTTTTGTAATGGTGGTAATAGCAGTAGTAGTAGTAGTAGAAGTAGTAATGGTAGTGGTAGTAATAGTAATAGTAAAAATAGTAATAGTAGTAGTAGTTGTAGTCGCGATGGTGGTGACAGCAGCAACGGCAGATATTACAGTAACACCACCAACAACGATAACAGTAAAAATAATAATTATAATCTCCCTCCGTTCCTTATTATATAGCTATTTTATTTTTAGTTTACCTGCCAGATCGAAATCGTCGTCCATGTTTATTGTTTTATCGATCTTCTATGGGCCCTAGAACAAAAATATTTTGGATAATAGTAGGTATGAAATAATTCGTTAGGTTGAGCCTCGGTAATGACTCAGAGCTTGTTATCTGTCTTTTCATCCTTACAGAAATAATAATAATAATAATAATAATAATAATAATAATAATAATAATAATAATAATAATAAAGGTACTCGATCGTTTCTCCGGACACTGATAATCCAAAATGAATACGATATTTCCTAAATGAAAGTTTGTTATCTCTTTTCACTGAGTGTAGGTAATTAGATCGTGTTTTTATCAACAATCAGTATACTTTTAGATATATTCGTCGACAAAGAACTTAAAAGATTATTCGGATTAGGTCATGAAAAGGTCACATTATCCTATTTCCGTAGTGAATAAGGACGCTTTAAGGCTAAATAGAGGAATTATTTGATTTTAACCTACCTTATCGTTATTATTATTATTATTATTACTGTTGTTGTTGGTTATTATTATTATTATTATTACTGTTGTTGTTGGTTATTATTATTATTATTATTATTATTATTATTATTATTATTATTATTAAATACAAAAATGGTCATAATTATGTGGAGTAAATCGATGGGGCTCTTACGCTACCAAATTATTTTATTTACTTTTTTTATTATTTTAATTTTATTTTATTTTTAATCTTTATTTACTTTTTAATACCACGACCCCCACCACGATCGACTCTTCTTCTTCTTCTTCTTTATAATAAAATGAAAGTGACATCCACAAGGATAACGTGCTTCCCCACCCACTCTTAGTGTTCCGTAAGTCGTGAAACACGAAACGACGGTAGAGTTAAAACTTCTGTTGCTTTTGTTATTAATAATACAACACAATAAACACACGGCTTTGGACTCTCTTTCCTAAACTGGTTTTTATTAAGGAGATTCGCTTTTATAACACAGTCGTTTAATTATATTAAAATATTTCGAAGAATATTCCGTGCGTGTTCGTAAAACTAAAACAAATACACGTTACTAATATATCATGCAAATAATTTATTATCTTACCTTAGCGCATAATTATAGTTGCAGGATCTGCATTAGTGGCCTTCGGCAAGAATAAAAAGTGCAAGTCGAGCCGGATTTGGACATGACGAAAACGTAAATTACCACAAAGCTACAGAGGCCTTGTTTAGTATATATTTACAATTAATAACTTTTAACTATAAGAGGCCTTATTTGGTAGACGCTAAAAAAAGAAAATATTATTTGAAATATTTATTTATTTATTATTATTATTATTATTATTATTATTATTATTATTATTATTATTATTGCGATGGCCTCTGGTAAATATTAGGAAAATTTAGCTGAAATTTTATTAAGAAAGACCTTAAAGAATTTATTTTTTGGTCCAATTATACTGTTATTGTTGCTGTTGTTGTTGCTTTTCGTATAATTATTATTTCTGAATTCTAACATGACTGTTAAATAACTCTGACCGAATTTACCGCAAATTTAACTGCCTAGAATAATTAACTGACGAAATATTAACCATGAAGACAACAAGTAAATAACAGCACAGAAGAAAATGAATAGCAAAAACGTAATAGTGACCAGAGGTCAATTCTTTTGATATAATTTATTACCGGCTAAAACCCTCACAGACTACGTCGCCATGTTCCCGACGTCTGCTTTAGTGACAGTCAAGCTTTTCGCCGCGCGTTTATGTCGTCTGCTTTTGTTGTATAATTTCGTGACCTTGATCGCCAGTTACAAAATATAAAACAGGATGTGAAACTTACCTTTCCGAGCAGGTTCAATCAATGTTCAGTACTCGCCAAATGACCGATACAGTTAAAAACATATAATATATCCCTCGAGATTAATAAAACTGTTTAACTGCTATGGTCAGCAGTGGGCGGTTATCTTGTTGACTGTACGATAAGAAAAGTATTGCGCCGTGATGACCTAAATAAGTGGCTGGTGTAAATCAACAAAGTTTTCCTGCTTCAAAAAAAAAAAAAAAAAAAAAAAAAAATAAAATAAAATAAAATTTATTAATGCGCTTACCTGAAGTGTTCAAACAAGTTTATCCAGTTTATAATAATTTAACACTAAATCTTATTCAGTGTTAAACATAAGTCTCTCTCTCTCTCTCTCTCTCTCTCTCTCTCTCTCTCTCTCTCTCTCTCTCTCTCTCTCTCTCTCTCTCTCTCTCTCGTTAAACTGCTCTTCTGTCTTTCTTTCATTTTCTTTTCTTTAATTAGAACCAAATAATAAACCACTCATGCAATACCGGCTGGTGTAAAAAATTGTGTTGGTATATTTATATTTGAAGTATTTACGAACTAAGAATGAGAGAGAGATTTTTAAATATCTTTTTTTAATAAAACATTACCACGCATAAAGCATCATTTTTTCTTTCTTTTAAATGGGTTAACTGTGTCTCTACAAAAGAAACAATATTTATTATTACATATGAAAAACAATGTAATATTATTTTTCCCAGGAGTCCATAGGCCTGACATTAGCTTCAGTCAAGAGAAAAAAAAATGTCGTAAGCAGAATTTTTCAAAGCTTTTACCATAATGGTGCATAAAAGGGAACAAAAACCCAAACTGACAACTTTCATTCAAAGTCAGTCAATTACAAGAAATTAATTAATCAATTTCTTTTTCTACAAATAATAAAAACTCTCATAACATGGAAATATTTGTGTATCCCTTTCAGTCAATAACCTTTAACGATAATGGTAACAATCACTTCTCTTTTTTTGGATTAAAACCCTTCCCCCAAAAGAGTGCCGCACGCCCATTTAAGGGGGACAACTCTTTTCCGACACGTAGAAAAAACGCGAAACACCTTTTGTAAAAAAAAAAGGCACGAAATGTTTTCTTGACGCGTACCTAAAATGCGATCCTCCTTTCTCTCAGGGAGCAACTCTTTCCCCGCCCAATAAATCCCAGACACATTCTCTATCTGTGGAAAATTTCTTCCACTCGTGCAAAAAATCCAAAACACATTTTTCATATGTTAAAACTTTATTCCCGCTCGCGCAAAAAAATTCCAAACTCATTTTCCATATGTGGAAAACGTTTTATATCATCTTTCACCATTTTTCTTGTTTGTAATATCTGTAAAATAAAATGTTTTAAAATATTAATAACCTGAAGAAAAAACAGTCCTTTATTTATTATAATTATATTAATCTGATTAAAATTTATTATTATTATTTTTTTTATTGTTTAAGCCTTTAAAGCCATGCTGAGTTTTTGTTATTACTGTAAACTGAATAATAATAATAATAATAATATATAAAAACATTCTGAAAAATAAAGAACTATCTCATTGTTAAGACAATATAAAAGTCTGAAACAAAAATTATATTTATTTACTGTTTATATCTTTAAATCCACTTATTTCTTCCAGAATCGTTATTTGTCTTTCTGTAAATTAAAATAAATAATATACATTAATGAACTGTACCTTATTTTATGTCTATTAACTAAAAGAAATAATAAATATTAACAGTCTGGAAAATTTTAAAAATAACAATTAATATTAATATTCTACAAAAAGAAGTTAAGAAAAATTTACATATAACATCAAAAACATCAAAAACAAAATGGTTGTTACAAAACTCTAAATTTATTTTCTGTCAAGTTATTTTCGTGGATTCATTCTTTTATTTATTTTTAAAATATAAACAATAAATAAATAAATAAATAAATAAATAAATGTTAACAATCTAAAATAAAATATAATATTTTATTTATTAGTAAATAAAATATACTTAAAAAAAAGAGTTGAAATAACACAAATGATTACTGTGCTACAATTGATTCTACCACTATTTATTTATTTAATATTGTCACGCTCTGTTTATGAATTATTATTATTATTATTATTATTATTACATTTTCACTGAAAAAAAATGGATATGCAGTTCTACAGATCATACTGGAACCATTTCGTGTTGTGTACATTTATATTTAGATTTGAAAGTATCGATAAAATCATAATTGTTTTTTCTATTTTTTTGTTTTTCTTTTTTAATTAATTACATTTCCTGATAAAATAATTTTTGACGCAATTTTAAACGGTTCACCAAAATAACTGAGATTTCCGATCTGAAAACTGAACCTGTTTTTTATTATTTGTTAGTCTTCAGAGAAACTGTTTCAAACAACTGAAATTTAAAAATAAATTTAAATTAGAATTACTGTACTCCCTTTCTGGTGCTCAATATTGAAATCAGAACTGAGAGAGACTGAGAGAGAGAGAGAGATATCGGTGTATGTGTGTGTGTGTGTGTGTGTGTGTGTGTGTGTGTGTGTGTGCGCGCGCGTTTATATGTGTGTGTGTGTGTGTGTATAGATATAGATATATATATATATATATATATATATTGATATCTTTGCCCTCTTCCAAAACTTTGCATAGCTGTTTGGCGCTCTTTCTCCAAAAGGTTGCCGACACCTGGGTTATAACATCGTTTGTTTAACCAAAGACTAGAACTCAAGTCATGCCTTTTAGGATTTTGAACCAGTCTCGGTGTTTGCTTTTGAAAATAAATAAGTAAATAACAATGCTATGAGACTAATGAAATAAAATATGCAGAATGAAATTTACATTTTTGCTTTGTCTGCTGGGAAACAGATTCAGTTTGTTGTTTTGTGATCGTATATAGTAGGTATCACTTCAGAAATGTATTAGTGAAGTGTTATTTTCAATAACTTGTTATATAAACATAAATCCAAATAAATTTACACCTCATAGAAATATATTGGTTCTTGGGTTTAATTAAAAAGACTGTTGTGATAACCTGAAGAGTTGATGATATTGCACTGAAATGTGAGAGATAAAATAATAATAATAATAATAATAATAATAATAATAATAATAATAATAATAATAATAATAATAATAAAATAAATAAATAAATAAATAAATAAATAAATAAATAATATAAATAATATAAATAAATAAATAATAAAAACATAATTAAAAAAATAAACAAAGATACGAGCAATAACTTTATTTTAATACTTTGTACAAACATATCACAGACAGAATACAGATAATGAGTACAGGCAAAAATAATTAAAACGCAGAGTAAGCGGCAAAATCCAGTCAAGACTCTGTTATCAAACATATGAAATTTCTAAACTGTAACTGCAGTTCATCAAGTAATAGTATAAACCAGTTCCATAAACCCTAAAAAACAATATTTTTAAAATAACCAACGATTGTCATCTATGATTTTTTAAATAAAACAGTTTCTGTAGCCTCATTAGCGAAAGCTAATGTTTACATATTCGCACATTCAAAAAAATAATGATAATTTTTTTTTTTTTTAAATCCTTGAAAAGAACCCCTAAAACAAAACAACTTATTATTTTGTTCGAAATAATGTTATAAAGATAAATACTAATATAATTAGTATTTTTTTTTTTTTTTTTTTTTATGATATTAAATTTTTGATTAAACCTTAGCATTTATTAATAAACTATTGCATGAAACTGAATAATATAATATTCCACTAAATTTACTTGGAGTGCGTTACAAATAGGTGCTGGATTTCAGCTACATCCGTTGTTTAGAAGCGAATCATTTGACAAAGTTATATTTACATTTGATCTAATTAGAATGTGAAATAGTTTTCAAATAACAAAAATAAATAAATAAATAAAAATAATAATAATAATAATAATGTATAAATAAATAAATAAAGGAAACGTTAGTAGACTTATTTTACGAATGAAATAGAGAGAGCGAGAGAGAGAGAGAGAGAGATAAAAATAGGAAAAAATAATAATTATATGTATTAAAAAGAACAAATTGAAGGTTCAGATAAAATGGGTATCTTTATGTAAAACCTGTTGAAAAGAAAAGAAATAACGAAGCAAGGGAAAAGGTACTGAAATGCAGATATATCTAAAATTATATTTGAGTTAAAGCTTTTTTTTCAGCGATATCTGACGTCTAAAACATTTAAAATAGTCTACACCAGTAACACAGAGAATAAACAAGATATATCAAACATATTTTACAAATATACCCTATGATATACTGGATGCCCGTAAAAACAAGCTTTAAAGAAACTTAAAATAAATCTCAGTAAAGAATGGATTTAGATATTAAAACTTCTCGTAACTTTATTTCTTAGATACAATATTTCAAATAAGGCCTCTATAGGATTTTATGGCTAAGATATATATCACCGTGTTTATATCGGGCCCAGGCAATATATAATTAGAAGAATATCAAAGTGGAAACAAGGCAACTGATTATAAATATATATCATAAAGATTAGAATACTGTTAGTGTGCAACTACAATATGTAATACAGAAATCATAGATGTATTCAGCAGTTACCAAAAATATCAACATACAAAATTGTTATAAATAAGACATAGTGAAATTAACAAGAAGGTTATTATAATTTGTTATTATATGATAGAATGTTTTATATACAACTAACTTAAGTAATATAGATTTTACGATTTGAAATACAATCAGCAGTTAAAGTATAAATTTCTACAATATGTAAAATGTAATAAAATAAAATTTATAATTTATAATAATAATTTAGAAAAAAAAAAAAAAAAATTAAATAAAAAGCAAAATGAATAAAATAAGTAAATACATTAGTAAATAAAAGGAACTACACTTAATTTAAAAATTTGTATTTCAATGTTTTGTATGCCAGAAAGAATAACCAGCAGCAAAATTTTAGTATTTAGAAATAATAACACAAGATACAAAAATAGAACAAAATATCGTTTAAAACATCAAACCCACACACACAAACAAAGATATTTTAAAATATGTTTTACAATAAAACGTAGAACTATGAATCAGCGGTGCATTTCACAGATGTAATATTATCAGGTTTCAACCACAGTAAACAAAAAAACTCAACATACAAAACTGCTGAGAAATGTCATGATTATGATTTCATATCACTTCATAAAAAAACAGACAATATGAACAAATAAACGATGTTACGCCACAATGAATAATACAGAAACTGAAGATGCGCTCTATTTAAAAGATTAATTTTTATAACAGTAAAAGATACTGAACAATAAATAAAACGTGCATTATTTAAAATATTAACTAACAGATAAATAAATAAGTGTGTTAATAAAAATATTCACAAATCTGTCAGACTTGTATTTCCAAGATTGAAGCTAATGCCTCTCGTCCTGATATATTTAAAAAAATGATTTTATCTTGTTTTCTACTCCGATCTCAGTATTGGCTTTATTCCATTATAAAAAAAAACGACACAACAATAAATATTAAATAAAATGTAATAAATAAATAAATAAATAAATAAATAAATAAATAAATAAATAAATAAATAAAAATAAATAATAATAATAATAGTAACAATTCTATTATCACAATTTATGCTTCCTCTATTACCCCTGTTTTAAGAAGCTGTTTGTATTTTAGAATAAAAGACGAAAATAATTTTAAAACAAAAAATATATAAAATATCAGCAGCATTCAGGATCATGTTCACAATTAAAATTCGAAAAATGAAATGAAAAATAAATAAGTAAATAAATAAATAAATAAATAATTTTTTTTTAAAATGTCTTGGACGGATTTCTGAACTTGTAATAACAAATTACAAGTAATAATAATAATAATAATAATAATAATAATAATAATAATAATAATAATAATAATACAACAACAATAATAATAATAATAACTATATCTATTTTAATTAAATAAATAATGCTAATAATAATAATAACAATAACAATGATAATAATAATAATAACAAACAATTTAAAAAAATGCCCTACTATGATATTTTTGTCAGCAAATTATTAGGCACATAGTAATAAAAATCTAGTAAAATAAAGTAATATAATATATATGTATATAGAACAATTTTTGTTTTCTCCCAAATATCACGCTCATTGTACATAAGAGAAAATGTATGTGAAGTCTAAACTAATATAATGGACGGTGGCAAATTTATACCTTTCTTTACATGTGACCGTAAGTTATATAGCTTTTCCGATTCTAAATCCAGACCAACGTTAGAAAACAAAGTAAAACTATGATTTATTTTTTTTTCTTGTGTGATGCTTCATCTTGTGATACTGGTACTTACTGTTTTGTCTGATAAACAAAATATTTCTAATATCAGGTTTGTTTATTTAATTTAGTTTTTTCTTAAAGTTTTTCAGTTTTGCTACTGTTATTTTCGTATTGTTATTGTTAATGCTATTGTTGTATTGCTGCTATTATTATTATTATTATTATTATTATTATTATTATTATTATTATTATTATTAAATTAATTTTGGTTTTATATAGTATGCATTTAATAAACTGTGCATAAATAAAATTTAGCCATTTTTTTTTTTTTCATTGTTCTCCTTCTAATTTCCCCTTCATCCCAGGTTAAGCATTCATTATCACAGTGAAGAAAGATAACTAGGTCGACTGTAAAGATTTTCTGTTATAAATGTAAAAAGTAAAAACTGAAAAATAAAACGAATTTGATCGTCAGCCGAAGTGACAAAAAATTATCAGTTTCGTTTTAAATTATGGGAAAAATCGTAAATGTCCATAAACATTATCAGCAGTAAAAGGATGTGAAAATAAGATCTCAGATAATTACAAAGATACAATAACAAAACGGTGGGTAACAAGATAATAATGAATAAGGCATGTTCAAAACGAGGCACATTTGTGTCGTTCCAGAAGGAGCAGCAGCAGGAGCAGTTATCTCCCCTGGACACAACAGTCACTTCAGCGGGGTTTTAAACAAGCGACTTTTTCTTATAAATGCTTTGAACACGAATGACCAAGCCAAAATGTATTCTCCGTATCAAAGAAATAACTGGATGATTATACGGTCTTTTTTTTTTTGTAACTTCATCCATGGTTGCACTATATCAGTTTCGTTAATGTCGTTATTATTATTATTATGTAGGTTTAATGAGTTCAGTCGTCTGACTTGTCCAAAATTCCTAATTTCTCGCCGACCCATTTGCCTTTTGCTATAATCTCGTCTTGCATCAGTGAAAAACACATGGACAAGATCGCCATGCCAAACATCACGTAGAAGGAACCCAGGATGAGCTGCGCCTGCGCCTGGGGTTATCGAAATCAGTTCCGGGCACGACGTCACCGAAACCGATGGTGCTGAGGGTGATGAAGCAGAAGTAGGCGGACTGCAACCAGTCCCATCCCTCCCACAGACCGAACAGCACCGCACCGCCGAAAATGTAGCCGCCGATCACGATCATCGTAATCGTCAAAGGAACGGTGATTTTCTTTTCGTCGAAATCGTCATCGTCGTCGTCGCTGTCGTCGTCAAGTATTACTGGATCATTTTTCGTCGGAGGCCTGTTAAAAGCTTTGAGATCGAGGGGAACTATTTTCACCGTTTTACCCGAAGGGCTGGGCGCCCTGGAGCCGGACTTTGAGGAACTGGGACGAACCGTAGACGAGATGTTGTCGATATTCGTCTTCTTGTTATCGTTGGTGTCCGTGCTGCCTGTCGGCGACTTCGTGGGTATTCGTGTGAAATCGTCAGCGGGACTCCCGCCGATAATTCCGGATTTGTCCGTCTTCCAGGCTGGGTCCTGCGACTTCTGCATCGGCCTAATCTGAACAACTTTAGTGGTCTTCTTCTTCTTGCGACGGCAGCAACCACAGCAGCAGATCCTGGCATAGATGAATCGAAAGATGTCGGCTAGCACGTCGCCGATGTTGGCGAGACAGAGCAGCATGAGTGGAATTCCTAGAACAGCGTACGCTATACAAACCAGTCGTCCCCATACTGTCTTAGGGGCGATATGTCCGTAACCTGAGTAAAAAGAAAATGAATAAATAAATAGCCATATGTATATGAATCTAATGTACAATTCAAGCTGAAGGATAAACATACACTGTTCATAAACGTATCTGGTTAAATACAAAAGTCATTATGATTTTATATTCAAAGGGCAGCAGAATAAATTATCATTCAACAATGTGCAGTGTAGAAATATGTTACGTATTTTTCAGAAACGACAGTATTTTTGGAAACATGCATGCTTTTCCAGATTTAAAATGAAGTGGTTCTAACCAGCTGGCTAAATACATTTTTGTTTAGTCTCTTAGTGATTGTTTTATATTTTACCGAAGACTGGTTTCTGTTAAACTGGTACAATAATATTCTGAACTGTTCATTTTAGTTGTCAAATGACAATAAAATAGCTACAGTAGTGATAAAAAATACACTTTCATCAAGGCTTTGAATGCATTTTGGCTTTTATAAAATATTTTAAATCATAAATCATGTACACTGTTATATTTCTTGAAAACGTGTTTAGAAATTAAAAATGGGTAACAGCAACAACAACAAAAACAACACAAATTAATGACTAACTTAATGAATGAATGAATTAAATAACAATGATGACGATGATGACGGGTATTATGATGATGGTATTAAATGATTTATTGAGAATGCCGTTTTCCTCTCTTTTTGTTTAACTGCAGGGTTCTTTCGTTCTGGAATTTGCACACGGAAACAGAAAGAGACAGCATCCGGTCTGAGTTTTGTTTGTAGTAGATTAACAATGGCTGGACGGGGCTTTAAAATGGTTGCAGTTTACAGAGAAATCCGGAAAAGCCAAATGCGGTTTTTCACAGATTTTATTGTATTACGGGTTGTTTTTTTTGTTTGTTAATATCATAATAAATACATTTTAATAATAACGAACAAACAAACAAACAAACAAACAAACAAATAAATAACCATCGTCATCATTATAATCATCAAAAAAAAAAATAATATATATATATATATATATATATATAGAAGCTTTTTATAAATATCAATACGGGTAAAGGTAACCTGAAATATTGTTCAAACAGCAGGTACCGTTTAAATTTTGTAACTGTTGATGCGTTTCGTTATAAAGCATTTTAATCTCGCAGAAAAATATTCTAATATTATATTTATCGATTAGTTTCAAAGAAACATATACATTCGTTTTACTCAGGTAATTATGTATTCAGATACATATATATTTTATTATATATATATATATATATATATATGTACGTATGTATGTATGTATGTATGTATGTATACTGACGCTATCGATTCATTGTCTTGTTCACAGAACAATACACTTGCCTGACGTAACCATAGCTACAGAGCTTTCTTTTATTGTTGATTAACATTCCGGGTGATCATAGGACAATCCATTATTAATGGGAAGTAAGTTGTGATACAGGATGGAACGTTTTTCTCTAAAGCCGAACGTAGACAAAAAAAAAAAAAAAATTATCTCCAGTTTCAAACAACTCAATCAATAAGAATCATTGTTCTAGGTATTATCGACATATGCTCAAGTTCGTAATCTTTCATTTCAGTTCCATCACCTTGGAGATACACATCAGTTAACGCTTTACTTTTATATATATATATATATATCACCATTGTTCTTCTTTCAAATGCAATCGACCTTTTGCCAATCTTTGTCATCTTTGCTTTATAGATTTTTTAAAAGTAAAAAAGAATTCTTTATTAATAATAAATATATGAAAAGAGGATTTATAAACTGAAGAAAATATCTTTAAAATATTTATTACAAAAATGATGATGATAATGACGATGACAATAATAATAATAATAATAATAATAATAATAATAATAATAATAATAATAATAATCATAATTAGATGACGAAGAAGAAAAAAAAAAAACAACAACAAGAGAAACAAGAAGAATAAAATCACTAATTTGATAACATTCTAAACCGTGCCTAAAACTCGAATCCTAAATTTAAAACTTGGCATGAAGAATTTTACCACTCAATTTAACTTACATTTAGAGAAGATAGAACTTCTGTCATTCATTTTTTAAATTATTATTATTATTATTATTATTATTATTATTATTATTATTATTATTACTGTTGTTGTTGTTGTTCTTATTACCGCACTCAAAACCATCATCATATCATAACCTATAACATAACTGTTAGCACTAGATAGATCAAACATTTGAGTGTCTTATAGTTATTAATATTATTAATGACGTTTTTACTTGAGTTGGCATACTTTGCACACAACAAGCTAATCAGTGTAAAACGGATAGAAAACCAGCGTAGTGACACTTTGTTTCAGTCTCGCTTGACTGCGCAGTTTTATTTTTAATAATAACTGAAAATAGATGAAGGCAAATATCATTCATTATAATTAAATCGGTCACTGTGTGCTTGTAATTGTGTTTATGAGCATGCATGAGTGCGTATGTGTAAGTATATATGTATGTGTGTGTTTGGGTATGTATATATGTGTATATATATGTACGCCTGTGTAAGTGTATATAATAATATCTCACGTCAGTATTATAGATGAATGCTTAAAATAGCTATAAATAAATAAATAAATAAATAAATAAATAAATATTTATCTCATGTCAGATTATCACAATCTCTGGAATCATCAGTTTGTTGCTATTTTTAGGCTTTCATCCATGATGTTAACATCAGATATTTCTGTGTTGCTATGGGATACTATTGTTCACTCATGTATCAGCCGTGACAGCGGAAAGTGCAGTTTGAAAAATGACTGCACAAGTATACGGTTACGTGGGCATGTCGATAAAAAAACTTGTACACTTCTACACATGGCCGGAATTACACAGTTTAAACAAACATGGCTTAAAACGCCACACACTGGAGTGGCCATATTCAAGTGTTTTACAGGTTTATTTTCTTTTAAGTCAAAGACGAGAATTAAAATGTTATGTAGCTTCGGGGGAAAAAAAAATAGAATAAATAATAATAATAATAATAATAATAATAATAATAATAATAAAAGAACGTTAAGAACGTTCAGACCAAAGAGGAAATATATAATTTTCTTTTACAGTTTATGATTAAAAATATATGTCCTCTCTTAATTTCGTTTTATAAGTTAAAACGCTTTAGTATGGATGACCATATGGACACCTTGGACTTCACGGTCCTATAAGGTATTTCTTAATTTACGTTCGCGTCTTATCTGATTTTATTCTGTTAATAACCATCCGCATTTTATCCTGATATCGAAACATAACTTTCTTAACAAAAGCTTATTAAAATCTCGCCATGTCTAAATCCTGCTCTGCTTCAACTAGTGTGCATCATGGCTCGGCTGAATCTTATGTCTAAATCTTGATATTTTTCTGTATGAAATCTGCGATCAGCCGACGACCAATATTCATTACGAATCTCTTGCATTTTATGATTGTTCGGTATAAAGACAGGTTGCTGTGACATATCAATAAAAAGACTGGTACGCTTCTGTACCAAATAATTATGTAAGCAAACGACAGCACAATTTGCACGGAATCTTGAAATATGTGATGCGGTGGAGGGGGGTGTATGTTTCCTTCTTGTTCAGATTATTGCAGTGTGTGAATAGGCAGGAAACTTTGCATTGATTCTTTTTACATTCGACAAATCCTGATTCGATTTACGGTAATCACACCAATAACACATGCTTGTAACGACACCAGTCTAGCTAACATGTCACTGACGCCCACTTTGTGTTCAGTTATTTCCAGTTCTCACTCGAGACTTTAGAGGGGGATACCAGAAACCAGGCTTTAAGTCTCCATTATTTTTGTTGCTGACCGAAACACATACTTACATACATATATACATATACATATACATATACACAAACACACACATACACATACACACATGTATATACACACACACATATATACACATACATATATATATATATACACTCATACACAATATTATTTACAGTTAGACAAATTTCATGCTGCCGAAGATTACGCCACAGCTTATCAAGTGCTATGGAAGACCCCCCTTATTAAAATTCCTGATCCGCCGCTGTTTCTTTGTTGTTAAGTAAGACTGATTACTTTTAAATGGCCAGCACGAGAACACCGTTTTAAAGAAGTCGGTCATCGTTATTCCTTTGATGCTATTATTTCTTTTTCTTTTTTACTTTTTATTTTTCATGTTTTTTTTTCTTCGTTTTTTTTCCTCCTGTAATGTTTATTAGTGGGTTTTTTTTTTCCAGAATACTGAGAATACAACTTTTGTAAACGTTTTTACTGATGATGGAAGAATTCGTGTAGTGTGAAAAATAAAATCAGTGATGTATTATTTCAACTTTTTTAAGATAGCAAAAGCGTATTTTGAAACCGAATAACTGTAACAACGGCATAAGACAAAAAAAAAAAAAAAAAAAAAATACACACACATATACATATGAACTCCTATATATATATATTATCACTACATGACTATTTTTTTAATGTATTTAATTTTTCGACGTTAAGCTTTTTCTCGAAATATAATTATGTGTGTAATCTATCGTTACAAAATGTGCAGCAGTTGTTTGCAGGGTTCATTTATCTAATATAATTATCACAAATTCTCCCGTCTTCCCTATCGTCCTTCTGCTGATCTTTGGAGCATCCAAAACTCAAATATCTGTTTATGAATTCACTGATAAATCAGTCGTATTGTAAGTGAACCGATGTAACAAAACGTGTTTCAAAACACCTGTTAAACAGGTGGTCGGTCATTTCCAAGAAGTTTTCGTCAAAGATGTTTAAAACAAGTTAGTCGTAGTAAATGTCATAGTTACCTAGTTACTGGACTTTCTTATAAGGAGAGGCATTTAAATAGTAAGTTAAAAAGTGTGTGTTTAAATCTGTGTAAGAGAAAGAACCAAGGGGAGATCCTAGAACGTATCAGTTATAATGTAGAGGGCTCGACCACTGTGTCATACATGACCTGCTAATTACGTATGTGGGAAATAAACTGAAGTTCTGAAATAAATTTGAAAAACATACAAATTATAATTAAAAAAAAAGAAATAAATAAAAAAACATAAAAAAACTCACAAAAACAACACACTTTGAAAAATGAAAAAAAGAAAGAAAACAACTGCAGCAAAAAACCAGCACCAACACCAACACCAACAACACCAACGACAACGACAACAAACGGACAAACAAACTCATACCGATAGTTGATATCACAGTGACCGAGAACATCAGCGCTCCCGGCCACGACCATTCGTAGACAGGACCCCCGGGCTCGCCGTAGTGGGGGCAGTCCCTGCCGTCGTAGCCGATGGCGAGGGTGTTGTTGCGGAACGTCTCCAGGACGCTTTTTATCTGGATCTCCATGATCTCTCTGTTGGCGTCGTTGGGGAAGCCGTAGTCGAAGAAAATCTTCAGCACGCTGTCTATCGTCTTGTTCTCCATCGGGATGTACTCGGATCGCGACTCGTAGCAGATCTGCTGCTCGTTCTGCTTTCGAGGTGTTCGAAGATGAAGCCGCCGGCCACGCAGTACAGAATGACCATCGCCGACAGGCCGATGTGCGAGAACATGAACTTGGTAAACTTTTTGCAGCATCCTTCACGCTTCTTCGTGCCCATGGTGACGTCGTCGTTGTTGACAAGCGTCTCAGTTTACAGTTTCAGGAGACAGAGTTTTTTTTTTTTTTTTTAATTCGAGTTCTTAAAACTTTTACCACCTTTTTCTTCTTCTTCTTTTTGTTTTTTAAAGATTTTTTAATTTAATCTGAAAGTAAAAGAATAATATAATATAATGTAATATAATGTAATATAATGTAATATAATATAATATAATGTAATATAAAATAAAATAATATAATATAATAGTAATATAATGAAATATAATATAATATAATGTAATATAAAATATTATAATGTAATATAATGTAATATAATATAATATAATGTAATATAAAATAATATAATATAATATAATAGTAATATAATGAAATATAATATAATATAATATAATATAATGTAATATAAAATAACATAATATAATGTAATGTAATGTAATATAATACAATATAATAGTAATATGATATAATGCATAATATGGTTTAACATATTATTAATATAATACTAGAGACGGTATCGTGATAAGAGTAACAAACACACACACACAGACAGACACACACACATATGTATGTACGTATGTTTAAAAACTTGTGTATGTGTGTGTGTGTTGTGTGTATGTATCTGTACTGTTACACACACACACACACACACACACACACACACACACACACACACACACACACACACACACACACGTCACCATGATCATTAACACGATCATCTTCATTATTAGAATTCATTAAATAAAAATGATACAAGTGGATCCCGCGTCATGAAAATACAAGAACAACGATTTTACTTGTTTGTGTTTTCTGGTTTTCGTTTAAAATTAAACATTAAAAATATTTCAGTAATGAATGACGTGAGTGAAGATATAAACTTAAATAATAAAAAATGTTTTTTTTTTTTTGTTTTTTTTTTCACTTGTAGCAAAACCATTGTATTAACAAAAAGTAAATAAATAATTGATAATAAAAAAAATATATATAAAAAAAAAAAAAAAAAAATAAAAATAATAATAAAAAAAAAAATAAAAGGAAAAAAAAAAAAACTTCAACAGTGAAACAAAATAATTTAGAACGACAACAGTAATTACATCATTAACAACTACTGCAACAAAATCAGCACCATGAATAAATAATGAAAAAAAAAAAAAGGTTAATAAGGATTTTTTTTTTTTTTTTTAAATAAAGCAAAACTAAGAAAAAGAAATAAAAACAGGAATCCCATCTCGATACGAAAAACATAAAATAATAATTAAAAAAAAAGAACCAACCTCATCAAGCAGTGTGTCGCAGTACAATAAGTAATTAACGATACCAACACCATTTAACGTCAGACAAAAACAACGACGTGCCTATACAACCGCGACAAGCCGTGTGCGATACAACTCCAACCACGTGAACCGCAATTTAACGATTTTATTTTTCGTTTTCTTCGCTTCTTCCATCGTATAGCAGCCACTGAATAATTTAAAGCAACTCTTCAGCTACTATCGATCGATCCCAACCCGGGTATAGTTTTCGAAGCCTGACAATCCATCACTTTACAAATATTTATCCTCAAACTATTTTTCTAGCATGTCTTATTTTTTGACATATATTGTTTACCGCGGCGAGAAACCCAACGCAGAGACAATCGATATTTTAATCGACCGCCAAGCTTCACCATGGCAACGATTCGTCGATTGGGTGACAGGCGCGCCGCTGCAGACAATGTCTTCTTGAACGCGTGAATTGATTGGCGCCCGGAACCAACGTCAACGTCACGCTGCAACGTAATGACGGAGAACAAGAGCGGGGTGGATGTTTACACCTTCAGAACAAAAGAGCGCGTGAGAGAGAAAGAGAGAGAGAGAGAGTAAACAACAACAGCAGCAGCAGCAACTTCAACAACAATATAATCATCAAAGAATCAAGGACAATAATAAGACCCGTAGTCATTATTAAAGAGAAGAACAGAGATAACGATGATGATGATGATGATGATGATGATGATGATGATAAAGCCACAACCCAGAAAATGTTTCGTTCTACTTTCCAATGAACTAAAATTAATTTTTTTTTAAATTCACGTTTTATTTATTTATTTATTTATTTATTTATTTATTTATTTATTTATTTGGTTCAGCACGACGTCGGTGAAACTGACAAAGAACAGAAAATTAAACATTTAAATTAATGAGAGATTTTCTTGCTGTGCTTTTGAATACATGTTAAAATTTGAACATTTCCACCGGTGTCACTGACATCTTATAAGAAATAAGGGAAATGGCTCCAAAAAAACCAACATTTTAAACGTCCTGGAGCTGAGGAAGTTTGGAGAAAGGTGTCTAGACTTCAGCTGCTCTGAATACCTTTACACAGAAAAAGATTCGTTTGAAACAAATAATCGCAGTCAAAGACTTTGTTGGAAAGTCAAAATCGATCTCTTCATTGATAATTCATTTTTATAGCATTTGGAGTCTGAATGAGAAAAAAAGATTTTTTTTTATTATAGTTGAATATAATGGTTGGGTAAATTTATACTTTTACTACAATTACTATATTATAACTACTCATGCAACTACTACTACAACTCATATTGCTGCTGCTGCTACGTCTCCTGCTACTGCTGCTTCTACCACTTCTGCTACATCTGTTATTATTACAACCATTGTTATTACTATTGCTACTACTATTACTATTACTACTATTACTAATATGTCTATCTATCTATCTTTCTGTGACTATCTATCTATCTATCTGATAGTCTATCTATCTATTTATCTATCTATCTATCTATCTATCTATCTATCTATCTATCTATCTATCTGTCTGTCTGTCTCTCTGTCTATCTATC
>CM022669.1:5099276-5374667 GCA_012295275.1 Chrysomallon squamiferum
TTGATATAAAATATTTGTCCCTCCTTTCTTCTCACATCTTTTCCACATGTTTCCAAAAATGTTTATTATTTTGCAGCAGTAGCATAAACTATTTGGCAAGATTTTATTGTAATTTAGATATGCAGTGAGCAATTCAATTCGTCGATTTAAGTTGTCCAAACAAATATAAGATCGTTTTGGTCTAGCGAACGTTTGTAAAAAGAAAACAAACGGGAAAAAGAATGATAAAAATAATAAAACTGGATGGACAAATAGCTACAATAACATAAGAGAGACTGAGAAAATAACTGGTGTCTGATCAGTTATAACAATAACGCATTTTTATCAATTTTGTTGTTTTGGGTGTTTCCTCTTAAGCGGACTAATTAGTAACTGATAGACAGATATACGTTACAGCAGTTAAAATCTTTAACAAATCATAAAAAATGAAGAATGAAAAATAAGATTAATAACAACAACAACAACAATAATAATAATATTAATAATAATAATATTATTAATAATAATAATAATAATAATAATAATAATAATAAAAATACTAATACTAATGACAGATAAATAAATAAATAAATAAATAAATAAATAAATAAATAAATAAATATAATTTAAAATAATAATAACAATTTGACAAATAATAATAATAATAATAATAATAATAATAATAAAAAAAAAATTAAAATAATAAAAACCTTTCAACTATAGAAAATTAACCTTACCTGTTTACATCTGTCGGATAAAGAACATTTAGCGTTTTCCGTAAATCTACGCAATCACAAACAGAAACAAAAATGTCATCTAACTAGTTACAGTTTTGTCTGAATACCTTATCGTCTGCGCATCCGCCCCGCGCTTGATCATCAGCACGTGTCACCAAGGAAATGACTGCGTCATAAACATGAACATATATTCAGTTTTATTATCGACCTCTGTCGGGTTGGCAGTTTCCGATTCCTCGACCACAAAATAATGCCATTAATAAAAGAAATACGGGTATTGGAGTCTGGGTTTCGAACAATAGAAACGATTGATTTTATTGGTAAAGTAATTCCTAGATTTACCAGTCGATATATGTCTGATCATAGGTTTTATGACAATTATCACTTTTTAACTTTCAGTCTGTAATATTTTATTGCCAGAAAAAGAAATAATAACAATAAAACAGAAAAAAGTAAATCTTGACCAAAGAGAAAATCTCATCTCTTGAAGGCACTGCTGGTTTGAAAAGAAAAAAGAAACTCGTTTCGGAATAATGTGAAAACTGATATTTTGGCTCCGGCTTGTAAAACCATTCATAGACAGATATAAATTGTGAGAAAGACCTATCTACCTACCTGCCTACCAACCTAATTATATACATATACAGATATACTGATATAGAGAGACACAGACAGACTGATAGACAGGTTGATAGAGAGAGATACAGACATATAAATATAGATGGACAGATACATACACAGACGAATAGATACAGATAGACAGACATATGCATGGTTTTCTAATTTTCGTACTATTTACAACATCTTCAACTGAATGGTGAAAAAATAATAACAAAATGAAATAAATAAATAAATAAGTAAATCAATTCAGTTCAATTAAATAAGTAAAAAAAAAAAAATAATAATAATACGTGTATTTATTATATATATACTGCTTGTTAGTTTCTGTCTTAAATTCTAATTCTTCTAATTCAAGCTGTAAAAATCTAGAGATCTGAAAAGTGTATGAAATGTACTACTAAGTAATCTATAAGATACAGCATTGTTATGCATACACAAACAACTTACTGCATCACTTTGTCATGTTTGTAACAATAGAATATGATGTTTATTTATGTCTCCATGGTAATAAAGAAGATTAAAGCTATAGTGAAATATACATTGTTACCAGCGTCAAAAGGATAATTATGTTACATCGTTTGACAATTGTAAAATGTCATTCTTATTATTATTGTTTATGTACTGGGATCAAATCAAATCAAATCAGTTTATCGTAGTATTATATATGTTTGCATGTAAAATATGTATTACCATTGTTTATAATGTAAATTCAGTATTGACAGCTTTTTTCATGTATGTGTGTAGTTTAGGATTTTTAATATTCTCTGTGTTACGTACGTCTGATTAGACTCTGCACATGGTCAATATTCGGGAACGCATTGGCTCAGGAAACCTCACAAACACCGTCAGATGCCGCTGACGAGACTCGAACGAGTTTTCTGAACTAGCTTATATATGCGTGCTAATCGTGTATCTAACGTAGATGATAACATTAGAAATAAACTATATTTTACTGTTACGCGAATATACAGTTGTAACAGTAAATAAATAAATAGATAAATTTTCACAGTGTTCGTAAGTTAGCAAAATATTTTTAAAAGTGTATTTAGTGGTTAGTTCAAAATTTTTTATAAAAAAAAGAGTTTATTTAGGTTTTATTATTATTATTGTTGTTGTTGTTGTTGTTGTTGTTGTTGTTTCGGAACGAATTTATATGTGTTTAATATTTTTATATTGTTGTTAAATTTTAAGGTAACCAAATTACTCCGCAAACCTACACGAAGAAAAAATCATCTTGGCTCCGGAATTCTGAGATCATTTCAGTTTTATTTATATAAATACGCTACAAAACTAGATTTATTATGACTTGCCCGTTTCATGCAATTAAAAAAAAAAAAAAAAAAAAAAAAAAAAAAAAGAAAAAAAAAAAAAAGAAGAAAAAAAAGAGTTATCTGCGCTTTTGTTCCAGCAGCAGTCAACAAGAAAATCTTATTCTCCATCTCACGCTTCGGACGTTAATGATTTTTGCGTTCTACTATTGTTCAAATGCTAGTGACGTCACGACATTGTGCGCTTTGCAAGCATTAAAATTTAATAATCGTGATTCGATGAGTTTTTGTGGCGTCAGATCTTTCTTTACCATGGAGAAGAACAATACGAATTTTTATACGCTGTTATATTGATTCCACCCGCTTCACTTTACTTCTTTGTATTTGGAAACTGTACTATCCTATCAACTGATGTATACGTTTATAGGTTGTTTTTTTGTTGTTGTTTTTTTTTTGTGTGTTTTTATTGGGGTTTTTTTTTTTCTTCATTTTTCTTTAATAACCTTGAATTTTATTTCTGACCCATATTCGTCTTATTATTTTTTAAATAATCAATTTCTGATATTTGTATATTTGACTGTTTCCGTATTGTTCCTAACAGGAAATATTATATTTATTCCAGTTTCTGAAATTATCTCATTGATTTTCAAAAATTCTCTATAGTATGTGTGTGTGTGTGTGTATCAGTGTGTCTGTGTGTGCGCATAACAAAAAAAAAAAAAAAATAATAAAATAAAATAAAAAGCAAAAAAAATAAAAATAAAAAGCAAACAAATAAAGTGTATTATAAAAGTCCAAACTTCGTTATTCAATACTTTTTAGCTTAAAAACCTGAAAGCTATAAAATTTTAATTTTGTAAAATACGATGAAAGATAGATAACAACACACTGGTGTATTTGTTTGCACGTATGTGCTGTTGTTTTTCTCATTTTTATCCCAATCCAGTTAACTCCACAATCTCGTGTCATTCCTCTGCACCCTTCTCAAATCTTTCATGACGTTTTCCTTGTAATTACACCTTTAACTAGTTTTCGATAAACACAGTATACATTTCATGTTTTCACGTGTTTGCATGTCATACGGGTTTTATCAATGGATCATCCAATATTTAAGGAGAGAGGATCGTGTTTTGTCAAGGGATAACATCTGTGACCTATTACACACATATCTATCTGTCGAACATCGATTTTACAAATATGATCAATCTTTTACATTATTCAAATCATACACAAAAGCAATAAGAAAGAAATGTCTTTTTCTCTTTTTGTATATATCGATTCGTCCATGAAAACTCATACAAGAATAATATCTTTTTTATTTGGTATTTTATAAACAGAACTTATACTAGTGAGTGAAAAAAAACGTCATAATTCCGTAATATTTTGACGAATGATAATATATATTATATATATTAATAATAATAAAAATCATCATGATCATATTCATCCTGATGATGATGAATAAACATTACCAAAAAAAATATGATTACTATTTTATAGCATATTTTCAGTTATTAAATTATTAAAATTGTCTTTATTATTTTATATATAAAAATAAAATACATTATTGAATAACCTATTTCAGTCTAATAAAAAAAATAATAATAATAATAATAATAAAATTAAATAAATAAAAAGTTATTTCAATAATCATTTATAGATTTTGTTATTGTTGTTGTTTTTATTATAAAAAAAAAAAAAAAAAAAAAAAAAAAAGAACTAAAGATTGAAAGAAGAAAATTTGTTAAATAATATGATAGGAAATTAAAACAGTAGTAAAATAAAAGAAATAAAGCATAGGTTGACCAAATATAACGAGTAATAAATTTATCTGGTATTTTACTGACACTTGTGAACATAAATAACGTTGTGGTTTCGCGATGATTTCTTTTATAAACTCTTCTGTGAATTCTAGATCGATTGAGACGGAGGCAGAATGCACTTAAACTGGGTTAAGGTTTACGCCATTAAAGTTATCTGCCGATGCAACGCTCTTTTTATTTGTAATCACCATTTCTGGCGGGAAATGCATTTACATTATAAGAAAAATATCGGATTTATTGACTAACTTCCAGTAAAAGGGGGTAGTCTTAAGCTGTAAAGAAGAAAGAAGAAAAAAAAAAATTGGCATTATTGATGTAAACCGAACTTCGATAGAATTGCTGATAATTAATTGATTGCTTATAAATTACCTCCCGCAAAGTTATTATTATTTTATTATTTTTTTTCAGTAAGTTTTATTCATTTATACGTTTATTATTATTATTTTATTATTATTATTATTATTATTATTCCGGTTATCTTTGTAGAGAATCATTTCTCAAACATTCGTCCCGGATAACACGATATCGTTTTGGTTCTTTTTTCGTATTTTGCACAGCGTTATGACATGAATTAGACACGTATTTCAAACCCTGTTATAAACATAAGTATTTTTATATAATGTCTCAACACAATTGTCATAAATGCTATTAACATATCAGGTAAGCACGTTCCAGACTTTTGAAAAAACAGCTGTAGAATACTTTCTTAAGGATGAATCAGTCTTTGGGAACACGAAGAGGATAAACCATATCGTACAATACTGGAAGCATGTGATGATAACAAACCACGAACACTAAGTTAATTTATAAAATCTGTTTTATTTCAAATGTTCTAAGATAACAAAAGTGTTGCATAAGCTCAGTATCACACACACATGCCAGATACAACTGGCCTTTTCGTGAGTCGGTAATTCTTACATGGTTTGGAAAACCTGTTTTGTTTACTACATACAAATAAGATCTGATAATAATAAAAGAACACGCCAATGAGAATAAATTGACGTCATTCTGCATACAAAAAGTTAAAGATCCTCAACAAATTGAATGGTTTATTTTCTCATAGTTTATTATCATCAAAAACTGGTGTTCAAAAACTGTACAAAGAAGCATATGAAAAATATTGTGACTTTTTATAAAATAATAATAAAAAAAGATGGAAAGAAAGAAAGAAAAAAAAATAAAAAATTAATTAAAAATACAAAAACAAGTAACTTTACAAGATTACATTCTGGACAAATCTGGTTTTCTCAGTTATGTCCATTTTGTGTTTGAATAGCCCTAAAATGTGACAAAAATTAGATTTTTCCAATCCATGATAGAGTTGTATACAATGTTAAAACACAAATTTGGCACTCATAAAAATAACATGCAGTACAAAATTTGTGTCACTCATTTTAAAAACACTCACTAACATACTTGACCAATAAATTGATAAAGTAATAAGTAAAATTATTTTAAAAAACCAGTCACAACAGTATTGCTAATTTAACAGCAAACACCCCAACAGTGGGTGGGAGTATAGTGATAAGGTTAAAATGTTAAAATTTTCACAGGAATAGCTGAATGTATATAGAGGTATGTTGATTTTGATTATGTATGCGTGTGTGTGTTTGTCCACATTTCATTTGCATGTAGGCTTATTTGTTTATGTGTATGTGTTTATACAGTTTAAAATAATTTCACATGCTTAACTTTCATGTCATGTCATACTGATGCAGATCTGGAAAGTTTTGTTTGGGTGATGTTGATCCTGCATGTTCAAGATCATTTTCTTTTTACGTGTTTCAAAATGTATGAAGATACAAGCAACACAAAATAAAAAATAAAAGAAAGAAAGAAAACCATATCCGTATCCTCCCACTAAGATACAAATCTATGTTATTTCACTTCCACAACAGTCAGTATACAAAATACACATTCAGGCTAAGTAAGAGTTAGATTAAGAGCTTCAGGATTGTTCCACCAGTATGCTTTAATGCTATAATAAAATTAAAATGATGGAATTTTAAAGTTGAAATCATACCATTAGATGGTTAATAATAATGATAATAATAATGTGTATGTCTGTGTGTGTCTGTATGTGTAGCAACAAATGTAAAGCAAAGCACTGTCCAAAACAAAACCAAATATTATTCTGTAAGAATGTACTAAAAATTGAAATTACAATAAAACAGCAAACTACATGCATTTTTTGTTTTTTTACAGATTACTATTTCATTTTAAAAAAAAGTAAAGTACTGTATTATTCTTTTTCTATAATTACGTGAAATCAAGTTAAACAAAAACATTATGTAAATTATTATGTAGAAAGAGATACAGTATGACAAAAATATGGAAAATAAAATAACATAAATAAAAAGCATTAAGCTGTTGTTATTCATAATTTTAAATTCTGGTCTGTTTTTTTCATAACTCATACAGAAATAAAATACATAATATATAACACTGAAAATACAAAATGATAAAAATGTAATAATGAAAATAATAAATAAGTAATAAAACTTAAATAAAACATCATCTTCATTTATAAATGTTTTTTTTTTTTTAAAGATTTTGCTAAAACACAATTTCCAAGTGGAAGACAAAGATAATGAACAGTTACATTGCTTAAGTTTTGTGCGCATTAAAAGTTTAATGTGAATACATATATTCAGTATCTAAACTACTTTCTATTTAATTAAATATTATTAAAACTTGAAAGATTTATTTATTAAGATATGCAAGCTAAATACCACGTGCACAAAAATGGCCCAAAATACCACCAGTTTGTTATTATCCAGAAACCTCTGATAATTACTGAGATGACTAGATTACCACTATAAATAAAACACTATATATATAGACTTTCTGAAACCAAGACCACTACCTTTGCCTTTTATTTGGTTTTAGAATTAACTTGCAGCTATTTTATCAAATGGAATGGTATGTGGCCTCCTGATAAATAAATAATATAATAAAAAATAATAATTTTAATGGAAAGGACAAAAATAAATAAACTGCATAAGATTACATTCTCATCAAACCTGGTTTTCTCATTTTATCAGTTTTGTCTGTTTTATGTTTGAAAAGCCCTAAAATGTGACTACTTAGGTGTTTCTAATTCTGTGTTGTTCACTTATAACAGACACTGTGAAAATGTAATGGGATAAATACATGTTATCTTGTGTTTTTCTAGAACAGATTTTCACAATTACACAGATCATGTATCTTATAATAGCACTGTTTAATGCCTACATTATTTTAATACACTGGGAAAAATTTCCCATATTCAAAAACCATTCTGGTAATTTTATGGGCCATTACTTTGTGTATATTTTGTCACCTTAATTTCTGTTGATTCAAAAAAGATAATCAGCAAAACACTATTTTGAAAATTAAATAAAAATAATACACACATACTTCTTTTTATTTTTTACAGTCATATTTTTACCTTTAAAATTTCAAAAATTACTGATATTATCTGTTAAATATATCTGAATTAATAATTACGCTCATCTAATAATGAATGATGAGCATATATTTCATAAAATATAAAAAAATATATATATAAAAACAATCAAAAAAATAAAAATACTCACACCCCAAAATAAAAACCCTTAATAGTATTTCATAGTCTCAGCTTTTCATGTTATTATAATTTTTATTTATTTATATATTTTTTTAAACATCACCACAATTCAACAAAAGTGACCTAAATTGGTATTTGTATTGTGAATATTTCCCTGGTTTTGTAACACTGTCTCTATTTGTAAGTAACAGTTTGTTAGTGAACAGTTCCATAATTTGTTAAACTGACCATACTCAGAAAACAACTGCCAGTCCTTTCATTAATACTGGGCTTCGTTAGTTCAGCTAGTGATCAGTATATACTGATATTCTTTGGTTTAATCTTTAATAACTTTGTCTTGTCATGATGACAAAGACTACATATAAATACATGTATGTAATATATTTTGTATATCACAAATACACATTGCATACATCAGGAGTTACACTGAAATCTGTTTTGAAATATAAATAATATTCTATGTATAATGAGTACATATACTGTATAATTCTGTGTTTTCGAAACGTGTAAGATCTTTAATAAATATGTTAGGGTACCTTTCATAGCAGTGATCACATCCAATACATCCTAACGTATAGTTTGCACTTTACATATTTTATATAAAAAACTGTGTAAAGGAAAAATTATAAATTAATAAGTGGAAGTTAATAATATATTCTATACATAACTAGTATATAATTATTGTATAAAATAAAAATTTATTTTACACTGTAAATAGTATATTTTGCATATCACGTGTATACTTAGAGTTTGTCTGAGATTATAAACACACATTTCTTTACACTGTGTGATATTCTGCACACAGTAAGCAGCCTAAATTTTGAATTAAAATACATTTCTTTATAATGTACTTTTCAATTTATAGTCACATGATGTTAGCACTGTTAATGACAATATGTTCATCTATCTATCACCAATTTACACTTCAATTCACACAGCTGCATTTACAAATTAATATATTATTTCTTTATTCTGCACTATGTAACAGAAATATATTCTTGATATTACCTATCAACTTACTGTATATCTGGACCTATAGTAAAATATATTCAATAATTTGCATTGTATATAGCTGGATGGCATTTTAGAGTATATTTATTCAGTATATTATCTATCCATATCATGCACATCTAAACTCATACTTTATTTTTTGTTTTGCTTTATAAAATGAAAATGCATCTATCTCCTTTTATTTTGTACAAGTAATATCTTAGGTACATATCATCATTAAGTATATGTTAAATTTGTTTTTCATTATATAATGTGTAATAAAGATTAAAAAATAATGTGTATCTCTTTATCATGCACTATGTAATATCTTCGGTATAATGCCAATAAGTATATCTGAATACACACTGAAATAGTTCTGCACTGTAAATGCTAAATAAATATATTCTGTATATCACCAGTGACTTGCTGCTGTCTTCTGTATTTGGCTGCCGATTGTCGATGTTGCAAGAGGAAGACAGCAGTACAGATGCACACCCGTACGGACAAGTGAGGTACACTAATAGAAACAAGGAGTATGAGGAGGGGTTTATCATGAAACACACTTCTGAATCCATTCTTTGTACTTTCTTGCTAGAACAGCTGAATATCCTGAAGCTCCTTTAGGCAGGAAGTTCAGCTGTACAGTTTTCATCTCGTCCTCAATCAGAGACTGCCGGTCATTCTCATACTTGACCTTCTTCTGACGGACATGGTCATTCGAAGCGAAATATTTGTGATCGTCATTTTGAGCAGTTTTGTCGGAGTTGTCCGGATTGGCAACATTTTGTAATGACACCAGTGTATGGAATACGTATCTTCTGTAAACAAAAAAACAAAATAATAAATCAAAAATAATAAAAAAATAAAATAAATAAAATAAATAAAATAAATAAATAAAAAAAATTAAAAATTAAAAATACAAACAAATATAAAAAATAAAATAAAATTTAAAAATTAAAAAATGCTTCCTCTATAATCATTCAGGTTTTCCAGAATGAAAAATAAGTAACAAATTAAAATTTTAAATTTCTCAACTAAATGTAACTGACCTCAGAAATATCCTCACCTCAAAAAAAAGGTCCTGTACACAATTTACTTTTCACAGACACAGAAATATACAGACAGAATACTTGCTCAGAGCTTCAGAAATAATGAATGATTAGAGTTTAGTATTAGAATGATCATAAACACCAAAGTAGAAAGAATTTTGAGCGTTCATACCGGTGATACCAGAGGGCCTCGTGTTCTGGGTAACAGCTGATGAGGTCAACAATAAAACACATTTCTTTTTGAAGAATGTCAGCAAACTTGATGGAGAACTTGGAACTGAGTGTGCCACTCTGAGAGTGAAGCTGAGTCAGCAGGAACTGGCGATAGTGAAAACCACTGTGATCAGAAATGTGACTGGAAACCCACAGCTGAGTTGAGTGCAGCTCAGAAAGAAGAATCTGCAATATAAAAAAAAAAATCCTGTTTTTTTTTTTTTAAAACTTTATTTCAAGGGGGAGTTCAAACATAACTGTTTACAAAAATGTATTCATTTGTTCTATGAAATTTAAAAAATTAATATTAAAAACTCTTGTTTTTTTTTTTTTTTTTTTTCATTTGAGAGGAATTAATTGTTTTTAATTCTCAACATGATGGTATAACAGAATAAATGTATATAAAACTTTCTTCATTTGACATATAATATAACTGTGTCTATTTTATTATTGATTTATGAGATAGTTATTTATTAAAATTTTTATCTGTAGAAACAAATAATTTTCATTATTCTTTGATTTTTGAATTCTTAAAAAAAAATATAAAGTGTGTTTCTGTTTATGGAAACACTGTATTATTTTAATTTTTAATTTGGACTTTTCTGTCTTTTTGTATCTTTTTTTAAATACAATAATAAGTAAAAGGAAATGTACATAGTTTATAACTAAAATCCATTTATGTCTGGTTTATGACATAAAATAAACATGTATTTTACATTTTTGACATAAACAGAAAATATACCCAACTCCCACCCCTACCAATAAAAAAAAAAAAAAAAAAAAGAAGAAAATTGAATGAAAATACTAAAATAACAATGAGCAGATGAAAACAAAGGGAGGCAAAATAAAACTTATGACATCACCATAATTCAAAATATAGTGGCAAAATAAAACTAATAACTTCATTACACAAAACATGATAAAAAGCAAACATTGTAAAAGTACATCAGCACTAAAACATCCTGGACACTCACAGACACTCGACAGCTAAAACACGACTGTACAACCCAGATGCGATGACTCCAGGCGTGGTAGTTGCTAGGATACTTGGATGCTGCAAGACCACAAACTGAAAGCTCGTCTTTAAACTGTTCAACTGATCCTGGCACACGCTGCTGTATCAGGTTGTTATTGCAGGGTGGGGCAGGGTTCAAGGTCGGTAAGAAGTTCACATTAATAAGGTCAAGGTTGACCAGACCATCCTGTGGCTCAAGGCTGCTGTTGCTGTTGTTGCTGTCATTGCTTGACGCCAAACACTGACCAATTAGTTTCTGCAACAACCATCGCCTGTGAAAATAGTAATATAATTTAAATCAGTTTTAACAAGCAGAAAAATGTAGATAATTTATTTAAAAACAGACTTGTATAATTTGTGTCTGAATGTAAATTTGTACTTCTAAACTATATATATTTGTACTCTTTATATAAATAAATGATATTTATATCTATATACAAATTATTTTATTTATATTTGTGTATAAATGTCTACATAATTAACTGATTAACAATAAAATAAGTGAGATATAAATAATATACCTGTATGTATTATGACACCACACACACACATTGTTAATAATAACTAATATCACACCTATGTATAAATATCTATGTAACTAACTGATTAACAATATAGTATAGAATGAAATCTAAATAATATTAATAGTAATGCCATACCTATCTGAGATATATATTTCTATATATTATTACTAATATCATACCTGTGTATAAAGGTTTCTGTACTTTTTGGATGTTTAGTGAGAATCAGAGAACCAAACTTTATGTCTTCTGGTATAGTCAAACTGGATGATTCTATCAGCTCTTTCCTGAAAAACATAAAATCAGTGTTATTTTATAATCTCATTATAATAGTCTATAAAAACTTTGTGTTTTAATTCATTTAGCAAAACAACAATAAATTTTAGTCTCAAATTTAACAAATTTTTCTTTTAAAAATGAAAATTTTTTTTTTTTAATTTATTATTTATAAAGATTAATAATTGCTGTATTTAATTTAGCACAAGAAAGAAAATATCATAACAATGATAAAAGTAGAACCTTAATAGCAAATGTTCATTAAATAAAGTTACAGAAATAACATACATAAGGCACAACAACAACAAAAAAAAATAATAATAGTAAAAAAAAAAAAAAAATAATAATAATAATAATAATAATAATAAAATAAAATAAAATAAAAAAAAATAAAATAAAATAAAATAAAATAAAATAAAATGAAGAAGAAAAGGTTTCACCTGATATTCCACGCTGTATAACATTCTGGGTTAATAAGAAGAATTGCTCTTGTTAGTTTTATCACATCTTCAGGTTCTGTAATAAAACATCCAGTAAAATGTTTGAATGTTTTACATTTATAACAGAGAATAACCAAGACAAAGATAAAAATCTGCATATATTCAAATTATTGCAGAGTTTACTGTAAACTGTGATTAATTATTAGTAATTACTTTTCACTTAATTATTATTAAAGATTACTTATTGAATTTAAAATTATTACAATATGTCGAGATGGAAAAATTTAACCAAACCATTGAATTTAATAATTCAATCTTTATAATTCAGTCATTTTGTCTTTAATTGTTTTTACACTTTACAGGTATAGTGAAGTAATTTTTATTTATTTATTTTATTTTTCAGTAAAAAACAAATAAAATAATCTATTTTAATTTAAATTACAATAATTAATTTATGGTCACAGAGAAAGAAAATGTCAAACCAATAAATTTAAGTGCTCCATCTTTGTGATGCCAGTCAAGGAGCTTATCATATGCATGTTGGTAAAGAATTGGAATGCACCACATTTCAAAACCGAGTTTGTGTTGAGAAATTATCAGAGGACTTTTGTTTTCTTTGGGTTCCATCACAGCAATAAAGTCAAACTCATCTCTGAAAACAATTTAATAATAATAATAAAATAATTACTATTTTGGATCAGATATACTGGCTTTTATAGGTATTCTGTAATGATGGTCTGATAAAGGAGTCCCGTTATGTGTGTGCGTGTATGTGTGTGTGTGTGTGTATGTGCGCGCGGGGGGAGGCAACCCACACAGCCATACTACAAAACAAAATATATGCTTTACGTATCATAATAGACTGCTACTGTGTTAGTAACAGTTTACAGTGTTACATTGTTTGTATTACTGAATTTAATTTTAAATATGAAAATATTGTTTTATTTAATTCTCAGTTAATTGTAATTATCTTTGGTTATACGGAGGCAAATAATTTATTGAAATGCTGAGCTGAAAGGGAGAAAATAAGTTTAATAACAAATCATCGAATGGAAAAATACACTTTAATTTAAAATTAAAGTCCAAGAGTAAGACTCTAAAGAAACTGGAATTTAAAGGTTGGGAAGAAATGAAGGTCAGAAGAGTATTGACGCTCAGGCTCTGATGAATTAACTGGATTTTCTAAAATGTAACTTTATTCATCTAAAAGTATCATTATTTTAATACGCACATTAAAGGATCTTTTCTGAAACATCCATTTAAATCTGCAAGAATTCTTGCACCTCTCTGATCCGCCATTTTATTTGTTTATATCACATGATTGAATACATTTCCGGAAAGATAGATTACCGGGAAATAGATAAAGAAACATTTGATTTATCAAAATTCTTCACTGGAAATTTAGTTATTATTTTAATATTGTTATAGTATCATCATCATTATCATAACAAATCGTCTAGTCCGTTGAATTCAGAAAAAAAAATGTAGTATGGAACATCACATTTTCAAGTAAAATAAGCCTTTGAAGATATATATTAAAAAATAATAACATAAATAAAAGATACAATACCACTGTATTTAAAGTAAAATTGAAATGTTTTATTTATTTATTTATTTATTTATTTATTTTTTTAATAGATGAACTGGGAGTAACACAATGTTACGATGGTGCTTTTACTTCAAAAGGCGGAAATCTGACAAACCAAAATGGCGGAAGAGCATTGTTACCAGCAACGAAATCCATTTCCAAGAATGCAGAATGCAGGAGAACAGTTTAACGAGACAAAAGACATTCAGCCGGGACCTTCCGATTTCCGAAATGCATCTGTATCAATAAATCGAACTGTCAAGGAAGAATGTTCGACATGGGGACCGGAGTCTAGTGAAAAATCAGTACAAAACCCTTCTGGTCCTTTCAAAGGTGGACAGTTTTCATCCCCGCATCCTGTTCCTCGTATGCCTGTAAATAACACTACCACTCCATTTGAGGCAAATTTTAACTCTCCATGTTCTAGCTTTCCTCGTAGATTTCCTAGACCTCCATTACCTTTCCAGCAGGGGCCATATCCTGGTGAGTATGGTCCTAACTGGAGACCGCCGAGATCACCATTGTTTTATCAAAAGCAACATCAGTTGCATACAGACTATTCATTTGGACATGGTAATCAGCAGACTTTACCGGCAGGACCATCGTACCCACCACCTCCAGAGCACCAGTTTTCAACACCACCACCACCTCATCAGAATAATGCACAATATCCACCACCACCACACCAGCAGTACCAACCACAACATCCACCACCATATCCACCACCAGCTCAACACCATTCGTCACATTCACAATACCCACCACATGTTGGTTGCGACACTGGAGGTTCATCTGTACAAAGCGATCAAGATGGAAGGTTTAACACAGATGAAATGGAGACAGATGAGGTTAAATCTAAAGAACAAGCTTTTCTGAGACAAAGGGAAATTGATGAAGAGTGGGTTAAAAACTGGCTGAAGGGAATACAGCTGAAGAAACCGCCCAAAATTAACCATTTGAAAGTGCGAATTTTAATGATTATACAACTTATTAATATGTCAGTATAAATATATATAGATTATAAAATACATATTAAACCAAAAATAAGATGTTTAAAACTTAAATATTAAACTAAGTATTAATAATTCTTTCTTAGAAATCTGTCTTAAACTAAAGTATTTAACTATTAATATACAAATTTAAAAAAATGGCAAAGGTATTTATGCATATGCGTGTATTTATCTGTCTATATATATATATAAATATGAATATGAATTTATTTTAGATACATGAGGCTCATGATATAATTCAAAAGAGTATGGTTCTATTAGCAACCCTTCAACAGCAACAAAGGCAACTCCAGTCTATTGCTGAAACTGATGATTCAGTTACCTGGCAACAGGAAGTAAAAATTATTGAGGATACCAAAGTGAGTTGAATATTTCTACATCTTTATTTTAAACTTTTATTAAAAAAAATGTATATATAAATAGTATTTATTTTGGTTATTTTACGCATACATTTTAAATATTACAGGTATTTATTTTTATTACATAAATTTAGAAAAAACAAAACAAATTATAATATTTAATAAAATGCTAAAAATATTTATTGATTTTTATTGGTGAATGAGAAAATATTTATTTTAATCTTTCTCACTCTTGAATTAACACAGAAGGAGCTGACAGAAGTGAAAAACAAACTAACAGATGAGGAAATAGAAAACTTGAAAAAGCAACTTGAAGCAAGAACCAAGAAAAGGGTTTGTATGATTTTCTCACTTCATTTATACCCTCGGACTGTTGTTAAATTATTATTATTTTTTTTTTTCTCCTTACCAGAATGTTGTTTAAAAAAACACACCAAAACAATAACAGATGAATAGTGTTCAGTTAAACTGATGATGAAGGTAAAGAAACAAGAAATCAAACTTTCTATAATTGATTTTTTTAAGTCTTGTTATTTTGGTTATACGCATATACTGGTATAATTTGAACCTGAATGTAAATTTCAACTTCACAAAACATATATACATGGCATTCCTTGCTTATTTGTTAGTTTGATACATAACCAAAGGCTTGAACAAAACAAAAGCTTGAAAGCACGTATATCATATTTGTTTACAAGAACAGGCATCGAAATAAGGATTGTGTCTGGTAACCCATTTAGAGATTACCACAAAACAGGACCTCTAGGTTACCACAAATTTATCAAGTTTTATGATTCTTGATGATATTTTTTTATTGTCGGTGTTTAAAGCTAGAAAAAGGTGGAATTAAATTAAAAACAAATATCTCTTTAAACCTAGAAATAATGACTGAGTATAATAAGAAAAAAAATCACAGAAAGAGACAAATTAAAAATGGCCTTACTTCCTTAATTACATATTTTTATTATTAAATAATTGTTATTAATTGATAGGCACTGAAGAAGTTTTCCACGTTTAAATTAATCATGTGGGGCTTCCTTTAATTTAATAATTAATTAATGATTAGTAGTCATATTATACAAGATCTTATAAGAATCAGTAGATTTTAATTTGATGGTTAATGTTTTATTAATAAACGTCATTGATTTTCTTTTTCAGATTTGCACTTGTGTGTAATAATAATAATAAAATATAACAATAAAAGAATTGATAATAATCTAAATAAGTAAACAATATTAATGCATCATTAACTTATAAGTGTTTAAAAAATATATATATATAATTAAAGTTTATAATGTTTTTTATTATTGTTATTACTATCATTTATTATTTATTTATTTTATATTTTAAATATTTTTTTTTTTTTTTTTTATAAAGCAGTTATAGCCAGATGTCATTAAAATATATTTTCATCTTTTCATTTTAAAAAAGAAATTAAATTAAAATGAAATTTAAGAGTTACTTTAAAACAACAATGTGTGTTTTCTGTTTCAGTAAGCAACAGGAGGCTCTCCTGTTTACATTTCAGTTTGTCTGCCTACAACAGACACTTTGTTAAAACAAAATGTATCCTTGTTTTGTATCCTTTGTACCCACTGTAATAGTACCATTATACACTGACACATAATAACATGTAATAAAAAAAATACTGCAAAGTATCATTACAGAAATATACAGTCCTTACACAGAGTCAACAGACACTAAAATTAAAATTAAATTAAAAATATAATAAAATAAACAAATAGATAAATAAACAACATTTAAAATGGTTACATATTTATCATTCAGTAACTGCATATACAGTCTATTGGATTTATTTGTAAATTAAGCATTTAGTAAAACTTCCAGAACACACAGAATTGTTAAACACATTTATATAATTAAACAAGTAATATTTTAAGAATGAAAAAAGAAAAAAAAAAGAAAAAACAAAAAAAATCATTTTTATGTCTTGATATTGGGAAATTGATTGTTAAACTATACTTAAAAAAAAAAAAAATGTAGTTGTCATTATAAATGCACAATGATAAACTATTTTTGGTGAGGGGGTGTTTATTAAACATTCTCCCATTTACATTAATAACAGTGTTCTATCTCATAAATATTCTTATGAACTTGTATCACTCTTTCTGCTGTTACATATAGGAACGGATAAAAAGGAAGAGAAAAGCAAATTACGAAGAGAAGTTAATTGAGGAGAAGAATCGAGAGATCAAACATCAGATGATTGACAAATGTCAGCGACAAATAATGCAAAAAGATCTTGAGGAAAAACAGGTGTGTTTTATATTTGTTTTTGTCTACACAACAGATTTTTTGAGAACTAAGAATTTGCTATATTTTAGAAAAATCTTTTATAAAATGTTATCCTGGAGTAAATTAGTTAACATTCTTTGCTTGAAAGTCATTTATGAGTGCATGATGTAATTTACTTAATTGGTGAACATTTTTAATTGCATCCAATATTTTTATCTGCAGTCATATCATTTTTAAATTCCAAATTATTAACAATAATAATGTAGAAACTTAGATTAGTGTATTAGATAGTAGTTCTAATATTTACTGAAGTTTTTATGTTTATATATCAATATGATGAAAAAATTATGTTTTGTAGATCATTGAGTTATTTATTATATATATTTAATGAGGTTTTAGTGAATGAGGGGGGCTGATTGATTTTTTAAATATTTTGCAAAAGATTTATGTATACACACTGAAGACTTCATATTTGTAGAACAAAAATGTGTAACAGAGTTTTGATATTTTGCAGAACAAAGAGATCAAAGCATCAGCTGATGTGTTTCTCAGTGAAGTCAGAAAGAAATTATCTGATGTTAAGAAAACCATAGAAGTGATAACTGCTCTTAAAAAACTGAGAAAAATCAGAAGAGATTTTGCAGAAAAACAAGGTAAGTACACTTATCATTGAGATAATTTTCAATACAACTCTTGCCTCCTCAGACATTTTCGTTTGAAGTGTGCAGTAATTGCTGCAAGTCACAGAGCTCATGAATTAATTTGAAGAACTCAAATTATTTTTCCACCAGATACCAGTGTGTGCTTTGTATTATGCAAATATATCTCATATAGAGGAAACATTATATTGTGGCCCTTTATCATACCAGAAAATGGGCACAGTTATGAAAGGAAGAAGCCCATTAAGATATAGATGTTGATAAAACATGATTTGAATGATTCATAAAGTAAATATTTTGCTATTATATGAAGCGTTAGACTTTAAACTGTTTTGAGGTATCATTAAAAACTGTTTTATTTTATTACACAAATTAATGCTTAGACTTCACGATGTTTCACAGGTCGCTATTCATCTGTGGTATATGACGAGGGTTTTGAAAAAACAATGTCAAATCTGACAAACCTGCTGAAGAAACAACAAGATATTTATCTTGATGAGGAGAAGACATTGAAGGTATTTATTTTTTATATGTATTCAATTTGGTTTATTTAAGTAAAATGTTTATTTTATAATATATGCACATAACTCAGTTATTGTTGCATAGGGGTCATTCGTTGTCTAATCACCCAATGGTTTAAACCCAACCCCCTCAGATTTTTATGAAACTTGCTATACTTGTTGATTGGGATACCACAGCACTAAATACAAGGACTGCCATTATTGTTCAGTTTGAAGAATGTTGATTGACCCAGCAGTTCCTGAGATATGAGGGTTCAAAATTCAGGGGGCCATATCTCCCACACCACTGGTCCGATTGGCCTAAAATGTTGCATTTGTGCTGTGGGATCCCAAACAACAAGTACACAAGTTTCATAAAAATCTGAGACGGTCAGGTTTAAAATTTCTTTTTTGGGGGATGAATTGACATGGAATGACCCTTAGTTTTATTTTCTTGTCTCAGGAACATTTTTATAAAACATGTAATTACAGGAAAAATTAATTAAATAAATTTAAAAAAAGATGCAACAACAATAACTACAACAATTATAACAATATATTTTTTACATTCATTAATTTATTATCTGTTTGCCATGGTAACCTTTTTGTTTTCCTTTTTTGTAACATTATTTTAATTTAAACTTGAATAGGTTTATTCATTAACATGCTCATGCATTCATTACTGTTCTGTTACTTAAGAACTGATATTAATTTATTCATTTGTGTATTTATCATTCATTCCCTGTTTGTGACCTGTATCTCGATTCTGTTCAAGGTGATGTTGGAGAATGACTGGGTTGAAGCTCTGGAGAAGGAGAAGGAAGAGAAGATACACACAGACTTGGTGAAGAAGAGAAGAGAAATGAGAAAATATGAGGAGATGCTGTTTGGAAAACAAGGTTATCTTTCTTTTCTCTGTTGATGTGGAAAATCTAGCCGTTTTCATTTAAGAGTAGATGATTTTTAAAATTAATCGTAAATTAGAATTTATGTGTATCTTTTCATGACCAATTTTGAATTAATAATATTTATAATTTTGAAAAAACCCACATAAAAAATACATGCAAAAACAGTTAAATATCTGGTCATTGTTATATTAATAATAATGATAATGACAGTGACAGTAATGATAACAATAACTAACTAATAAATACAGTAATAATAAATAAATAAATAAATAAATAAATAAAAAATAAAAATAAATAACAGCAAAAACTATAGGAAACAAACCACTGAAATAGTTCTAAAAAAAATATATATATATATGTACATTTTTTCATTGTTGTTGACTGTTTATTTGTTACTGACAAGTCATCTTTATACTTGTTATAATTTGTGGTTTGTCACTGTATTTCAGAGTCCCCACCTCCAGACAGTGAACTGTATCCTATCTATCAGTTTTACACTCAGGCAGAACACAGCTTGGAAGCCTTGATTAAAATCAGGTTGGTATTTTTCTCAGAATTAATATTTACTTATTTATGTTGTTGTTTTCCATGTCAGATTTGAGACTACTTATAAATAATTTATTTCTTTTTGTGATTTTTTTAGCTTATCTTTTTGCAGTGTCCATTTTTGTTTTAGTTTTTAATGATTAAATTTATTTTATTTTTCATCTATTTTCATTCTTAATAATATTGTTGGTATTTACTAAATTATTTCAAATGTTTTAATAAATATAAATCTTTCTGTGACTGGATTATATATTGAAGCAATTTTTTTATTACATGTATTTATTTATTTATTATTATTATTAATATTATTATTATTATTATTATTATTATTATTATTATTATTATTATTATTATTATTATTATTATTAACATTTACAACAAAAATATTATTCAACATTCTGAGAAATTAGATCTTCAGAGAAAAAAATCTTAAAATAATAAACAATTTTTTGAGAAACAGATTCATTTCTGATCTAGATGTTTATGATGTAAGACTGACAGTCAGGTACATATTGTTGCATACTGTGATGTTCATTTTGCAGACGAGGTTGGGACTTGTTCATAGTACCAGAGTCGGTTCCTGGAAGCAGTCGAATTCCTGATGGCTGGGTCCTACCAGCTGAACCCAGCAGTGAAGCATGGGCAGCTGTACTGAAAAAATGACACCATACAGTGTTAACAAAACCTGTTACATAACACCGTTCGATCCCAGTGAAAAATACCTTTATGCAGTGTTACTAAAACCTTGAAATCATACATTAGCTAGATATAACAAAAGCAGTGAAGCATGGTCGGCTGTACTGAATAAATAACACCATACTGTGTTAACAAAACCTGTTACATAACACCATTCGATCCCAGTGAGAAAAAAGTTACTTTATGCAATGTTTCTAGAACTTGTTTGTGAAAAAATACTTTGTCTTTAGCGTGATGGAATAAAAGCAGTGAAATGTGGGCAGCCATACTGAAAAAGTGACACCAGACCATGTCACAGAAACCTGTTACACAACACCATTTGAACCCAGTGAAAAAAACAGTTACTTTATGCAAAAACACTTGTGTTAAAACTTGGTGAGACAAAATATATCTTATCACTGAGACAATGTTACATGTACTTTTCCCATCGAATTGTGATACTTGGATTTCTACCCCTTAAAACTGAGACCTTTCAGAATTTACCAGTGAGACTCCATCTATTTTTACTGTTAAAAGTGAAGACATTAGGTTATGTTCTGAATCTTACAATAATAAATGATAACCTTGACTTTTTCTGTTTATTGTGTTAATTTAGTGATAAAAAGTCACTCCAAGTAATATCATCCAAATCTTGGCCATCTAATACAAGTAGTAAAAGCATATATCATAATGTTCATTGTATATTAACAATATACTAAGTCATCAGAACATACCAGTGACTACCTGAAGTCATATCTGTGGTTATATTGAATGTACAGGCAAATGAGCCTCTTAATGAAATACAAACATCAATCATAAAACTGTAAATGGAACTAGTGTATATTGGCAATTACAAATGAGAAAATGAAAATAATGATAAAATATTTCGTGGAACCATCAGAATTCAGTGACACTATGAGAACTTTAAAGGACACTGACTGTCAGGAAAGCTATCAACATAGAAGTATATTCCATTTAAACATTGTATCTAACATCCAAAGATATAAATATATATTTGACGCCAAATAAATGATTCATTAATATCTTGCTTACAGTTGTTTGAATAGATAAATTAATTACAGACATAAGAAAAATTAATTATACAAATTTTGGTTTATAAAACTCGCATTTGAACTTTCATAATAGAATATTATCTTCAGATAGCACTTTTTTTTTTTTTTTTTTTTTTTTTTCCTTATTTAAATTACTGTACAGTAAAATATATTCTTTTGTGATACATATTATTTACATGGGCGTTAGCAATTCTTTAGAAATGTTTTTTTTTTTTTCCCCAAGTTAAACGAGAGTAAAATCACGTCACTTTATATTGGTGGCCTCTGAGCGGGCGTGGCTGGTCCTGCGATAAAGACGGTCCAACTGTATTTTAATCACGACATTGTCTCTGTCTGCCCTGCCCAATTTAACAGACATGGATCATATGACAAGTAAATAACACTTGAGACAAAATTTACTGATGCTGTTTTCATTAACTGTTTTTCTGAGACTCGCAGAGTGTCTGCGGTTCTATTGATTGGAGGCGCGTTTAAACACGAAAAAGTACAACAGTGTGAAGGACCGACAGATTTATTGGATAGACGGAACGATTTGGCGTGTGAATTTAGTTTGCTAAACGATTAAAGATTTATAACGTCGCGCCGCTAGCTGGACGTAGAATGTAGCCCGAAACCACTGAGACCTCTCAATTTGACGACCATTTGATTTCTCATTATTATTATTATTATTATTATTATTATTATTATTATTATTATTATTATTATTATTATTATTATTATTATTATTTATTTATTTATTTATTTATTTATTGAAAAAAAAATATACATATCGACGACGCCAATTTCTTTTATAATCAACACCAGCCTTCATTCAAATGGAAATAAAAAACAAGCATTTTCAAACGGGTAAACCACTAGCACAGTTGTGTTCGTTCCAGAACTGTTGTAATATATATCTTAATAGCCTGAGTTTCTTTTCATTATTAATTTTTTTTCTTTTTTTTTTTTTTTTTTTCTTTTTTTAAAGTTTTTTGATGTTGTCTTCTTAATTTAACGCCAGTGTTAAATCAGTTAGAACTCTCTGGGATTTTAATGCTAAGCGAAATAACACGTTCCAGTTTCCTGCAATGTCATCAAGCCCTTGTATATCAGTACATTCAACCTATCTGTTACACGTTTCATTCCGCCTCATTACACCAGCTCTTGTTGAAATGCCACACACATTAAAATAGACACACGCACCCTACCATATCTATCAACCGATATTTTTTTTTTTTTTTTTGTTCCACTTAATAATTCAACCTGTTCCGTCTTGAATGTTAAAATTGTTCTATTGATAGCAATGGTGGCGCTCCCCGTTTGCTTAAATTCGGGTTCCAGTGAGATTCGTTAGAAACTGCATTTCCTTTTTCAGTTTCGCGGAATGACATATTGGCATCAAGACCAGTCCCTTTCACTCTGCAGTTCAGATAATAATTCATATTCAACGCAGGGTTCGTAAGTACGTTTACAGTATAAAATACTGGTATATTAAAATCAAGCGTCACAGTACAATTTATAAATGGCATTTATCACGAACTATTAATATCGATATCTTCTGCAGTTAAATAATTTAATTTTCTTTTACAAATCTGTAGACGAAGACTATTTACAAGCTATACCTAGAACCGCCCTTTTGAGTTAGCTGGAAACATTTCTAAAAGAAACGAGAAATAATGTAGATCTGATACGCAGACATGAATATTTATCAAAAAATATGACAAAGTTATTTATTTTGTGGCAAGTTCCTATCACGTGACTTTTACAAAGAAACCGCAGCAGTTGACATATATATATATATATATATATATTCACTCCGTTTCGCTGTACTTTTAATTATTCTAACAGACCGGAAATTGATTAACATGATACGAAAACAGCAAATGAAAACACAGGATAGATTAATTACATAATGATACAGCTTTTCCGGTGATTCAGTTCCTGGTTTCTGCTTTCAGATCCACTGATCGTAGATTCTAATATAAACGGAAGCTAGGTATTTAATAATTTGAATGGAAATTTCAGCTAAATGTCTTTGAAATGTCTGGGTCAGCTATCGAGCAATTAACGTGTCTAAGCCAGAGGAAGTCACAATTAATTTTCAGTATTCGTGATATTTACGCTGTATTTCTCATGTCGAAATTAGGTAATAATTTTGTTTGATTATATTGATATTTTCTGAGTTGTATCAATTCGCTTTATGAAGTTAAAGTGTTTAAGACTGTTTCATGCTGTTTGTATTGGCGTATTTACCTAACAGAAGAAAAATAAAAAGGGGTATAAAAATGAAGAAGAAGAAAAATACAGTCAGCAAATGTTTATTTTTTGTCAAGATAAAGTTTATAAAATTACTTTGTATATTACTCTCTTGAAAATCTACATATTATTTTCTTATTTATTATTATTATTATTATTATTATTATTATTATTATTATTAATTGTCTTACAAGATCACACACAAATTCTGTAAATTAATATTATCGTTTATGTGAAAATAATTATTGTTTCTGTTATGATATCATTATCTTCTTCTTCTTCTTCATTCATATTTTATCTTGCAAATATATAAAGTATTATAAATAAATAAATATTAAATATTAAATATTAATATATAACTATACCGTCCAAAGCAGAAATGAATAACAATATTATTTAATTTTAATTTTTAATAAGTTGGCGAATGCTCGTTAACGCATTATTCAAAGTAATGAAATAAAAACAACAACCGCACAACCCGTAGACTATATGCAAATCTTTATATACAGTCCAGTTACGTACCTCTGGCTAACTTCATGCTGACCTGCCGCGTGCTTCTTCGTGCTTCGAAATATTGATTTTATAATCGACCACTTCATGAAATATAAAAGAGGAAAACAATAAATAAGTAATTATATTCTCTGTCCTGTACGTCATTGTAAGCTCCTCGAGTTTTATTGATCTAGCTGATAGGTTTTTTAAATTTATGTCGTTGTTAATTTGCATCCTGTTGACTGGATAGTGCATACCACTGTCTTTGAGAAACCTTGAAAAGGGAAATAACCGAACAGAAACATTGAGAAACAGCCTGCAGCAAAATAATAATAACAGAGCAATAATAATGATCATGATAATAATAATATGATAATTATGATTATTATTATTATTCGTAATACTAATACTGATACTAATAATACGATAACGCTGAAAAAAACCCAAAAAAAAACAAATCACCTAAATTTTTCTTTACACTGCACATGTCAGTTTTTAAATGGATCATTATATTAAAACGAAGCTTTTGAACAAACAATTAGATGTAAATATTTACGCTTTCACCGATTTCAAGAATCGATACTAACATTTGAAAGATGTCGCATCTGTACACAGTACATCACGTTTCACATTATTCTAGGCTAAATTTTCTTTTAGTGACGCATATTTACTTAACAACACTAATTGTAAAATAACTACAAAGTAAAATGTCAATGTTAACTCTATTATATTGAGGTAAAAATCGGAAAAGATTTTAAAAAAAATTATTACATTTTTTTATTTTTTTTTTTTTTTTTTTTTTAATTCTGTGCAGATTGGTATATTGGGAAATATTTCTATATGAAATGTTAACACGAGTCATGCTATCGCAATTGAAAAGAAGAAAAATGTAATATAATTAACAGCAATTTTATCAATGATAACGATAACGACATTAATATCTTGCTTACAGTTGTTTGAATAGATAACTTAATTACAGACATAAGAAAAAATCAATTATACATACTGAAGACAATTTTTAAGTAGAAAGACGAATGAACATTTGAGAAAACAACGTTCATCATTATTATTATTTTAGAGGTGTGTGTTTGTGTGTGTAGTACGTATACACACATATATAGAACAAGGTAAGAAAGATATAATAACAGGCTGATTTAAGAACTTATTTTGAGTTTTATTTCAGAGAGTTTTGTACAAAACCGTTACCGAACACAGACAGTATATGCGGGTTTCACCATACATTAAGTTTCTTTTGTTGTGTTCAAATCCGTTTTGAAATCTGTTCTCAAATGGTTGGTAATATCTAATCTAAAGCTTTTTACCATTGTGACAAGCCACACTATAGGAGCCAATAACAATTATGATTGAACTGGATATACGTATATATATATATATATATATATATATATATATATATACACATGATATTGAAAACTATCGTATCATAACCCAGCCTCCAAATTATTACATACAAAAAAAATGGAATGAATTCTATTATTTAGTCTGTCGTGTTTTAGATTTCGAAATAAAAAGAGAGTATTATCATGACGTACTGAAGTGTAGCTGATGTTATTTTTTATTATGCTGCAGCTGTTGCGTCTGTTCTCTCTGTTCTTGATATTGCTGGAAATTAAATATTGCTCTGACCGTCTGCTGTCATTATAATTATATGCAGATGTATTCGCACAGAGCTTAGTCGTATGTTTTCAGCGTTTATAAGCTGAGTTAGGGAATATATCGCATTCGTTTGAAAATTTTCTAGAGCTTTTCTATTATTATTATTATTTATTTGTTTATTTATTATTATTATATTCTTGAATTTTGGTTGTTTCTTTTGTTTTTTTTCTTGGCCTGGTAACCTGTTTACATGGTGTTTGTCTGAGAGAGAGAGAGAGAGAGAGAGAGAGAGAGAGAGAGAGAGAGAGAGAGAGAGAGAGAGAGAGAGAGAGAGAGAGAGAGAGAGAGAGAGAGAGAGAGAGGTGTGGACAGGTTTATCAAAGACAGAGGTATGTACTGTCCTGTTCAAGGAATGTAAATTCACGTTCCTTTGTTGCTAACCGCTGAATAGACCATAACTCGCACCTGCAAGATCTCGCTGTTACATTATGCAGTTAATTTCTCGATAATAATAATAATAATAATAATAATAATAATACTCGAAAAACTTAAATCTCCTTAGAAGGAGTTTTACTAACCTAATTGATGTTTTGCAGTACATTCTTTAGACCATACATTTTAAAATGTTTCTTTAAATGTATTTTTTTGTTTGTTTTTTGATTGGATTATAAAATTAAAAAAACCCCAAAAACATATTTTTTTTTTTTTTAAATAATAGTAAGTTTGTAGATGTAATTACACGAATGTACGTCACAGTTCAAAACACACACTAACAGATTATTCACACACACATCTAATAAATAGAACAATTTTTTATATTATTAAATTTTTCATTTTTCTCTAGGAAATTGTGCACTATAGTTTATTGTTTCTTAAAAGAACAGCAACAACAACAATAGTAGTAGTAGTAGTAGTAGTAATAATAAAAATAATAATAATAATAATAATAATAATAATAATAATAATAATAATAATAATAATAATAATAATAAATAAATAAATAAATAACAGCAGAAAATATTTCATTCTCTAACACACAGTTTAGTTTCCCCCACATTTACCTCCCTTGCTTCCCGCTGTGTAGAAATTAGAAACTAAGAGGTTTTGTCTTACAGTGACAGTTAAAATCAGACAGAACTGCGTTAATACGCGACTGGCAGCCTCAAGTTAGCAGTTTTGCTTCAGGAAGAGACAACGAGTTTATGGATGGCTACAACTTAGCACGTACATAGTAATCATTGTTCGGAAATACTGGAATATCGCGAATTCCGGAGATTGTAACTCAGACTTCAGCAGAAAGGTATGTGAAACCATTTATAATGTAAATTGTATTTTTTTGTTTAACGAGCAGCCTGTATATCTTGTGTCTGTTATATATATTTTCTTTCTTTCTTTCTTTCTTTTTACCGTTCCTTCTGAGTCTTTCTTATACTGCCAAATATACGTATGTTGCAATGCACGCATACACACACACACACACAGAAACAGACACACCAACACAGACATAAATAAATAAATAATACAGAGATAATATATAACACAAACAGAAACACACTCATTATCATACGTGCGAAAAAGAACGCTAATAAAAAAAAAAAATAACAGTTATATTTTATGTTTAAAATCGTTTCCTAGGAGAGTTATTTTGTTCTATTTTATGTTTTAATTTTTAATTTTTTAATCATTTTCTCTTCTTTAGTCCATTATGTTTATATTCAGTAATTAATAGCTGAATATTTAACAACTTAAAAAAAAAGAAAAAAAGTTAATATCGAAATAACACTTAAATGTATTCAGGGCTTGTTATTTATTTATCATTTTAATTCAATAACTTGAACCATGTCAGAATTTTCTCGGTCACATTCTCATACACTCCGCTTCAACAAATTAGGTCGACTTTCACCCACGCGGGCTCCTCACTTCGTAAATGAAACTTGATTAAAATAATAAAAACACACTTTTCAGAAGTCTCTTAGAATTCAGCAGTAAAGAAATATTTTCATTTATTTACGCTTCTTTGATCCTGTGTATTACTTTTAAGGAGTATGTATCCTTCCGCGATCTGTTACTTAAATTAGAAGCAAACCCACAAGCAGGTTATGTTACTTGTAGTTCAATTCTCTGATGTCAGTTTACTAGGGTAAAAAGAAAGTAAATTAACTTCGTTTTATCCATTACATTAAAACTATAATTAATTTTGTTATCTCTGTATTATTTATTTATTTATTTATTTATTTATTTATTTATTTATTTATTTATTATTGTTTTGTTGTTTTATTTTTTTGTTGTTGTTTTTTATTATTTATTTTTTTGGAGTGCTGAGTTATTGTTTTGCCTGTCTTTCCTTTGTGTCTGCGGTTTCGGCTGTTTACAGACAAGATTCAGAAACTGAAATTTTTAATTTTAAATATAAATGTATACCATAGCTTGAATTTATGCCCAGCTTACACTTTGTTCTATATTGTATATTTTTTCTTTCTTTTTTTTTTTTTTTTTTTTTTTAATCATTATTTGAAATATGTTTTCTTATATTTTGGTAAATACATCAATACTGTACTAAATAAAATAATCAAAATACTCATCAAAGTTTGAAAACAAATAATGACGTTAAATTCATACAGGTTACTTCCCCTTTTTGCTGCCATGCTGATTTTGAGCGAGCCAAAAAAAAAAAAAACCCATAAAAAACGTTACGTTATTCAGAGTATTGCAAATAAACACCTGATACTGACCCATCACAAAGAACAGAAGAATACATTTATTTGTCCATTCAAGCCACCTCCCGTTCTGATAATAAACGCCTCTCACAAGAAACAAAATACCTAATAAACGTATTCAGTAATTGCATTGGCACAGTTATTAAACCGGCCCGTGTACGTGTTATTTCTATTCGTGTAGATTAATATTGGATTCTGGATATTAAACAGTGGCATCTTGAATCGAATTATTCGTCCTTTCCTCGTCGTCCAGTATTGATGTGTTACTCACTTCACGACCTTAAAGGTAGACAGACACCAGTGATGAATATCGAAATTCCCGATAAAGTGTCTTTAACACATTTTAAATAGATAACACTTCGGTTATTTTAAATAGTTAATATATTATTATTATTATTATTATTATTATTATATAGTTCTGATTAACATAACTCGAGACTGACATATACCAGTCATTATCTGAATCAGTGGTAAGATGTTGTTATTTTAGCCATAGTTACATAAGCCATTTAAATGATCGACAAATGTGTACGTATAAATGTGTGTATGTATGTGCATGTGTCTGTGTGTGTGCGTGCATGCGTGCGAGTGTTTGTATGTACGTATCTATCTATCTAATGTACTGTATTATCGATCATCTTCACCCAAATCATTAGCTGGGCTGTACAGTGTGTTGTGTATACCATGGACATACATCACTTATTATTATTTTAATTACTGATAAAGTTCGGTATAACAGTTACACACCACTTCATTTTATTCAAACAACTGGTTAATTTTGTGGTTAACAGTGTAACATAGACATACACCACTCACACTGATGCAAATCACTGAATAAATTTATAATTAACTGTATAATATAGGCATATATCTGACCACTGATTAATTACATTTAACTATATAACATAGACGTATACCATTTATTGTTATCCAAATTATTGATTAATTTTGTAACCGATCATATAATATAGACGTACCCCACTCATTACCATCAAAATCATAGATTAATTTTGTGGTTAACAGATAAACTCACTGTTATCCAAATCACTGGTTACTTTTATAATTAACTGCATAACACAGACATACACCATTCACTAGTATCTATATCGTTAATTCATTTTGCAATTGGCTATGTAATACAGAAACACGTCATTCACTGGTAACCTGATCAGTTATTACACTTGTGATAAACTATATAACACAGATATACATCAGTCTTTGTTATCCAAATTACTGATTAAATTTGTAATTAACTGAATTATATAGCATAAACGTACAACGCTTGTAAACGTGCTTAATCAGGCAGTACTCGTGTGCCATAGACCATACATCACTGGTTTTTGTCTCAATAATTAATAGCGTGCTTGGGTTTTGATCAAATTATTATTATTATTATTATTTTTTTTTTTTTAAATAAAACGGAAAACGTGTTTTTCAGAAATTATAATAATGTATCTACATGTAACATATATATCCATTTATTTATTTAATTACTGTTAGGTTCTTGTTTCTACTTCATTATTATTATTATTGTTGTTGTTGTTGTTATCGTTTAATGGCATTAGAAATCCTAATAATGGTGGTAACTGTAATGAATGTAAATTTTGATTAATGAGTTAAGTCTCACAATGAAACATTTTCTACACTTTCTGTCTTTATCAACACCACTTACAGACTGCACAGTTTCACTTAGTTTTCTGTAGACACCTCTCATACATATTTGTTTACCACTCTCCAGATAAACAGATTTCTGTTAATTGAAACGTTTTCAAGGCCCGCTCTTTACCATAACAATAACGAACCCAGTACTTTATAAAGTATATAGAATCATTCGTTTTGTTGTGGTGAAAAATCTATACTGGACAGACTAATCATACTTTAGAATTCTGGGTATGAAATATTGCAGGAAGAAAACTGTTTACGATTAATCATGTTGTCAACATCGTATGTATGTTAGAGCTTTTGTTTTATTTTTTATTTTTTTTTTTTTTTTTTTTTATGTGAAATTAAGTTAAAAATTTAATAATCAAAGAGAGGATGTTCTAATCACAATGTGACTTAATTCAAACATTTATAAATAATAATAATAATAATAATAATAATAATAAAAAAGTAAAAACAATAAACACAGACAGAAATCTAAAAATAAAATAAAAATAACATTAAAATAATGGCATATTTGTAATTATTAATGACAGTTTTTAATTACTTCATTGGCAACATTATCATTATCATCACCATTGTAGCTTATTCCTTTTTATTACCATCATCATTATACCGTCATTAACATTATTACCATTATCATTACCATCAAAAGCAATCAGAATAATTTATGGAGAACAGATTTGTATTTCGAAATAAATCATTAACTAAGACTGACACACATACGCACATACACACAGACACACACAAACCCTCATATTGTGGTAAAATAATTTAACATTTAAAACAAAAATCGTATTCACATTATTTAGGCTATAGAAGAGGAAAAAAGTTAAAATTATATGATTCTGAATTGTAAGATTTGGCGATTTCATATATTTTAGCTTAGCACACTAAATGATTATTAAAAACTATATTATTGTGGAAAATTTATATGAAATATCCCAGAAAGCATATCATTAAACAAACAAAAAACAAACAAACAATAATAATAATAATAATAATAATAATAATAATAATAATAATAATAAATATAATAAAAATATAATAAAAACAAAAGTGCCTGAAAAAAAGTCTTAATAATCCATAATAATGAAATGTCTTGAGATGTTTTTTAAACAGACTTTCGTTCGTTCAAGGTTATTCATGAAGTAAGTAATGCGGAAATTCGTCATTTCTGGTTACTCAGTCGATTGGAATTATCGTTACTGATTCTTGATCAGACCGAGTCCCAAAACATTCCGGCGTTTTACATTAAACGTTTTCGCTACTTTGAAGATGACTGTTATTATTAAAAACACCTTTTACGATCTTACAGAATGTCTTTGGTCTATTTTTAATGTCAACATAAATGAAATGACATTTACAGCAATACATAAAACCCTGATATCACTGTTTATCTTTCATTATAAAAGTAATAGCCGATATACCGGCACTGTTATCGATTAGTTTAGTCTTACTGACTCTCTTAGAAGCAGAATAAAATTTTAAGATAAAATAAACTGGACTTATAAAGAACAGATCAATGTTTGTTCATCAGATATATCGCTGAATATACAGACTTCAGATTTTTATCTTATTAACTGTTCCAATTTTGTTTTTATCGTCTTATATTTTTCTCGTTTCTCTTCTTCTTTGTCATTATCATCATCATCCTGTATTTTTTTCTTCAGTGTCATCCATACCCTTTTTGTTATTCTCTTTCTTTCTATTTATTTATTTATTTTATCACATTAGTAACAAAATACAAACTAGGTTGTAACCAAGTCGTTAGAACACAATCTAAGGCATGAGTAGTCGTAAGGCCAATCTTTCGTTAGTACGTCTGCTGTATATTTTTTTGGACATTTTTTTTTCGTGCAATTTTAATTAACCGTTATCTCTTACGTGCATGAATATTTTAATTTTCCGGTGCAGTGTAATGCAACAATTGATTATACTGCTATCATTAATTATTCTTGTTATTTTTATCATTGTGCTTCGATGAAATCGTTATTAGTAAATACACTAAACACAGACAGCCTGGTGTAACTGATACGTTGTCATAGAAATGAAGCTCAATTAATAGTTAATTACCCAACGTATTTCTAATCTCCAGTGTTCAATATTTGTCATATTTATATCTCATTTTTAGAAACTTGCAGATGCCATCGACTATTTAGGCTCTTGTAATTCTACATTTGTCCAGAAAGCTTCTTTTTTTATCTCTGAAGTTAATGCGCATGGTATAATAGTCTTTCTCAGAATAACGTTTGGGCTATTTACCATTCCAGCCTAGGCTTAACGATTTTTTTTTCAATCTACGGTATGTTTATTTATTTATTTATTTATTTATTTATTTATTTATTTATTTTCTGTTTTCCACCCGTAGGGAATATGCATTATACAAGATTCCTTGCCTAATCAGATGGTTAGAGATACCCCATAGCAGTCATGCAATAGTTGCTATCTCTCTCTGTCATGCCTTGGACAGGAAAATGTACACAAACCCGTTGGTAAATAAATTTTAACCGTGGTTTTATATCTCTATTCAGCATTTTCTATCTGTTTAATGTAGAAAGAAGAAGATAAATTTGTCTCCATCTATACATCATGTGTCTGATATTTTTCAGAAGTGCGTTTCAGTTGTTAGCAAACGATATCATCAGTGACGTTAGTCATGTAACAAAAAAAGCAATAGCGAAAAATGTTAGATACGGAACTTAGGTTTGTGTGAGAGGTTAATGTTTTGTATCTTTCCATCAAAATAATGTGCAAGCGTGCCTCATGTCGTGCATACAATCTGTGACAATGTCGGTGACCTGTCCGAAACGTGGTGATAAGATGGCTTAGAAAAATCTAGATTCAGTCTTATCGTGATTTGATCGAGAATGAAATAAAGTCAACAAACAAATTAATTTCCAGTCTAAGAAAGATTTTCATTTCGTCTTCTCAGACATCTGACAAAAAAATCAAATTAAGTTTACTTTTGTGTTGCAGTTTTGAAATTATTCAATTGTTGCTATTAATATGCCCACAAGGCAACAGAAACGTGTAGGTCCATAGGTTCAAACCTTCTTTATGGATTGTATATATCAATTTACAAATAGAAACAGCCACACTGATGAAAATATTATATTTCTCTCTCTGTGTCTGCTTGTATTTTTCAAATGACATTAGAGGATTAATTCATTTACCCGACTGTTTTATTCTATTTTTTTTTTTTTTTTTTTTTAATTTTAGATTTTCGAGGGTAGGTATCTGTTCCTTGCTAAAATGCATCTCTCGTGAGATCAAGGAAAAATGTTAACTCGTAATCTTCACGAACTCCTGCACTGACCATATCTGTTTGTAAAATAAATGAGTACCGTCACGCGAGAGAACACAGTTTCATCAAAGTTTAAATGAGTCTTAATTTCACTGTCTCTCTCTACCTCTCTGTTTGCCTGTCTGCCTGTATTCTCTCTCTCTCTCTCTCTCTCTCTCTCTCTCTCTCTCTCTCTCTCTCTCTCTCTCTCTCTCTCTCTCTCTCTCTCTCTCTCTCTCTCTCTCTCTCTCTCTCTCTCTCTCTCTCTCTCTCTGACTCTCTCTCTCGTGATAGACGTGCATAGACGAAGCCAATGTGCACAGTGCAACTAGGTCACATATTTCCAAGCCCATTTAACATTGTACATCAAGTTTGCATGTCTGCTAATATGTAACTTTACCACCTAACTTGAATTTACGTATACAGTTTAAACAGTGAGTTTGAATTAGCGTCATTCGTTGTAATGTTTAAGTGTATTTACATGATTAAATACAGAGTGTGTGCGCAATTACATGTTCTAGCAAAATTAAATAATGAATGTAAAACTAATAACATACATTCATACTTACACGCTCCACAAACACACATACACACACACACACATACACATTCGTACGTACGTAGACATTCAAACATACTTAATTATATGCATACATATGCCGACACATGCACATATACACACTGAAAATATTATTTTCAAAAGATTTATATTCCACTGACATCTGCATTTTATCTTAACTACAATATATTTATATTATTTATCGTCTTCAGAGCGTATACATACACACATCCAAATCATATTAAATATGAAAGAACACAGCTGAAACAGTTTCTACAAAACAACAACAAAAGATACTCCATGATTAATCAGAGGAAACGAGTTCTGCTTGATAAATAATTGCCAATACGTGTACTAACACAAATGAATAACTAATGAGACTGCTATTAGTTCTGAATATAGATTTATTATTTTTTATGAGTGCCGGCACTTTTGTAGTAAACTGTTAAAGGAAAGTCGACGTGTGATTTGAATAGCAAATTAATAACACCTGTAATTTCTAAAATATTGATTAATTACCTGTTATTAAAATAATATTTACAGAACACGCTGATTTATAAAGCATAAAGCGTTTCTCGGCTAAATATTGGGTAAACACATTTCTTTATTCTCCTGTTGATAAAAGTAAAAGAAAAAGAGAGAGAGAGAAAAAAAATGTACTTAAGGAAAAGTAATGAAATTTGGGTCCTGTTTTTTTGCTTGTTTTTATTCATAAAACAGAGAATTTGAAAAGACTTGTTTTAGTTTTCTTTTCTTTTCTTTTCTGATTTTAATGACTGGATCAAAATAAATGGTTTAGTGATCATTTTCAGAATAACTGTAAACTTCTTTACATTTCCACTTGCTGGTTATAGTCTCCACTTACTGCGTATCCCATCCCATGCACGTTCATGATCTGTACTGTCTACACTTTTCACCATCTTGATTTAAAATACTGTTTGAGAGATTTTAAGCCATTAGAACAAATGGGAACTGTGCTTTGAGTTCATTAGAGAAAGTGAATTATTGGATAAGTTTATTTAAAACTTGTAGGGGATTATACAAGAACATTTTAGATAGGAAGCTAGATCAAGCGGGAAATGTGAAATTCCCATTTTCTTTAAATTAGGAAATTGTGTATGTTCCTGTGTGTGTTTGTTTCTGTGTATGTACGTGTTGGTGTGTAATTGTGTACCTTTGTAGACTTATGACTTGTTGGATTTTTGTTTATTTGTACATGCGTCTGTTCGTCTGTGCATATGTATGTATATATGGACGTCAGTTTGAGATTGTGTATGTGGGTGAATGTATATACATTTACATGTCTTTAATTATATAGGTGTAAGCTGTCTATGCATATATATATGTATATGTATTCATGCATGCATGTGTCAATGAACGTCTGTATGTAAGTTAGTATGTTTCTGTACGTACCTTTATATATGTCTATATTTATTTGTATTTATTAATTTGTGTTCGTGTATATGTGTTATGTATACATTTGTGTTATATAAGTTGTAAGTTTGTGTGCATGCATGTTTGTTTGTGTGTCTGTGTTTGTATTTATATATGTAATTCATTTTGTGTATTCGTGTATGAACGCTCGCATGAATGCATGAATGCATTTTAGGATTTGAATATTCTCTGTTTTATTATGTCTGATTAGACTCTGCACATAAACAACAATCGGGAACGCACTGGCGAGACTCGAACGTGTGACACCCATTCGCCCGCACTCCGAAGGCAGACGATGTGACCGTTCGGCCATCAAGACAATGACAACCCTAAAACAAAGTTACTCAATAACCGAGGGCAGTCATCGCTTACCATGAAGCACGCCGTTCTTTGTCGTTCGTCATTTTTGCATGCATTTATTTTGGTGGGAAATTCTGCACTGGCAAGTACGTATGTTAGAATTGGCTCAGGAGGACAAAGTTCCATCACGACCTTACAAAACCCGTCAGATGCCGCTGACGAGACTCGATTTCTATGTTTTTATATGAATGTCTCTGCATGTATGTAATTTCTGTGTTTTATTCTTTTTTTTTTTCTTCTTTTTTTTTTTTTTTTTTTTTTTTTTTTGGTGTTTCTACATGTGCACGTGTATGTATGTATATGTATTCTGTTTGAACATAAGGATGTTTGGACTTACTTTGGACATAGTTTTTTGTGTTTATCGGATTCGTTGTACTTGTATGTGAGTGTGAGTATATATATATATATGAGTCGTTTTGTTTGTTTGTACTTATATCTGTGCGCTTAAATTTTTTTTGTATGCATGCGTCCATGTCTGAACGTAGGTATATAGGTCTATATGTCTCTCTGTCTATCGGTATGAATTGAAAACAGGTTGCTATGCAGGTAGGATCGCACGCGTCATGTCGTGGATTCTCTTCAGGTTGCTAAGGCGTGTCAGGTTTCCCTGTCGTCTCTCAGATGAATGTGTTGTTTATCTGCAGTCATCTTCCTGAGTGGATGCACCTTTCGAAAGTTAACGTTCCTTTGATGTTGATGATTCTGTTTCCGCTTTCATAACGATATGCTCAAGTCATTAAAACTGCAATCGAGAAGGAAAAATGACTCATATTGATTTCTTGAAAAGTTCAGTGCTGGGTGTTGTTTTTCTTAGTAACTGTTTGTTAATCTTTAACACTAAACAAATATGGTTCAGAATTTCAGCTGCAGTTGTTGGAGATAATAGATGTTTACACCTCGACGTCTGAAATTCAAATGACCGTTGTTGCTGTTGTCAAGCTACTTATTCCAGGCAAATGACGTCATTACTTACAGAAATTTATATTGTATATGGATTTTGGATTGCACTATCTTATCTTCAATGATATGAAAATTCCATTTATTTATACATATAAATGTATATACAAGCGTAATATAATTTTAAATACACATAACATCACCTTCATAATTGTTAAAAAACACTGTTAAATTTGATGGGTACATACACAATTTGTATTTATACCGATACGTATAATGTCATTCGGAAATTGCGTTTGCATATAAATGAATCCATGTTTATCCATTTATTTATTTATTTATTTATTTATTTATTATTATTATTATTATTATTATTATTATTATTATTATTATTATTATTATTATTATTATTATTATTATTATTATTATTGATATAGCAGCTGATGTAAATGGCAAACACGTGTTTTTCTATCTAGTTATAAATTATAATTAATGCATTCTGTGACGATGCATGTCCGGGGTAAATCCTATATCTTTAATAGTCCAGCAGTATCATTCCTGTCTCATTCCGCTTAACATTATTTCATATAAAAATGTAATTTAACATAATAATAATAATAATAATATGTGTGTGTGTGTGTGTGTGTGTGTGTGTGTGTGTGTGTGTGCCAAGCTATATTGTTTACACTTAACTAAATATAAATGTTATCATCGTTGTCTTAATATCGTACTTTGCCCCTTTTTAAAATAATATCGTCTTACGTTATGTAATTGCATCCTTGTCAGACACTATAGTATATTGTCTGTATGTTACATCTTACCATCTGTATATTAACCATTCCGTATATAGTAAATGTATATATTCACCATACCATCCACACATTATACCTTAACATACATTTGATCATACCATCCATATCTTTCATCATACTATCCACACATTTCGCAATACCATCCATGCATTTCGTCATACCGTTTAAACATTTTGCAATTCATTCAAACATTTCGCAATACATTCAAACATTTCGCAATACATTCAAACATTTCGCAACATCATTCAAACATTTTGCAATACATTCAAACATTTCGCAACATCATCCAAACATTTCGCGATACATTCAAACATTTCGCAACATCATTCAAACATTTTGCAATACATTCAAACATTTCGCAACATCATTCAGACATTTCGCAATATCATCCATACATTTCACCAAACCATTTAAACATTTCGCAATACCATTCAAATATTTCGCAATAGCATTCAAACATTTCGCAATAGCATTCAAAAATTTCACCAAACCATTTAAACATTTCGCAATACCATTTAAATATTTCGCTATAGCATTCAAACATTTCGCAATAGCATTCAAAAATTTCGGAATGTCCTTTATATATTTCACCAAACCATTTAAATATTTCGCAACAGCATCAATACCATCCATATATTTCACTATGTTATACATACATTTCGCCATAACATAAGAATATTTCACTATATCATTCATAACAAGCGTACGATGCAGTTTATAATCCATACGCTATCCATACCATAAATTATATAAAGTGGACGCTATCACCCATACATCATACCATTATACCATCCAAATAATTCACTATACATTGCAATATATGTATCATTACTCTGTATTATCTGTGCATTACTAAATAACGTCTCTCTCTCCAGATTTTGTACATACTCAACACTATAATATCAACATTTCACATAACTCTATTCTCTAAGTAATCTCGTTCAGTCCTTTTCCTTTATCATCCCCTTTATAACTTTATACCATCCTCATACTACTGCTTTACGATCCACATCAATCCATTACGATCTTAACACCATAACCCCGAGGTATCATCCTTCCCCATTTCAAAATAAACTTCCTTTCTCTGACAGTCTACCGACCTGACGTCTGTTTAGTGGATAGATCTGTCTGTACACGCTGATGTATAAAATTTGTCAGCTGTTTAGGAATAAACACAGTTTTCTACTAAAATTACATTCGGAAATGTTAAATGGTCTTTTCAAGTTTATTAATGTTAGAGAAAAATCGATATTGTTTTATTACGGCTGACCACAGGATAACCGTTTTTCATTAGACTGACTCCCAAGGTTTGCGACTACCAGAACGCCGTTTGATGCGCTAAGTGTAAATTTCTTGACCATCTTAATGCGAAATCGATTGAAAACGTAGAACGAGCAGACGACACTGAAAAACGAACATGGCGCTGGAGGACAATAATCACAACTTTTCCCCGACTTCCTCTGCTTTAATCAAGACTTATCGAGACTTCGGTTTTATTTCAGGACGTACGGAAAACAAACAGACGGCTTCTCGGGTTATTTGTAGAAAGTTTTGTGTTTCGTCTCAAGCAATTTGATACTTATGCCGGTGCCTTTAAACGGTCAGCCCTGGTCTAGTAAGATCTAGTGATTCAATACTGGACAAAATTCAATTTCACCTGGCCCCGGGCTAAATTTAATGCTGAAGTAACCCGTTCCTGTTGACGTCGAGTTTCGAGAAAGATAAAATTGTATATATATAATAACGAGAAGGAAAATATTATTCCTCAGTCGTTGATGTTTTTAATGTTCTGTTTTTTTAACGCATTCTTTTTTTCGAGCTTAGTTTTAACACAGACACACACACACACACACACACACACACACAGAGAGAGAGAGAGAGAGAGAGAGAGAGAGAGAGAGAGAGAGAGAGAGAGAGAGAGAGAGAGAGAAGTTCAGATAATGTATAATAATTTTCAGCTTTGAATAATAAAGTAAATAATTTAGGTTAGAAACAAAAAAACAATATATATATATATATATATATATAAATTAACTACTTGTGTAATATAGTTCTGATTTCGGCAGTCTGAAAATTTCCTTGATTATTTCAGTAAAACTGTTGTTTGTTTCTATACATTTAATGTCGATCTGACTGGCTTCGCTTGTCGATTTATCCTCATAGAATAATGTACTTTTAAAATATTGACCAACCACAAAACGAAAGGGAAGTAACTTTAAATTAATAAATAATCACGCTAGACTGGTTTGCTGTTGTGTTTGTGATCTTCATGCAGCTCATTATTACCTTTTACGACCGATACCGAAAGTTAAAGAAGCGTAATAAAAGTCATGTTTATGATATTAAACAATGCTAGCAGTACAGAAGACATGTGGACATAGACTCGGAATTAGACAGTTGTTGTATAGCTTTTTCTTCGAGTCTTTTGTTATTATTAACAACCACATCAACTAAATAAAAAAAAAAAAAAAAAAAAATAAGGAAACAAATTAAATTAAATGTAAAAAAAAAAAAAAAAAAAAAAAAAAAGAAAAAAGAGAGAGACAGAGAAAAAAGTAAAAATCTAAGTTAGTTCTTGAAGTCGACGTAGAATGTAATCTTGTCAAAAAAGAAACAAAAAAAGAACAACAAAAAAAGGAAGAAGGAAAGAAGGAAATTGATCATTTGATCTTTTCTAAAGTTAGTGACATCTTAAAGCGACGTTCACACTAGGCGATATGTCATACCGGCTTGTTGCGTACGATCAAACCTTCATCTCAGCCCAGCTCTTGGACGGATTATTTTAGCAGCACAGAAGTCATGTGGACAGCATTCCGCAATTAGACAGTAGTTATTTGGGGTTTTCTTTGAGTCTAATGGAATAAATAAAGACACAAATTAAATAAAATAAAATAAAATAATAAATATATATATATTAATTAATTTGTTGCTATTATTTATTTGTTTATGATTGTTATTATTAGTCATCATTATTTTTATTATTATATATATATATATATATTAATAAAAAGAAGAAAGAAAAGAAAAGGAGTATTTTTTTTTTTTAAATTTAAGATGGTTCTTGAGGTTGACGAAGACAGCAATCTGGATAGAAAAAAATAATATATATATATATATTAGGTGAAATAAAATCCTATGTCATAATGATATTAATTTTATTTTACAAGTTGTAGTGCAGTCCTAATAACGGTAAACTCTTATTATGTTAAAAACTAAAAATTAATAGAAGTGGAAAATATTAGTAGTTGTCGTAGCAGTAATAATAGTAGTAGTAGTATGTTTAAATAACAACAACAACAAAAAAATAATAATAATAAAAAAAAATAAAAAATAAAAAATATAAATAATAATAATTTAAAAACTAATTTAAAAAAATAAATACAGTTTGTGTTATCCCAGGGTTTATAAAATAAACAATTATATTTATTTATCGTAATTCCTGAAAATTAATTCTAGTTAGAATATTTGGCTAAGAAACAACATGCTTTTTATTTATCAAAAATTGTATTTTCGTATTCATAAAAATCTGTCATTTGAAAGTGAAACAGAAATTATGAAAATAACAAAGTAATATTAAATATTACTGGAAACATAATACAACTTTAAAATTTCTGATAATAGTGAACAAGTACATCAAATCGTCAAGCAGAAATTGTTACTAGAAATCGTCTTGTTAGAACGGTGCTTTAGCAGACTTGTTACCGAATGGCGGGTTGGTGTAATTCTCTTTGTAAGGACGTGTTGGGAAACTCCCCAGTGAGTCACACGATCTGTACACGGTATTTCCATCACACTGCTTACCTCGGTGGCTGTCAAGTGGGTAAGATTCTCCTCGTTTTTGCAACACAGAATTTAAAGGAGTAGCATGTGGTCTTTGGACTTAGACTTGTAAAATATGTTTTTATTTATAGAACCAATTAAGTTACAATTAAAAAAGAAGAAATGGTTTTGCTTTATGTACAGTTAAATGGCCTCATGTCTGTCGCTAGTTAAATAAAAAGAGGAAACGAGCAGCGACCATGCGATGTGTTTTTAGTATTTTGATTAGAAAATTAGCAACAAGAGTTGTTTGATAAACAAGTCATATGGCTTCTTTGTGAACAGAAGGAACAATATGGACGCTGCGAAGTTTGATCCCAGATCTTATCACGTCTCGGCTATTGGTCCTAAGAATACTGTATCTGATTTGTACTAAGTTTCTTTTTAATATTCATTGGAACGAGTTTGTTTCTATTGTTGTTGTTGTTTGTTTTCATTAATTTTACTGTTGTTTTGTCACATTGATTTGGAATACTTAAGTTAACCATTATGCTTCTATGTTATGATACATAGAAATTTTCCTATCGCTAATTTAACTTACGTTGGAAAATAAAATTTCGCTCACAAGAAAGTGCATATCCTTGACAGTCAGTGCACCATATCATGCAGCAGAGCAAGATTATTATGATCCGTAAGTAATTCTCCTTGAACTTAACATAAATACGACTGCAGATACGATAATCAAACTCTAAAACTAGTTTAATTATTTTAACTTTTGTTTTCTTTTATCGTTAATGGAATAATGTACTTTAAAAATATTGACAAATCACAAAACGAAGGGGAATTAAGTTTAAATAAGTAAATAATCATGCTACACTGGTTTGCTGTTGGATTTGACCTTTACACCATTCATTGTTAGCATTACAAACAAAATCAAAACATAAAGCGTAATAAATGTCTGGTGATAATAAATAAATGTCAGTGGGCCTTGTATAAAATGTAAAAATATTTTGAAATAATAATAATAAAATAAAATATTTCAGATTCTGTCAACATTTATTGTGATAAAAAAAATTAAAAAAAATTCCATCTCATAATTGTTAACTTTTAAAAAATGTTGTTTCTTACTTTTTTCCTTCTTAATTTCAATTTAATTTTTAATTTTGTTTTGTTTTTTGTTTTATTATTGTGATTTTTTAAATTGGCTAATATATTACTTTAAAGAAATATAATAATAATAAAAAATATATCTATTCTATATATATATATAGCAGTAATCTGATATCGATCTAAAAAAATAAATAAATAGTAAAATTCTGTGTGATATTAAACTTTTCCGGTTTTCTATTGATTTTTATCCATATTTGTTCATATTTCCGTTGATGCACTACTTTTTTTTTCCATCTGTATCGTTTATTGCATATTAAAGTACTTTCTTTGGATAGTGGAGTTATACATACGAGTCGTGTGTGTGTGTTGTATGTGTGTGTGTGTGTGTGTGTGTGTTTGTGTGTGTGTGTGTGTTAAAAATAATGGAATAAATAAATAAATAAAAACAAATACTCAAGTAAAGTAATGGTTTAAAAAAAATAAAAAAAAAACGCAATGGAAAGCAAATGGACAATAAGTGAAATTTTAATTAATTTACGACAGATTTAACTTCAGCGAATAACATACCAAAACACACCAACAGCATACACAGTATTACACACAAATGCTCTCTTTCGTGCATATTGCAGATTACATAAACACGTGTAGCGATTTTTTTTGTAACATTATTTTACGACTTAAGTTTGAACTAAAAGCTCGAGACTACTATTTTTGCCTCAAGTGTTGACTGACGAAAAGAAAAACAACAATGTTCTTTTATTTCCTCCATTTAAGTAAGTTCGTTAATATTTGATAAAGTAGTTACTCGAAATGACATCAAAGACAGCGTTCATTTACACACGACTCTACATAAACCGCTATATACAATCCAATCACATGCCTCTGGCTATGCTAACCTGCGCGTGCATTGTGCGTGCTTCTTCCTACGTCAAGACATTGATCGATTTTACGACGGTGATCGAAATTATTTAAGCTATGGTGTTAGCTTACCGAACATTAGAGCGCTTCTTCCAGATACGGTCTAACGATCGAGTGGCAGCCAGTCTTGTGACGTTATCTAAGGTTCTGCGAGTAGCGGTTGAGTGTCAGGAACCAGTGTAGGGGTATTCTCGTCTGCTTTGAATTTCTTCTGGATGAATGCAGGTATCTGGGATTTCTTTGTCGTCTGATTAAATTTCGTATAGGTGCAGGAATATATTTCTTTAAAGTTGAGTCTGCGACGTAACTTTTAAGGTAATTTTGTTAAATTGTTTTGAATGTTATTATTATTATTATTATTAATTAATGTATTTATTTATTTATTATGGGGTAATTAAATGAGCTAAATTTAATGTGAAGTCAATCTTTCCTATTAATGTTGAGTTTCCATATGGATGGAAGTCTTGGTTATTCGTTTATTTATTTATTTTATCATCATCATCATCATTATTATTACTGCCTTCTGTTGTTCCATTTCGTTTCAGTCTCATGTAGTTGTTATCAGCTTCCATTCTGTCTGATTTTCACTGTGGTTTTCAAATAATTCTTGGTAAAGTTACTAAATTATACTTTCGAGACAATGCAAAGTGTGAAACAAATGAAAACATAACTTACAAACAAAACAAAATATTGTTTTCCTTATTTATTTTTCACTGAGTTGAAAATATAGAATGAAAAACATCTTCAATATTTTATTTTATTTCATTTTATATAATTAATTTTACAATTCGGCGTATTGTATGCGCTGTCAGTTATCATTACCATTACTACTGCTGCAACTACTACTACTAGTAGTAGCAGTAGCAGCAGTAGTAGTAGTAGCAGCAGCATTAGCAGTAGCAGTAATAAAATCAGAAATAATAGTAGAATGATTCATTTATTATTATAAATATAAATAGTACTTTTAGTAGCAACATTTTTAAAAATACGTTTCTAACCTATATTAAATACATTTTGACAACAACAACAATCGTACATCTTTCCATTCATTTTCGTTCCAGTCATTGGTTTAAAAGTGGTGTTACAAAAAACTGCTGATAGCAAAAAGGGGCTTGTCTCGTTGGTTTCCTCTCTCATTCTTGAAATCCATAAACTTTTGATTGTACGACGCTGTGTAACAGTGAATTAAGAAAATATATAAATCATAAGTATGCATCATTAAACAAAACAATTCTTCTTTCTTTCCATTTGTTATTTCTCTTGACTATTATTTTGGCACATTATGACCTTTTTTTTTTTTTTTTTATTTCTCCTGAAATGACCAGTTAACCGCTTGACCGGTACTTTCACAGTGACCGATTAATTCCTGTCGTTAACTTTTTTTATATTTCGTTAATTCAATTCGAACCGGTTACTCTTGCTTGATGATTCAAAACGACTGCTCTGACGTAAAATCTGTTAGACACCATGAGTTGTATTTGATGACAGAAAACTATGTTTTGACGTAAAATCCATTAGAAACTTTGACTCGTATTTGATGACTGAAAACAATGCTGTGACGTAAAATCAATTAGAAAATTTGATCTGGTGACCGAAGACTACTGCTGTGACGTAAATCAATCTGGACATTAATCCATGCCTCACATCACAACTTCACTATGACGCCTCACTTCACACTTTGTGTCTCAGCTGACACTTCATTCGTAACTTGACAGTTTACATCTCATTCTTGATCCAGTATTTGACAGAGAGTTATTAAAGCCGACTTATGTTCTTAACGGAATATCACAATGTATTTTAAAATACTTACTACTGCTTGTCAATCAGAGTTGTCATTGTGTGGCTTAACAAGAATTTAATCATTGTTGAAGTTAATGATAGCAAAGAGCTGTTTGTCAGTGACAATAATTATTACAAGAATCTCTCTCTCTCTCTCTCTCTCTCTCTCTCTCTCTCTCTCTCTCTCTCTCTCTCTCTCTCTCTCTCTCTCTCTCTCATTATCTTTCTGTTTATTTATAAAATTGTTTTCAATTTTTTTTTGAGGAGGGGAATTATTATTTTCTTTTTTTCAGTTTTAGTTATCATTCTTTTTTTTTTTTTAATATTTTTATATAATTTTTCTTCAACTTCTTCTTGTTTCTTTTTTCGTTGAATTTTAGCGGTTTATAATATTCATTTCATGCATAATTATTCGTTGTAAGGCGGGAATCGCCATAATAAGTTATTTTGTTTCCTTTTGTATTTTATCGCAAACCAAAAATCGAAACACAAGAAATTCAGCTCTTTCTTTACAGTCGGTGCAGCGATGTTTTATTTATACCTGGTAACAATTTTGCCACAGCTAGGGTAACTCAAGTACGGCCAATAAAGCGTTTACGCTGCTCACTTAGATATTTAGTTTCGCAAAAATCGCATAAGAACGCACGAGTTAAGGTGAGTATTGAAAACACATTAGCCACCGCCTGTAAGCACATTGTTCAGCGATCGACTATTAATGAGTCTGGAAGCGCCAGTATTGATTGCGCGAGCAGAGTATGGTGTGCCGTTGAGGTCATTATTCTGTATTTAGATTAACATATTCGGTTCTACGAGGGTTGAACAGGCGTGTTTACTAAATTATGTATGCGTCTGTTAATTATCCAAGCACGGCGGGGTTTATTTTTAAAGCTACAAATATTGAACCAAATTAGTAAAATGCCATAAATTAAATATTTGCTTGTATGATTATTTTTTCGTGCGTGTTTGAAAACTATTATATTCAAATATCCACTGACATAATTTATTCATAATATATTGTAAAAATGGGTTTAACAAATATGACGTAAATATTAGCAATTTATATAAAATATTTATTTTTGTTGGTTGTGTTATTACGCTTGTTTTGTGTTACTGCATATTGTTACGTGGTGTCGTAATGGCAAATTACCCTAAATATGACCCTAACGGCTAACCGTAGTGTCTCAGATGTTCATAACGTTACAAAGGCGGGAAAAAACTCGACGTATTTCGCCCAGGTGACCAGTTAGTTCCAATACTGTATGACTCACCTGGGCCGTTTCCATAGAAATGGCCCACAGGCTTGGTGCCTAATTATTATTGAGTTTTCTGTTATAGATTCGAATACGACTGTAAGATATTTTATATTTCATAGATATATAGATTAAGAGATATAGACAGAAAAAACATGGAAATTATTATTTAACTATCTAACTAGATTTTTTTTTTTAATTATTATTCAAGTCGGAAGATAAATGAACAAATTAGAGGTTAATAAGTAAATAATTAGCAAGAAAGTGTTGAGGAAAAATAAATAAATGGAAACGAGCAAAAAAAAAAAAAAAAAAAATGCAAAAAGAATATCAAAAACATCAAATGAATTAATATTATTTGCTGACCGTTAATACGGAATAAAACACACTCGTGCACACACACAAACACTCCCATCACCACTTATGTATATGTATGTATATATATATCTTTCTATCTATCTATCTATCTATCTATCTATCTATCGATCTATGTATCTATCTATATGCACAGAACATACCTACGTCCACAGATATATATATAAAACATTTTGAACTCCGTGACTTGGAGATCATCATTTACACTAAGGAGTCATGTTCTCTCAGCACATCACTGTCAGTTTCAAACATAAATAGTTTATCTTTGTCTGCATCTTCTTTTTAAACATTCATCTAGTTCGTTAGTGAATCGATATTTACTTAATGACCTTAAATAATAATAATAACAATAACAACAATAATAATAATAATGATGATGATGATGATGATGATGATGACGATGATAATGATGATATAACTACTATCACTACCAATACCACTATCTATTACTACTACTACTATAACTATTATTATTACTATTACTAATTCGGCTGTTACAGCTATTATTATACCATTACCACCACTGCTACTACTACTACTACTACTATTACCACTACTACTAGTACTACTGTTACTACTACCATTATTACTACTACTAAAATAATAACGAAAAAGAAGAAGATGATGATATTTGTGTTTTTATATCAATGGTTAATTATGTGTTTATCACTGTGGATGTACATTACTTTTATATCAGTGATATTAGAGAGGAATCTCGCTGTTGTCACTCCATGGTTACTCTTATCGACCAGCAGTAACTGATATTTTATATGCACCTTCTCATAAACAGAAAATTAGTATGTTCTTTGATAAACCTGTCGTATGCCAGTAACAAACAATGTAATGAATATGGTGCTTCTAAGACAATCTCTTTATCACCGAGCTTAATCTAATTCCACTGAGGATGCATTACGAGGTTTGAACTGTTGCCTTGTTGTAGACCGAGTAGAGACACTGTCTTTAAAACAAAGATTACAATAACATCAAACATTGTTCTGTGCATAATTTGCGTTTGTTACGGTAAATTAAATTTTAGACTGGTTCAACTGTCTAATGTCAAAAACGGAGAGCTACAAAATCGACAGTAAAGGACTAGTAAACCGAAAAAAAGAGAAAGAAAAAAAAGAGAGAGAGAGAGAGAGAGAGAGAGAGAGAGAGAGAGAGAGAGAGAGAGAGAGAGAGAGAGAGAGAGAGAGAGAGAACGTATAAAGAAAGAACGAAAGAAAAAGGAGGAAAAAGAAAAAAAAGAAAATGAAAAAGTAAAATGTGAACTAAGAATAACTGAAAAAAGAGAAAAATGATGGATGGAAATAGAAAACGAATGTTTTTAATAAAAAAAAAAAACAAAAAACAACAACAAAAAAAAAAAAAAAAAAAAAACAACAAAAAAATGGAAACAACCTGCACAGATAATTAACATGCTTTGTTATATGATCTGTGCAGTAATCTCCAGCACTGTCATTTCAGAACGTTTGTTTTACTGTTTTTCTGTCTGCTTTCTTAACTTAACGCTATTTAAACTCCACGCACCACTAAAAAAAACCTCGAATGACGTCACTTGCATCGCTTATGTGATAACGGTAACTTGGTTACAAGTGTTTGGAATATTTTGCAGTAGAATGGTTCGAATTCTTCTTTTATTTTTTCTTTCTTCGTTTTCATATGGAAATGTATTTTCGAACAAAATATTAATTATGATTATGATTTAATAATCGATGATCATTACAACTATTGTTTTTTCTTGATATAATTTCAGTTTACTTCTTTTTCCATTTTTGGGGTACTCTCTCTCTCTCTCTCTCTCTCTCTCTCTCTCTCTCTCTCTCTCACACACACACACACACACACACACACACACACACACACACACACACATATTTAAAAGGTCTCGGCATGCTTTTACAACATAAAAAAGAGAATTAAATCCGGTGAAGTAAAACTTCCAGATTCTAAATCTTTCATCAGCCAGTACTATCACCGTGTTGCGATTTCCCATTTACTGAAGAACATGTCTGAGTGTTGCAAACTCAAAAACCTGTGTAAGAAGAGGATACTTAACGTCTGCAACAGACGCCATTTTGGAGAACCGCTAATTGTCGTTGTGTATTAGAACATGCGAATAGTTCAGGGAAGACGACAAAGTGAGAGAAGATCTTCACAAGTGTATATTGTATCTGACAGCGGGGAATCAATGCGTCATTTCCTACTAACTCAGAGCAGCGAAACGAACACACTCCTTCAAAGTACGAGAGAGAGAGAGAGAGAGAGAGAGAGAGAGAGAGAGAGAGAGAGAGAGAGAGAGAGAGACGGTGCGCATATGTATATATGATTATGAGTGATAGAGAGACAGGGGAAATACTGGTTCTGAAAACTGAATATGTATTGGTTGCTAAAAATAGAAATGTATATTACAAGGCCATTTTATTAGCTATTCTTTGAAATAATAACCTCTGAAAGAAACACAGCCTCCAGGATTAAATTATCCGAACAGACAAACTTTGTAATTAACATGCTTACGTTTTCTCAGTTCAGACAATGAAAAGAAAAATATATAGTAATATAGAACCAGTTTAACAATCGCCGTTGAAACATGGAGTACCACTAAAAATTTGGAAAATGTAAGATAATATGCAATAAATAATTTCTTTTTTTAATGCTCCAACACTATCTTCGAGAGATTAGCCAGGGAAATAAAAGATTTAATGGTATGTTTCAATGCACAACAATCAACATGATATATCTTTGTTGATTAATACATTATTTGTATTTTATTTCAGATTTCTGTCTACATTTTTAAACACCTGTCCTCTTTGACAACGACATGAGTTCAGCCGCCGTACTGTCTTCTGCAGTGCCATTTTGTCAGCACAAGGCCAGGATAGGAACAACTCGTTGTGGAATGGGATTCAGCTGTGGAAATGCTGTGAAAAATACTGTCAGACATATGGTTAGCAATCTGGAAAATGTGATCACAAATCTGCAAGGCATCGTGGGAGATCTTCACACGCTAGTCAAACAGATTGACGTGGTCACAAATAAAATGGACAATTCGTACGGGCCCCAGTGGAGTAAGAGTCCATGTACGATGCACAGAAAGAAACCATCTAAAAAGAACCATTACATCAAAGAGGAAATAAAGACCGATAACTCTGTTTTCAATTGGCAAACGATGACAGAAAAAAGGGCAGAACAGGGCGCTTCGCCCGACATAGACTGGTCTTATTTGTCTTTAACCAGCAACGAGATTGAGAAAATGAAACAGTCTAATTCTCCAGGCGTGACGTCACGTCCGTGTGCAATGAGACGAATAAGAGAACCCAACCCGCATTTGAATTTGTGTGGCGGCAGTTTTGAATGTGACGTAGATAAAGATGCTCCGCTGGATAACGACCCGAACGTTACCGGATCTCGTGACCCAGTGTTTGATTCGTTGGAATTTGAAGCTTTTTCTAGTGACACGAGTAACGACTACATCCCTAAACCAACCCCCGTCGTCCCCGAACACGTGTTTTGTGAAGAGGTTGTGGACAGCAACACAGAAGGCGGCTACTGCGGCATGTACGAGTCGGCTATGGAATCCAAACTTGAGTCTCTCTCCGACTGCGACGAAGATTACGACGATTCCGACGTTGATGACGATATCAGCTTTAACAGACAGTCAGACATCGAGGATGACCGGCCTTCTATTAGGTCAGGTGACTTTCAGGCAGATTACAATCGCCGTGTTAATCCTTGGACATCGTTTAATCTCGTACACTTGGACTCGACTCACGATTCGGATGATCTTGTATCGGACTGTGCCTCGGATATTCTCAATGAAAACTACATAGAGAACTCGTCTGTACAGTCTGGAAATGTGGTTTTTACACTGCCTCATCACATATGTTTCTAGCAACTGATAGATACCGAGTCTGTTAGCTAACTTAAAGTGTGGCACAAACAATAAGCCTATTTTGTATAATTCCAAATATTATTCAGTTAACATCATTCTTTGCTGATAACAAAGTATATGGCAATAATGTAACTAAGATGCATGGACATTACCGAATTCCCTTCTGTTATGACGTCAAATGTAACAACAACAACAACAACAACATTATATTATTATTTATTTATTTATTAATTTTTTCTCCATAAATACTTATAAATTAGCAAAACGAATATATCACTGTCAAAATTTATATTATTATCCTTTTTTCTCCTTTATTTACATTTATATGTACAAAATGACGTAATGAAATAAGGGAATATCTTAGCTCTCGTACAACATAAACTTTATTATTTTCACATATTGTTCCCTAGATAAAAATTAAAACAGACGTATAGAATATGTACTTAGACCATTTGTTGATACAGACATACATTTTAATCTACAAATGATTTTAAATTTTAACATTATGCTTTAGATTTATCATCAAAATTAATAATATTTTAGCTTTGTTTAGAATAGATTAATCTTTTAAATCTGTGAGTAATCTAACCACAATTTATTTCATCAGTTTAAACATAGAAATCGTTAAAATTTAATTTCTATGGATCCATTTAACATACAAATATGAATAACATTCATGTGTTTAATATAAAACAGCCATAGTTTAATGAAATTTATCATTTTAACTTATTACGTTACTTAATTTCATTATTCTAAAATAAAACTTAATATTTTCTAGATTCATATCTTTTAACATTAGAATGCATGCTGTATTTTAAAATTTTAAATCGTGTTTATTCTAACAAAGTTATTCATTACTGTTTTCATCATACTAACACAGTTGTTTAAGAAAAGTTTACTGGTCATACGAAGTTCTAACATCAAACTCAAATAATAATTAAAATTTCATTTTACTGAACGATGTTTCATTGGTTGTGATTTACTGTATTTTCTGCGAGAAGTACATGAACTTATTTTATAACCGTTATTGGTGAATCTAACAGTTATTTTAATACGAGTTTATAACACAGAGTTAATCAGTCCCAGTATTTTGAAACTTAGTGCTTCTGGTTACATCTACATATTTTTGTTAATAAATCATACTAAAATAGTTTAGTTTTGTGTTTATGTCGCTCGTACAACTTTCTGCAGCTGTTAGTTATTTCAGTCTGGAACATTTAGTCACAGTTCACGTTTCACTTACATTTTAATTCTACGGTTTTGTTCTATCGGTAATTCACAAATATATTCGTAACGACAATGAGCAAAGGGCAGAATGCAGCTGTTGAAATTTGTAACGCATTTCCAACATAAAAGTAAATCATGGCGTTAAATACTGAGGTATGTGCTATTGTATTCGTTAGAAAGATTGTACAGTTTGTGAAGCTTTAATGTCACCAAATCTACCTTCATTTTCAGTTTGTGATGATCAGCGTTAGTTGTGTATTAGCCACAACACTGGTAATTAACAAGATCGTATCCTGATATTTCACTGCTGCAGGTTCGTGCGCATACATGGGATATGTAGAGACCGTCAAGGATAGAACGTGTGAAATCAAGAAATAATTAAGCAAATTTATGATGCTGAACAGTTTTTAAATCGATTTTAATAGTTTGTGATATTAAAGTGCATACAAACAAAATTACTTTTATTATTTTCTAAATATTAGAAAGACAAATATTTAAAAATTCATTCTGATCAAATTTCTCTCCTTAGAAATATATATATTTTTTACGTTTATTATTATAATAATAATTTTGTATTATTATTATTATTATTATTATTATTATTATTATTATTATTATTTTATCTGTATATGCTATTCAAAACTTGCTTTCAATGTAACGTAATTTCAAACATTCAGTTTTTTTAAGCATTTCGTCTCGGCGACAACCGGATATCCACAACTTTGCCTGATTGTTGTTTTGTTAGGGATTTTTTTTTTTGTTGTTGTTGTTATTTTTAGGTAAAGTTGAACTGCGTGACAAATATCGTATTTTTAAACACTATCGTTTTTGAAGGAATTAATGAATCCAATCAAATTCGTTCTAGTCTTTAAATGGGCAAGATCGACTTTTTTTTTTTTTAAATCTTTATAAACATGATGGATATAACAACTAAATTAAGTACTGTATCTAAAACTAAAAAATAAATAAATAAATAAATAATAATAATAATAATAATAATAATAATTATATATATATATAAATGTTTTTTTTTAAATCCACACCACAAAAAACTATGATATGTCCTACGAATTAAACTCCTCGATTTAATTGGCTTCAAGTTTCACCGATTCAAATGACAAGATTTATTTTCTTATAACGAGAAACGTCTTGTTATAAAAAGGTAATATTGATCGCTTACAAACTTTTGGAAATAAAATAATAATGTTGCTTTATTTACTTTAACGCAGTTGTAACGTGCATTTGATAACGATTTTCACTTGTAAAAGAAGCCTTATCGATCGCGGCTTTACAAGATGGCAGGAATTTAAAAAATATATAATGTTATTAATAATAATAAAAATGTAAATTACGAAAAAGAAACTTATATTTAATAATAATAATAATAATATAATAATAACAATAATAATTACATTTTTTTTCTTTAAATAATGAAAAAAAGAAGAAAATAGATGTCTCCTTTTTTCACACAAGAGATCCCTGAAGGCATTTAACATTAGAATTCATATCTTCAATCACTGAATACCCTGTCATTCTCGTTAACTGCAAGGACATGGCATTATGAAATCTGAACCAGTGCTAGATCAGATTGATATTTAATAACCTAGCTAAACTGTGATTAGCTTTACTATCTCTCGTTCCTTATAAAAAAAAAAAAAAAAAAAATCTTATTTCTGTTAGTTTCGTGTTTAAAGGAGAGTGAGAACACGTTTTTTTTAAATTCTTACTGCTGAATATTGTTCATTTTGTTACAGGTTATGGTTAGTTTAACCTGAGAGATCAGAGAGTAATAATGTAATAACATCTCAAGAAGAAAATATGATGAACTAAACTGAACTTCAATAAAGCATGAAAAATAAGATGCTGGTAAATAAATATATAAATAAATAAATATTTATAAATATAAATAAATATCAATCAAACAATCAATCAATCAATCAAATAAAATAAAATTCTTTTTAGGAGACCAGTACAAAGTCAAATGTATAACTGTAAGGTAAATATTTTATTCTTTAGGTAAATAACTTAAGAGAGAAACCATTAAAAGGCATGCATTAAAAAATATCGATTATGTCCCTTGGATGTGAAGTTGACCATGTACAAATAATAAATGTACCAATATGCTCAGAATAATTATATGCATAATATATTATAATACAATTAAAACTATTGTTTTACTATAAAGGTAATACAAATTAAGAATTATTAAAAAAAAAAAAAAAAAAAAAAAAAAAAAAAACAAAAAAACAGTATTTACAAAAATAAAATAAAATAATCTATTTACACATATATAACTAAATAAACATAAAATATTTAATAGTTATAGTCTTTTGTTTTATTTCTTTTCATGTATGATATGGAAGCACATTTCTTTTCTTTGTTGTTTTTTTTTTAAATATACTGTATACCTTTTTTTTGGCTTAACATAAAAAAAAACAATAATATACATTTATTTACTCTCTTATACAAACAACTATCATAATTTTAAACAAATGCTAAAATAAAACCAAGTAGAAACACAAGCATTAAACATATCTGTTTATATCAAATTATGTCTGAATGAAGAACAGTCTTGTTTTCAAAACATTCAAAGTGACATGAAAATAAAAAAAAAAATAAAATAAAATAATTTTAAAATAATCTTACAAAATGATATAAAATTATTGAAAAACTGTATTGAGATATACCAGAAAAAACATATTTCAAATACATCCCTTCTATCCATACAAAAAAACAATAACTGAACAACAACAACCTCTCACAAAAAACCCCAACAAATCTCATCACATGCATAATAAACAATGAAATAAATGAAAAGATATTAATAGAAATGTAACTGAAATTGAAATTGCTTTTGTCCATTTTTTCAACAAAAATATTATTTCAATAATTAAATATTGTGAGATTATGGGAAAATATTAATAGTTGAAATTTGTTTATCATGAAGGCACATGGTTGTTTCTATAAAAGTAACTAAACAAAAGATTTTATAGAAATAATAATTTAGAAAATATAATTTTTAATAAATATTTTTCATTTTTATATAAACTGATATGCTCATAAATAACCAAATATCTTTTGCAGTTATCTTTTGCCTGTTTACTTATGAGCCACCCAAAACAAAATCATATATGTATCTAAACAAAATGAACATTATTAAAAATAAACGAAAAGATAAATAATAATATTCTCAACAAATACTGAAATGTTTTTTAGAACTATATTTTCTTTTTTTTCTTTTGCTTCTTTTGTTTATTTTTTTTTTCTATTTTTGTTTAATTAAAAATCACACGAAATAATTCAGTTACTAAAATTATCATAAATCACTGTGTCATACATTCAGGGTATTAATACATTAACATATACACTTATCACAAACTCATATTAATAGTACACACTAAAACTACCATGCTAAACAAATGAATGGCAGAACAAAATATACAAATAGAAAAAATGTATAATGAGGATTTGTTTGGTATACATTAGAATGATAGTGAAACATGAATGTCTAGTGGTAAATATTATAAATCTTCTTTTCTTTTTTCCATTTTCACTGCATAAATACCTAATCTTGTTAAATGAGCATCAAATTTAGGTCCAACTTCAACTGAAAAATAATGATTATAGTAATAGTTACACAGCTGTCTTAAACGACTGATAAAAGAGTATATTTACCTAAGATTTTCAATATCCAGTTTATAATTTTCTTTGTTCTAAAGTGTTGAATGTTTCAAAATTATTTAAAAAAAAAAAAAAAAAAAAAAAAAAAAAACCTAACTACATTAGAGCTTACCTTTGTTAGATTTTCTATCTAACTGAAAATCTTTATCATCCTTTAATTCTTTACCAGATTCCCCCTAAAATAAAAAAATAAAAATAAAATAAAAACATTATTATCATTGCTATTTATTATTAATACATATTGTCAACATTAATATCTCAAAGAAAGTTATATCCTCAAAATAATTTTTGAAAAGATCAATCCTCTCATAATAATATTATATTTAAAAACTAGATGAATAAAATAAGAAATTATGTACATCTGCATAATAAATCTCTGCTGGTTAAAGAAGTAAAAAAGACTAAAACATACATTTGCAACAGCATGCTGAGCTTTAATGCTGGCACCATGAATCTCAAGTTTGAATGACATGAAAAAGAGATATGAAGTTCCACTCTCTCGTTCAACAAAACAACTTAATTGTTTTCCATCTCTGCTAGAACCAATTTTCATCAACCATTTCTGAAAATGTAAAAAATAATAATAATAATAATAATAATAATAATAACAACAATATATACATATACATTAGAAAGCACCAAATCATTGTCAGGTTAAATTGTGTACACCATTACCTGACATTTTAAGAACAAGTAATTTTTAAAAATTAATTTTATTTTAATATTCTGCTTTTTAATTTTATATACATTTATACATACATATATGTATGTACATACTTCATAGACATAGACAAACACACACACATGTCCTTGTCAGTTTTATTAAATATAGTCAGTAACAACTGCAGCCAATCACAATGTTACATGTAACTATCACTATCAGTTTAATTCACTTTACGTATGTATCATTGTATGTATATATATTTATTTATTTTCTCATAAATTTATAATGATTATTGAAATATCATTGATATTTTTGTCTACACAATCAAAAGTAATTATGATTTGGTGCTTTGTAATTTAATTTAATATTATTTTTTAATTTTTATTTATTGGTGGGATGACGGATGATTAGGAGATAAAGCGATGTTCTAGTTCGTTGTTCTATTCTATAAGTGTAACTTGTAGGTTTTGGGTGGATTGTGTTTTTATTAAATACCTCTTTGGTACCTCCTTGAGCTTGCCACGTAAATGTACACGATACTCCGTGATTAGGCTGTAAAAATAACAGAAAAAGAATGATATGTATCAAAAAAAGTAATTACAAACAAAATCGAAAACAAAAATTCTAGCGGTAATCTAGTTCTGAAAACAGCTGGGGAGAGGCATTAAAAATATTCTCACCGAGTCCTGTTTGAAATTTAGTGTCTGTCCACCGACTATAACATCAAACTCTGATGTTTCAATACTGTCGCTATCAATATCATAAGCTTGACTTTTCAGACAAAGAATGCCAAATAATATAATAAATAAACAATCCTGATACCACATAATTCCTTTTAATACAGCACAACAAGCTGTCGACGTCTGCTCTAAGTTTTATTCTTCCTTCCGTATTGTTCTGCCCTTATTGGAGAACCCTATTAAATAAGGTTTTTGTTTTATTTTGTTTTTTTTTTTTGTTTTTGACCAGCTTTTATTTAGGATAATTTCATCTATTTATTAATACAAGTTACGCAGATTATTAGTAATATACATTTTCTTGTTTGATATTTTGTAGAACTAAATTGGTCGAATTGCCCCTGAATAGTGCTCTCACGTTAAAGGTTTCAGAAAAGTATTAAAAAATAACAAACAAAGATGGCTACCTCTATTCGTTTTGATGGCCTTGTGGCTCTTATTACGGGTGCCGGTAGTGGTATGCATTTGTATTTTTATCCGTTAATTATTTATAAGCTTCTGCATTTATATCACTTTAATTTGTAATATTATTACTGCGTGACACCATCAGATGTGTTTTGTAAAAAAATGTATAAAATGCCAAATCAGTTGTTCTATTTCCGATATTCAGATTACTGGACTTTGAAACATGGGTTGTCACCATAATTTGCTGATAATGTTCTTTTAGTTTTTTTTCTTTCTTTTTATTTTTGCATTTGCATGTGTTTTTCTACTCTAGATAAATATTTATTTATCTGTACATAGAAGCTATTTTCATAAAAATTAATAATGTTTCATTTTGGATTGAAATCATTTTACAAAAACAGTGCTAGTAGACTGGGTAGTAGTTCTATTAAAATTTACTTTCAAAAGTATTTTAAGTTTTTATTCTTTAAGATACACTTTAAAATCTGAGGAAAAAAATATTTACTGAAATATCATTTTCTTACTATAATAATTTAGATCTTTAAAAGTTTAAATACTGAGTTTGATTTATATTATATTACATATAATATATATTTTTTAATATTTCAGGCCTTGGTAAAACTTATGCTTTAGCCTTTGCTGAAAGAGGAGCATCTGTTGTAGGTTTGTAATATTTAACTTCTTTTATTTTTAAATAATTATAAATATTATTTGAAGAATTTATTTATTAGTTTATTTATTACTTAAATACTTCATTATAATAGAACAGATAATCACCAATATGACTATCACAGAACAAAACAAAAAAAGCACAATTAAAATAATGTTTTGGGCTTGTTATTGCATTTTTACTTTTTATTGTTATTTAGTTAAGTCAAATAATTTAAAAGTTAAAAATTTCACTAATACACTAAAATAAAATGCAGTCATCTTTATCAAGAAGTGAGATTACTAACAGTTTTCTGTTTTATATTTTAGTTAATGATCTGGGTGGAGATATTCATGGAAGGGGGAAATCAAGAGCAGCTGATAAAGTTGTGGACGAAATTCGAGCCAGAGGAGGGATAGCTGTGGCAAACTATGGTATAACCAAAAATAAATAAAAATTGTTTAATTATCTGTCACTTCAATTGAATCTTCTGATGGGAGACTTTTTTCTCTGGCTTTATGCTGATATAATAGTCACTGTTTTTTTAAAATTATCTCCCTTTATTTAACAGATTCATTGCTTAATTTATGATGAAATAAAACTGTTTTATTTTCAGATTCTGTTGAACATGGAGAGAAAGTTGTGCAGACAGCACTGGACAATTTTGGCAGAATTGGTAAATTTTTAAAAATGTGTCAATAATCACAACAAGATGGTAACAAAACTAACCAGAGGAGAAAAAAACAAAAAAAAACAGACCAAAAAAAATAATCCTCAAAACAACAAAGAAAAAAATAATAAATAAATTTTAAAAAGATATTAAAAGACTATAAAAAAAAATTATAGCCATTTGAGCACTGACATTGTTATTTATTAGAAATATATTTTCACATGTACAATTTAACTAAAATATATATCCTCTGAAATTAAAATTCATAACTAAACTAAGCTGAACAAAATGTAAGTAACATTTAATTTTTTTTATTATTTTATATATATACAGAGAGAGAGAGAGAGAATAAATATAAGTATTTATTTTAATTTTATTTATTTATTAATTTATTTTTCAGATATACTCGTCAATAATGCAGGAATTTTGAGAGATGTGTCATTTGGCAAGATGAGTGAGGAGGACTGGGGTCAGTTTTAGAAATTTCTGTTATTACTATTTTAATATATTTTTATTATTTTCATCATAACTGTGTTCTTGCCACATCCAAATTCATGTCAGTCTTGTGTGAAATTTCAATTTATTTTAGCATTTTTGTTTTCTGCTTTCGGTCGAAATATTTGGCTTAAAGTTTATAACATAGAATCCTGCAAAAATATAAAAATTTACTAAAATCCAAAAGGGCTTGTACAAAAAAAGAAGAAAAAAAAAGTTATATCCAATTTCTGCTATTACAGATTTAATTTACAAAGTTCACCTGAGGGGGTCTTTTCAAGTTACCCGAGCTGCTTGGCCACATATGAGAAAACAAAAGTTTGGCAGGTTAGTCTACATGATAGCAATTTCTTTTTTAAATTATATTTCATAAAAAAAAAAAATCCTTTCTAATAGACTGAATACATCAATGTAGAATTGCTATATCTCTGTATCTTCAGTCTATCCCAAAATGAAGTAAAATATTTATGGGATTACAAAACATTCATCTTGTTTATAAGCACTAGGTGGAATGAAAAACAGCCTTTTTGGTTCACAGGCAGATATTTACTATTTCTCAAATTAATCTTTTAACACGCTACAAAGGACATGTTAAATGCACTGCCTAATGAAAAATAGTTGAAGAAGTTTGTGAAAACTGTTGTTCCCTGAAATACTTGGCATAGTTAATTATTTTTTAATTATTAAGTATGAATTCTGTGAGTGTTTTAATGTTAAGGAAAAAAAAAAGATTATACCACCTCATTTAACAATACTATAAATTTCAGGAAATAAACTGGATTAATTCAGTCCAGTTTTATTAATAATTTTTCACATGCCAGTATCATTAAACATTTGCTGTCCACCCCATTTAAATAAAATATATTATAACCACATTTCAGAAAAATACTCAGCAGTTCAAACATTTGTTTTGATATCATTACTACAGACTAAAGATGCAGAATTTTTCTTTTTAATTATTTTTCAGAATAATCATGACAACATCAGCTGCTGGTCTCTATGGAAACTTTAGTCAGGCTAATTACAGCTCAGGTGTTTGTTATTAGTCGTTTTGTTTATATTTTATTTTAGTATTCTTAAAATTTGCAACAGCTTGCCATTTGTTTATTTAAATAACCAAATTTTTAAAAAATTTAAAAAAAATATTTAAAATCCAGTTTTCATATAAATAAAAATAGTAATTATTAAAGTTGTCAAATAAATTATGAAATATTAGCATCAATATTAGTAATTATCAAAAAACTGTGTTTAATTCAAAATATTAATAACTTTTTAAAATAATATAAAATTAAATCAAAATAAAAATTAGATATTATTTTCTTCTGTTTACTTTGGGATAAAAATATATAATTTAATGTCTGTTTTTAGTTTTAACTTGCATATCTTGCTTACTTGCTTGTTAATTTATTTTTTTCACCTAAAAGCCAAGCTAGGAATTGTTGGCCTTGCAAATACTCTGGCAATAGAGGGGACGAAATACAACATTTTTTGTAACACTATAGCACCCATGGCTGGTTCACGCCTTACTGAGACTGTGATGCCACCTGGTGAGTAAAAACTTATAAACATAACTGTTTTCTTTATTGTGTGTCTTTATTTGTCTGTCAAACTCAATTCTGGAGTAGTAAATGGCTCTGGATTTAATATATGACATTAAATGTTTAATGTGAAATTGTAGTAATGATAATAATATAGAAATAAGAAAACATTATAATGATCTATATACATGTATTTATGAATAATTGTATTCCAGTGTGTGTGTAATTATTTCTCTCCGTTTCTCTCTCTTTTGTAGCTAAGAATTTGTAATTTCTTAATAGAATCATAGATAAATTAACAGGGACAATCACATGTGTGTTTAATTATTTCTTTATCAGTTTCTCTCTCTCTCTCATTATGTGTGTGTGTGTGTGATTCGTTTTTTTGCTGTCAATTTATATAGCTATGTGAGTATCTCTGTAGCAGTGTTTCAGATGCAAATTCTTTTACAGATATTGTTGAGGCACTGAAGCCAGACTATGTGATGCCGTTGGTGTTGTATCTGTGTCATGAGAGCTGTCAGGAGAATGGTGGTCTGTTTGAAGTGGGTGCTGGCTGGCTGGGAAAATGTCAGTTTGAAATACTTTCTTTAATTGATTCCAGTTTTCTGATCATTATATTATTTTATGCTGCTACTATTGCTACTACTACTACTACTACTACTACTAGTAACAGTACTTCTAACAGTAATAATAATAATAATAATCATGATCCTGATGATAATGATGATGTGATAATAATGATAACAACAGCAACATCAATAGTTTTTTGGTATCACAAACACTGTTTTATAAAAATGGTACTCTGTTTCACTCTAATTTATGATGCTGAAAGATACTGCTTGTGCTCTCTCTGTCTCCGTGTTTCATTTTAACATGTTCTTGTTTTGTTTCAGTGAGGTGGCAGAGAACAAAAGGTGCTGTGATCAGGAAAAAAGGAATAACAATGACACCAGAATGTGGTATGTACTGTCCTGCTTATTATAATTACATTATGGTATAAATAATTGGTTTTTAATAAATATAATTTGATAGTATATAAATACACTGTAATGATAATATTTGCACACAGATTTTCTTATGCAATGGTGATTTAAAAAGGAAATCTACTGTCTCTATTATTAAAAAAAAAAAAGAAAAAGTTTAATCATTAATTTTTAAATTTTCTTTTTTAATTTATTTTAGAGATGTGTTTCTTTCTCCATGAAAATAACTTTTTTTAATTTGTATAAAAGAAAATTATTCTGAAGAATAAAAATATTTTAAGTAAAATTTGTTTTCTTTATTTTTGGTTAAAGACAAAGTTTTTGTCATGTATTATCTGTTTTTATTTTTGTCAGTTCGAGACAACTGGGACAAGATTACTGATTTTACAGACAGTGAAAATCCATCAGGTATTCAAGGTACATTTTGTTTATTTATTTATTTATTTACTCATTCATTTATTTTAATTATTATTAATATTATCATCCTCTTTCTTACTCTTTTTTGTTAACTGTTTTAACTTTCTATTTGTTCTAATTTTAAGATTTTTAAATAAGTCAATCTCAGATTTAGACTCAAGCATAACATATATTTTTATATCATGTAAACTGTAACAGTTAGAATTTATTTTTAACATATTTGTATTAAAATGTAACATCTGATTTATCTGTGACCATAAAGCAAAGGCTCCTTTTACAATTTAGCAGCAAGTGATCTTTTATTTGCACCTTTCCAGAGGCTGTACTGGTATAATAATCAGTTTTGATAAAGCCTACTTAGGAAACTGGGTGTACAATGCATGTTTGATCCAGTCTTAAGCATTGCTTTATGGCAGTTTTGAGTTTTTTAAATGTGAGGCATTATTTTATATATGTTAGAAGATTCTACCAATTCTCTGTTTTCTATTTTTCAGATATTAAATGTTTTACATATGTGAATACAAAATGTTTTGCATACGCTAATTATGAAAATTCGTTTATTTGCTAATTATCAAATGTTTTGTGTATGTTGACAACCGAAGGTTTTGCATATGGTAATTAGAAAATGCTGTTCAGATGTTGAATAAGAAATATTTTACAAATATTTAATGTTATTTTAGATTCTGCTTTAATGATGGTAAATCTTCTACAAAAGATTGATTCTGGTGAGACAGTCCAGACTAATTCTACAGCAACAGTCAGCTCCAGTGATGATACAGATTCAGTAAGTTTGTAACCTAATTATATTCATTAGTAGTTAAACTAAACAAATAAAAGTGAGGTCATCTGCTATATTTAATTTTATTATTATTATTATTATTATTATTATTATTGTTTTTTTATTATTATTGTTATTGTTATTGTTATTATTGTTATTAATGTTATTATTATTACTGTTATTATTATTTTCATCATTATTGTTAATGTTATTTCTATTATTATTATTATTTGTTGTACATTTTATTATATTTTTTAAATATATAAATATTTTTTAATGTTTGTTTTTCTTATTCATTACTGCTTTATTACATAAATTGAATTATATCATAATCTATATCTTAATTACTGAATTTGAAATGAGGAATAGTATAAACGTGCTTAATTTACTGAAATTCTTACATGTAAGATGTTGCTATAGTTTATTTTGAGTAAATATTAGTCTTAAGAAATATCAACACAAACTCATTTAAACTAGAAAAACAACTCTTTAAAAGGATAAAATATATTTAGATTAACTGTTTGCAATCAGCAAGAATATTTTCTTTCCCTATTATTGTTAAATTAATAATTTTTATTACTGTAATATATATATATATATTTCGTAACAGATGTTATTTTATTAGTGTTATATTTTTTATTCATAGCATATGGATCTTCTCTCAATGTTTTCATACAATGACAGGGATGTCATACTGTATGCTTTGGGAAGTAAGTTTTATTCCATGATTAGTATATTATTAGCTAAATAAGTAAATGACACAGATAGGAAGGTACAAACCAACAGGCCAGACAGAAGGCACAGGTTGGAATATGAAATTAACCTAGGTCCACACTGGAGAGAATTGATCTTGTTAATTCCTACGACAAAGGCTAAGATTCTACAAATAAACTTCAGTCCACATTCTTAGTATATGTATAAAGAAAATAAAATGTAAAAAACAAGAGGTGAATGAAACATTTTATTTACAATTTTTTTTTTTATATTTCAGGATAATAGTTAACTGTAAACAGTTCATTGCAGAACTTTTCATTAATATGTTTTTGTTGTTATTTATTTGTAAAGAGTTTTTTGGATGTGAAATTTAACTGTTTGTTTCAGTTGGAGCATCAACGAGAGAGGAGTGTTGCATGAAGTTTCTTTACGAAGGTTCAGAGGAGTTCTGTGTTTTACCAACATTTGCAGTTGCCCCAGCATTTTCAGCGATGTCAAAAGCATTCCTTACCCCTGTCCCTGGCATAGACCTGGATCCTACAAAGGTTATTAGTAGTATATATGACTTTCTGTGTCCAGTAGTATTAACAGATCTTTCATGATAGTATAAACATGCAACTAGGACTGTATGGGTGTGTGAGTGTATGTGTATGGGTGTGTGTGTATTGGTGTGTGAGTGTGTCCTGCACTAACATCACTTTCATTATCCTATAATCTAAACAATTATATAAATAATTTTTAGTCTGTTGTAAATATATACAGGTACCGGACCAATTATCCAGTGTGCTGAAATCCAGAAAGACTAGAAAACTCAAAGTTTTTTCCTGATGCTATTTTCATAGTTTGTGTGCATGGGTGTTGTCCTCACCACACTGGAACTACTCTTTCAAGCCATGTGGCATTCACCACAGTTGTGTATCATCAGTTCTTTATGGTTTTAATTTTAAAATGTTTTGAAACTGATTTTTCATGATATTGTGTGTGCATTTTAATTGTTTTCTAATTCAGATACTGCATGGAGAACACTATCTGGAAGTCTTTCAACCTCTCCAAACCATGGCAACACTGAGCAGCAGAGTAAAAGTGGCTGATGTTGTAGATAAAAGATCAGGAGCCCTTGTTGTATATAACAGTGAGTCTGAATAGTTTCAAAGAGTTGAAATATCTTACTCTTAAATAAACTGATTTAGTTTACACTACAATTATATATATATGTGTGTGTGTGTGTATATATACTTATGTACATCAACACACACGAATACATATATACAAACATACACACATATATATGTCTGTGTGTGTGTCAGCACATTTGCACGCATATCTGTATACTCTCTTTCTTAAATTCCCTTTCACTAGTTTATCTCTATCACAGAAGAGTAATTAAATTACAAGTTTGTCAAGTTGTTTATATATTAAAATGATGTGAAAGATTACAGTTTATATGCATCCTCGGAGGCTTGTTATTGTAATGTTCTTTATTGTTATAAAAGGTTAGAGTAAAGTAACACACATATTATGCTTTAGCAATTGTTTTCAGACTGAATAATTTACTGAATGTGATTTAATGTTTTTTATTGTAATTTCATGTTTATTTATTAAAATATTTGCAATAGACTTCAGCTTCCGTTAATGCTATATTTATGTAAAGCTTTCCTGTTTTTTTTTAACAATTATTTCACTTAATTTTTTTTTTTTTTTTTTAATTTTCACAGTTGAAACATTTAATGAAAAGGGAGTTAAAGTAGCTTTCAACCAGTTTTCAGCTTTTATCATTGGATCAGGAAATTTTGGTGGTAAAAAAACATCAGAGGTTTTAATTCCAACTCAGGATCATCCAAAACGTAATCCTGATGCAACAGTTACAGAATCGACAAATACTGACCAGGTACTGTCATGTGTGTGTGTGTGGTTTCTTTCTATCTTTGAGTGATTTAAAAAAAAAAAATTATATGTATAAATATTAAGGTTTGTTTTCATCATTTCAGTATTTTTTTGTTTTAATTTTTTTTATGAAAATATGTTGAGATACTGCATAAGTTACACTTCTCTGACATAACTTAATTTGTAAAAGGTTATATATGTGTTATGCTTTTAATGGTATTAAATTAAGTAAAATATAGTAGTTACATCAGAAAAGGCAATACAAAAATTATTTAATAAACATATAAATTACACTTTCAGTGACATGAGAAATGGCAACACATAAGTTTCTGTAAATGAAATAAGATTAAGAATTTCAAATTATTTTGACTTTTTAAATTTAAGATTAAACTAAATAATGACTGAATGCATTTTATATATATATATTTTATTTTTTAATAAGTTTTTGTATTATGTATTTCATGTGATACATAATTACATTTTATTTCTTAAAACAAAACTGGTTACTGGTTGAGTTATAAAATTTTTCTCTACAACAGAAAACTAAAAAAAAAAAAAAAAAAAAAAACAGTGATTGTACACTAGTTATAAGTTATTATATTATACAGATTGATTTCACAAAATTAACGTAAAATCACAACCTCTGTGTTTACAGGCAGCTCTGTACAGACTGAGTGGAGACAGAAATCCAATGCACATTGACCCAGCTTTTGCAGCTGTGGCAGGTATAGTTCCCAGAAATCATTTTTCAGAGTTTCTTGAGATTTTCATTTGTTTATTTATTAATGTGTTATGTTAGGTTATGTTATATTACATTATGTTAACGTATTATATTATGTTATATTATTATATAATATATTATAGTATTTCTTTCTTTCTGTATCTATATATAGAAATTAAGAAAGCATTAGTCAGTTACTTTGTTATCATAAAATTGTAATTATCATGAATATGTCTGCAGATTTGTCAGTTAAAAGAAAATGGATGGCATATTTTTCTTATGTTATTAATCTGTATTAAATATTTACAAGATTTCATTTTGTGTGATACTGAATATATCAAATGTTCAAAATAAGGTTGTTTTAAATTTATACTTGCAGGATTTAAGGCTCCCATTCTGCATGGTTTGTGCAGTTTCGGGTTTGCAGTTCGTCATGTTTTAAAACAGTTTGCCAATAATGATATCACCAAATTCAAATCTGTAAAGGTAAATATGTGTGTTAGGGTGTGTTTGTGTATGTGTGTATGTGTGTTTGTGTGTTTGTGTATGTGTGGGTTTATCTGTGTGTATGTACATCTGTGCATGCCAATGAGTATATCAGTGTGGTGTAAAACTAAGTGAGATAATAGAAATCTGTTTTTGTATTTCCTTAAATAATAACATAATTTTGTCGAATGTCTCCAATATCCCCAATTTTCCTGTGCATCGCCATATAATTATGTATGAGTATAATATTAGTGGAAATATCCTTGAATGTTTTGATAACTTTAATTGAGCTGTAAAGTTTGATTGTTGACAATGGTGTATTACTCTTTGGTTTAGGTGAGATTTTCAAAGCCTGTGTTGCCAGGACAGACACTACAAACAGACATGTGGAAAGAAGGAAACAGAATTCATTTCATAACAAAGGTAAAAAGTAATGTAATTGCCAGTTTAGAAAACAATATATGGTTTTGCTGTTTTATTTCATTATTCAGTTATTATTATGAAGAATACCAGTGGTGAACTACTCACTTTACAAATAACTGAACTAAAACAAATACATGAAACTAGTTATAATAATTTTATTATGACTTAATCTAAAATATTCACTTTCTTTAACCTTAAAATAACTTCTGTAAAATTTTAAAGATGATTTCTTTTTTTTTTTCTTTATATCATCATCATCATCAGTTAATTAATTACTGACTAAATATAATAATTAAATACTCTTAAGTTAAAAAGCAATTACTAAAATATAATTTAGAAATCTTTTATTTTTTTTATTTTTCTCCAATTGATTTATGATTATAACAGTCACTTTAAAAGTACCTTTTTTATCTCAGGTTGTGGAGAATGGAACAGTCTGTTTGTCTGGAGCATATGTTGACCTGCAGGGTGAGATAACTCCAGTTGGAAAGCAAGTGAGTATTATTTACTTCCTTTGATAAAGTGGCTTGTATTTTGTTTTGTTTTGTTGGTTTATTTATTTTATTTTAAATGTAATATTTATTATTACTGTTGTTATTATTATTATTATAATTTTTATTACTGTTGTTGTTGTTATTATTAAAATTTTAATTCTGATTCATTAAATAACTTTAAATATTTTATTATTCAAGTTTTATTTTTACTGTGTAAATTATAAACATAAAAAATCACCCAGTGTTTAATGATGTCACTCGACAATTATTTACTAAAATGTTTGATTAGGTAACCTCAGATCTTCTGAGTAACTCGGTGTTTGAAGAAATGGCTCAGAGAATCCAGTCCACACCAAACGTGTCAAATCAGATAAAAGCTGTTATCCAGTGGAACATCACCAAAAATGGCAAAAATGTTGCAAAATGGAGTAAGTTTTACTGTTTTACATATGGAAAGCAAGGAGTTAAAACTAGTCTTTTGGTGCTTTGAGAAAGTAAAGATGTTACACTGTCCACTGTTAATTTTAATTATTTTGAAAAGAAGAAGTTAAAGCTTTGGGAAAGTGAAGATATTGCACTGTCCAGTATTGATATATTTGATGTCCTCCCTTAGGACCAGTTTCCATTATTCACTGGACTGGGTTTTATTCCATAAAAAACCCACTATGGCTACATGAACATGTTGATTTGTGATGTCCCAACTGCATGAAGGAATATATAATTATTTGGTCCACTGAGACTAATGGAAAAACAAAAAGAATGAAGGAGATTTCTTGTAAAGACCGAATATCAAGATTACTAGATGAGTGATAATCAATGTGGTTGTGTCGGTATTATAATCTGAATGTGCTTGTCATATATGTCAGCTATGAAGAATCAGTTTTTGCCATATATATACAAAAAAAATATTTTTATTTGTTCTTGTAAGAAAATAAAAATAAAAATAAATTTTAAATAAATAACAATGCAAAATAATAATAATAATAATATTAGTTAAATAAAATATGTAGCTTAAAGAGAAAACTAATTATCTGTGTGTGTGTGTGTGTGTGTGTATATATATAATATATATATATATATATACCTACATAATAATAATAATTTAATGGGATGGTAATTCATTATTTGTCATCATTTTTTTTTTTATAATAAATTATTATTTTATTTTTAAATTAAATTTTTGCATTTTTAGCCCTGGACACAAAATCAAGTAAGAAAGGTGAGGTGTATGCAGGTGAACCAAAGACCAAAAAAGCTGACTGTGTTGTAACTATTGAAGATTGTCACCTCCTGGATTTAATGTCAGGAAAATTACAACCAACACAGGTAAATGCTTATTAGTTTATTTGTGTATTTCATTTCTTATACTATGATTAAATATCTGTGTATAATGACGTTTTTAGTTTGTATAAGTCTAGTTAAATAAAATTAAAAAAAAAAAAAAAAAAAATTTTTTTTATTATTATTATTATTATTATTTTTTAAATAGTATTTTAATCTGGTTTCTTAAAAATAGTTAAAAAGTAGCATTTGATAATAGAAATTTTATATAAAACATTTTTCTTCATATTTTGAGGCATTATCAGGCATTGAAATAAGGATCATGTCTGGTAACCTCTAAAAGTCACCAATTTCAGCAAATGCATCTTTGACTGCCAGTTCATTTCAGTATGCAGAGCAATGAATTATTAGCAACTATTCCCTGCCTTCAGTTTTCACTAGTTAGAGCACCATTCAGTTTACCAACATTAACATTTGCTCCATCTGCACAAGCACAAATAAGACATTTTGTGTACTTTTCACCAGTAATGTCATAATTACGGAAAACATCATCTATAGCATGTTTGATACTGTCTGCAGTTATTCCACCAAAATTGCTCATTTTTTGACATTTAAGTAATAGTTCAATACAGTCTTCACATAAATTAAATATTTTTCTTCTCTAGTTTTGCCATCTTGTTCAACTGACATAAAGTTAGCACACTGTATCATCTGTTTGATATCATCTCTCGTTGCATGGGCAATATAGTGAACAAAGTCCCTACTTATAAATTGTCCTTCCCACTTATAAAACCATTGTTCTTCTTCTGTAAGGCAGTCAGGGACTGGTAGTCAGACATAGGTCTCTCCTGCATAACCAACCACAGTGCTGTATTGCAATGATTCTTATATTGTTCTTTACTGGGGTTTTTCAAATAATTTTCCAATGGAATTAGAACATGTAACGTTACTATTTACTTTCACACTATCAGAAGCTGACTTTATTTGAGAATCTGAATTGTTTTGTGAAAAGGATTTTGTCAAGAACAGTGTTCCGTTCTTTATTATTATTCTTGTTCTTGTTGTTCTTATTGTTACTGTAATTATTATTATTATTATTATTATTGTTATTGTTATTGTTATTATTCTAGCTATTCTTATGCTGTTATTATTCTTGTTCTTGCTTTTACTGTTGGTGTTGTTGTTATAACAACAGCGTATTTATCTATTATTTCTGTTTCAGGCATTCATGTCAGGAAAGTTGAAGATAAAGGGTGACATGATGGTTGCTCAGAAACTTGGCTCACTTTTCAGACAGTATTCGCAGCTGTGAGATGTGTCAGCTGTTAAATATTCTTTCTTTCTTTCACTTGATGTTATAAGTTATTATAATACATACAGAAAGGTCAGTTTCAAGGACTTCACCTGATCAGACCAGTCAGTAATGTATATAATAACACAGTAGTGCAGCAATGGACACGGCATGACTGTCCATTAATAATATGTACAGATGACCTAATAAATGAAATAACTTGATCCATCACTAATATATGTATAGAATGGCCTAATATAAGAAATAAGAAATATAGTTTATTAATTGACCAGTCATTGATGTATTTATTAATGTACAGAGTAACCCAGTACAGTATATTATATTTTGAAAATATATATCTAAATATCTTACTATATACAGAGAAATTGTATATTTAAAAATACAAATGTCTTCAGTTTCTTCTCAATTCCTTAATTGTTCATTTACTTCTTTGTCACCAGTATTTTATTAATTCAAGACTGCTGCACTGAATATATTTAAGTGCATGTTGATGAATAATGCATTTCATGTTGTTCAGATCAAAACGTGACAGTCTTGATGTTTCATTTGAATTTGTAGTGCAGTTAATATTTGACTAATTAAAACTGATGATTTATTAGATAACAGAATTAATCATTTATCAAAGCAAATTATGGCATTTTTGTGGTATAAATTAACTTTGTTGCTGATTTTATGACTAATTTTATAATTTGGTGTATGGGTTTGAATATTTTGTCAATTTATTTTCATAACAAATAAATAAATGAATAGAGAAGTATATATTATGTATATATTTATTATGTTTTAGTATAATGTTTTTTTTAATTTACTGACTTCTTTGTTCTTGATACTTTTGTAATAACAATTTTGTTACGTCTTTATGATTTTCATGGGTTAATTGATGAAATAATTTTAAAAGACAAATGTGTTGTTATGTTTTCAAAATAAAATGTTTCATGAGTTACACTGTTTGTATAATTAAATAATTATACTGCACTGTATTTGTGTAACATTTTCTGTTTTTAAGTCGTAATAATTTGAAAATGAAAATTCAGAACGCTTGAATATCAACAACAAGGATTGTAAAAATCTTAAAGTATAAAATAAAATAAAGAAATGCATTTTATCTGTCATCATCATTATAATTATACAATATTCATAAGTACAAATTTTAAAATCACTCGTTTTTTAAAGATGGCGATAAAAGGTTGCAGTTAGTTTCTTCTTAAAACTGACATTAAAATACTTGCCATTTCTGAATTACGTAATTCATATTCTGGTTCTATTCGTTTTAGGTCAAAAGTTATTGTACATTGTTGAAATATACCATTTATTTATATATTATCCATAAAAAAGTCGTAAATAAACTACAACAGTTTTACGTTTTACACTCTGCCTCTCTGCAATTAATTATCCGATACGTACAAACATATACATGCCTGCCTACCTACCGGCATATATAAAAAACATATACCTACCTACCTACTTACACATATATATGTATGCATACAAGCATGCACACATATTTAATAATAATAATAATAATAATTTATTGAATAACGGTCTCCTGCACGTGATCTCAAATGCAAGCGTATCATACTGACACCGCTTTTGGTTTCTGTTTTATTTACATTGTGTGGTCTTATCAAAAGACGAATGAAACTGGTCAGTTCAAATTCCATTTGATCGATTTATGATCGCCCGGCAAAACTTTCTGTTGGATTCAGTATATTTTTATTACGTGTTTACGCCCCACTGCACGCATTTATCCTGATTGTGAAGAATAGTATTAATCTTTGCTACCCAGTCATTGAGAGTTTTCTGTGTGATAGGCGTTTTCTAAGCATTCTGAAAGAATTCATTCCATAACTTGCGAGATTATAATAACATCGGTGTGGTTTTTGGTAAACTAATGATAGCCGGCAAACAAACTACACATTTTCATATTCATACATATTGCCATTTAATATATCCTTATATTCATCTCCTCAACTTATATATATATATATATATATATATATATATATATATATATATATATATATCCTTACATTTTTATTACAAATAGTTTATAATTATATGCACATGCACAGTATTATGTTTAGTATAATCCATGTATTCCTACTCTGTTAGAATGTTAATAAGGTGAAAGAATAATTAAACTGTGTATGGAAGTTTCCAAATTGGCTCGAAACCAGATTATCTCTCCCTTTTTGCACCATCCCTGTTTCATGTTTTAGTTCAACTATCCCCATCCCCAGATTCTTCAACAAGCATAAAATTTCGGTTTTCGTAATAATAAACATCTCTGGAATTCAGGAACGATAACTAGGTGTATCAAAATGGTAATAAAAACAATATTTTGTGCAATTCCAGTTCCGACGAAGCAGAAAGGTTTTGCACTAAGTTATGTCTAAATGAATGTTTACAAGCTATTTTCTGAGCGTTAAAAAAAGCATATAAACAAAACATAACAAAAAAAAAGTCGATACACTATAGGTAGAGCTATTGGTAGTGTTGTTTATTATTTTCTTACCCAAACATTTCAAAGTAAACAGGTCGACACGAATTTATTTTTGTTTGTATTCTCTGTTTTACTTTATTATTCTACTTTTTTTTTTTTCTTGGTCGGCTTGTATTTGGAACTAATAACTCACGAACAGTTATTACACTATGTCAATGTTTTAAGAACTATAATTAGACAGTTTGATGGTGTTCTATAACGAGAAGACTCGGTCTAGTTCGTCTGCAAATAAAGAAACAAAAGGTAAGCGGTAACAGATATTATTGCTGATCTATTTTTTTATCATTGTTTTTTTTTAATTTTATTTTTATTTATTTATTTGTTTTATTTTTTATGAGTGATTTAAGCTGATATAATGTCCTTTACAATCTGTTTAATATAATATACAGAAATAGTAAAACACTAGCCATATTCCTACAGTTTTATTAGGTTTTAATTAGTATGCCAAGCATACCACTCCTATCGTGTGTAGTTTTAAATTGAGCGTAGAGTGCTTCTGTGTTACAGGTAATTATATATACCCTGTGTGGGATAAAACAATCAGCGATTTTTAAAAAATAAATAAGATAGGATCTCTTTATATGCTGTACTTTTGAACTGAACAATAAGTTTGGTTATAGTCATAGGTTTAAAGCTGTATATGATTATTACAGAGGGTAGTCATGCGTTCAACGGTAACACACGTTAGTTTAATACAAAGACATTCACTAAAAGACACAGATAAACTGATATAAACAAAGCATGACAACTAAAGAAAGAAACAGAGCGAAAGAGATAAAGAAAGACAGAAACAGAACAAATTACAGAGCATGAAAGAAACAGAAAAAGAGAGTGAAACAAAATAGGGAAATCCGAAAGAAAAATGGAGAGAGAGAGAGAGAGAGAGAGAGAGAGAGAGAGAGAGAGAGAGAGAGAGAGAGAGAGAGAGAGAGAGAGAGAGAGAGAGAAATGGACTTAAAAAAATAAACGTGGAGCTGTAATTGTACGAAATGCTGTGTTATTCTCTCTAAACTACAATACATTTATTATTTTCCTCCTCTCCTATATTTCAGGTACAATGATACCGTTTAACCGTTACGGTATGCGTTGCAACAACAGAATTCCTCGGAAATTTCTGCAGCTTACGTTTGTGCTATGTGTCGTCCTCGTTGTTTTCTGTTTGTACTACATTCCACGGATGTCAGTGTTAGTTGAGTTTCCAGCAGACGAAATTTCCAATCAGCGACCACGCGAGAGAACCATAGCGCAAATCTCCGGCATCGCAATCCGAAACGACGTCAACCAGTGGTACGGGTACGACAGCCTCTGTAACAACTCACGAGAAGCATTTGTGTTTTCAGAGTTAATCACGCCGTCAGGCCTGACGCCAATTTATCTATACAACTCCGAGTACGACCCTCGGGTTTCGAAATCCATTATCGAGTCAGGATCTTGGAAATCTGAAGTTGTTCTTGAACTTCGTGAATTGCTAGATCAAAACGACAGACTGGTTTTACTAGACATCGGAGCAGGACTAGGGGTGTTCAGTCTAGCCGCTGCTTTGGGACATAAGTTTGTCGTGGCGATAGAGCCGTCTCCTGGCAACGCCAGAAGACTCTGTGAGAGTATCATTGAAGGCAGATTTCAGAGGAGGATTTCCATCATAAACAACGCGCTTTCCGACAAGGCAAAAATGATGGAACTGGAAATTTTGTATTCGGAACTGAGTAACGTTCAGGTGCATGAGATCACTTCTTCTGATAATATTAATTTAAAAGTTCCCGCAATCCCTTTGGATGATCTGATTGGTCGATTCCCTTTCGTGGATGCAGTCATTCGAATTGACGTCGGAGGAGAAAATATGGCTAAGATTCTCAAAGGAGGCAACGTTTTTTTCAGAACAGTCAACGTCTGGTCTGTTATGGTCACGTGGAGTGACGTCACTGAACCAGATGATATTCAGTACATATGTAACTTCATGGACAGTAAAGGAATGAAGCCTCACGGGAAAGCTAGTGGGAAGAAGCCATTGTCAAACGTGGACCCTAAGAAGTGGCCCGCAGTTGTAATTTTTAAAAAAGCACATCCCGACGTACCCAATCCATTCGCGAAAATTAACCGTGGTGAAGTTTAAATAGTTTTAAATAGTTTTATATTAATATGCATAAAGCAGTTCAGTTCTGTTTTTGTCAGACTTTCAGCAGTTTACATAACATATTTCATTAAGGATGACTCTATTTGCAAAGGCAGAATAATTTCTGTTTACCTCAGATTTTGTTATGTGTTAAAGTTAACATATATGTGTGTATATATATATGTATGTATGTCTGTGTGTGTGTGTGTGTATGTGTCTGTGTGTGTGTTTGTGTGTGTGTGTATATATATATATATATAAAATAATCGTTCTTTCATCACTTCCAATACTGATTACGTATTAATACACTGGAATTTTTCTACGATTGTCCAGTTTGTTGGTTTTTGCTATTCATGTTACATGACATTAAACAAAACAAAACAAAAGAGAAAAAATATATATATACAAAATAAAAATAAGACGAAAGCAGGAAAGAAGAAGAAACTGAAACACGATGTGTGAAATTGTGCTGTTAAATTTATTTAATGATTTTTATGACATAAAGCAACAACTTGAAGTATAAAAGTGTTAATTATGAAACGGTATATTTCAGTGAATCAATAATATACATTTATCTATTTACAAATCAATTACACATTTATTGCAGAATACACTTTCTGAACTTGTTTATCATCAAAAATATAACATACAATTTACGACAGTTATAAAAATAGTTTCTCTGTTTTTAAGATTAGCGGATCTCAAAGATTTTGAGCCTACAATCTAAAAGCTTTTTTTTTTTTTTTTTTTTAATTCTTTTTCTTTTTCTTTCTTCTTTCTTCTTTCATTCGAAAGAAATGGTTATTTATTCATCATTCGATCTGAACTTGAGCACACTCTCTTGTCGTAAGTTGCACAATCCGGAAATTGTTTTGTCATTTATCTTGGACACAAATGTTTTCGATGGTATTCTTGACTCCGATTGTCTATTGTTTCAATATAGTCCTACAGTCACTTACTCCAAACAACTTTACTCCAAGAATCACTTGAAGCTCGTCTCGTCTTCACCACACAACTGTACGATCATGTAATATTAATATTAGTTTAGGCTTTATTTATGCATGTATGTATATATAACCTGTTTGTTATGAAAAAATACATTTAACCTTTCAAAATGTCAGTGTCGTGATGTGTTCAGATAAGTCATGGAATCCAGTTTGTAGTACACGTACAGAGGACAGAAATACGCTTCACCTCGTTCATGGTCCTCATCACTGTCGTCAGCTCGGATGTACTTCCTCCCAAAAATATAGTCCAGAAAATGTGGAGCCACTGGAGAAACAACAACAATAAAATATTAATAGTTTAGTTCATCTCTCTCTCTCTCTCTCTCTCTCTCTCTCTCTCTCTCTCTCTCTCTCTCTCTCTCTCTCTCTCTCTCTCTCTCTCTCTCTCTCTCTCTCTCTCTCTCTCATAAACAAATAAATACTAAATAAATAAACACAAACAAAAAAAATATACAAATATGCTTACGATTTGTATAATGTATAGGTTTACTAAAAATAGCTCACTGACTTTATGTGGAAAACATATTCATTTATTTAGTTAGTTTGCTAGATAGTTATTAAAAATATACGTACAAACAGGTATGTGATCGAAGCCAGGACCAGGGTCGATTGCTCCAGCCTGGGGTGGCGCTAGAGGGAGTGGCAGAGGCACGTGTCTTCCCGGACCAGCGAATTGATGATTTGCCAGATATTTCTGTACCACTGATTGGATGGGAATGGTACCAATTATAATATCGACAGGAACACACAAGTCAAAGGCGGGTCCGACAGGATCAACCCGTAACTACAGAAATATAAACATTAATACGTTTGTGATGTGTAAACGTATGCCATTTAACTAGTGGTAAACTCTGAATAAATATCAAATGGTGGGTAATGGCTGGAATGGGAAATGAATAAAGATGCACACACTTTCATTCTCTCTTTTCCCCCCTCTTTCTTTCTCTCTCTCTCTCTCTCTCTCTCTCTCTCTCTCTCTCTCTCTCTCTCTCTCTCTCTCTCTCTCTCTCTCTCTCTCTCTTCTTGTTCTTCCAAACGTCATAAAACGTCCATTAAGAATTCACATTATTGTAAGCTGATCAACACAAAGTTTTACCTCTATGGTGTATTTGATATCTATGATGTTACAGCCAAGTAGGAAGGACGGGGGTAGAGGTGGTATCACCATCTTCTCCCCCTCCCACAGGTCTGTCTCTCCAGCAGGGACGTGGCCGTGTTTTAACTTGTACACCTGTTGTGTTACCGCCCTAGACTTCCTGGGTGTGTGAAAAATTGTCGACTGTAATAATAATAATAATAATAAGAAGAAGAAGAAGAAGAAGAAGATATGCGTTTCAAATAGCTTGAATATTGCATTTTGTTACTTGAAACCTGTGCTCGCTATCTAACATGCAGGAGAGAAAACTGTGCCAAATGCTTAATTTGTAAATAACTACATAATGTGTTCCAGATGTAATTTTAAAAACATTAAACTCCGTAGATACATGAAATGAGTTTCGATAAGAGACAAAAAAAAAAAAAAAAAAAAAAAAAAAAAGGTCTCTCAGGACAATTTCACAGTTAACTATATACATTTATTATTTATTTATCTATTTATATATCATTATTATTTTTTATTATCATTATTATTTATTTATTTATTAAGTTTTAAAAAAAAATAATTATAATAATTAATACCATTTTAAGTGCTACAGAGGAGGCACCCATTTTTCTTCTCGACAAGTTGGTCACTTCTGCGTTTATGTAGATTGCCTCCCCTGGGACATAACCTTTCTGAACAACAGATAACTCTGCACAGACTGGGCCGGATCTACAGCAAAGACAGCACAAACGTTTTTCTTTCCGACGTTGAGAGGAATTCTAAAAAAAAAAAAAAAAAAAAAAAAAAAAAAAAAAAAACACAAGCACTGAGTAAACACATGTGGAGACTGCATAATGAAATATGACTTGGGGAAGAACAAGAATAATTTACGTGGAGACTTATCGTTGTAACACTACTACTATCCGTAAGAACAATATTAACAACAACAATTGCTGGTACTGCTACTAATATTATTACTACAGATGCTCCTACTAAGAACTACAGAACAAAACAACAATAATAATGACAACGACAAGAAAAATAACTAGTGGTAATAATTATAATGAAAACAATAAATAAATAAATAAATAAATAAATAAATAAATAAATACAGATTATTTCAGTTAGGATAGACAATGTAAAAAAAAACACATCGTATACTGGATTCACAGTTACAGATAAAAACAGAGTTTTTGACATCGATAATTGATTAAAGATAGAAACAAGTTCTTAACACCGATAACTGTAGAAACCCATAAAAGTTGTTGAGGCGGATTCCTAAATTGAATTTATTGGTCTTTCCCACGGTCTTCTATTACAGATCTGTAGGTGTTAAGTACAACAATATGTCAGTAATCTACACTTCGAATAAAAAACAAAAAAAAAGTAAGAAAGCGATAAAGTCGGCTGAAAGAACCGATTTAACCCTTTTTCGACATTTTTTTTATTTCTTTCGTTTTTTTGGTTTGTTATTATTGTTGCTGCCAGAATTTTTCTTTTCTCTCTCTCTCTCTCTCTCTCTCTCTCTCTCTCTCTCTCTCTCTCTCTCTCTCTCTCTCTCTCTCTCTCTCTCTCTCTCTCTCTCTCTCTCTCTCTCTCTCTCTCTCTTTTCTTAATATTTCTAGCACTCCGTCTGACTTCCACCCACCCCCAGTCTAAATATTAGATCCACCCTTTCAGTGAGTAGACAAAAAGGTCAAAATGAATTATTCTTCCGCCTTCATCACACAGCTGAGTAAACATATCGCTTTACAGCAAGGCGTAAAATACAGAATAATTTACAGAAACCGTCTTTTCAGTGCTTAGAACTTTCACGAACGTTCCTGGGATCAACTCTCTTTGTAGGCTTCTTTGCAGTTACATGTCTTTCAAGGATTACGTACCTAACTGACACGATAGATATGCTTTGATTTCAGGTTTTTTTAATCAAATTTAACTGATGTTAATTATTTTCATAAAAAGATAGAAACAATTTAACCGTTACAACCATTTCGTTATACAAAATCGAAAAAAATAAAATAAAATAAAAATAAAAAACAATTAAAAAAATGGCGTGTGTGTAAAATCAATTATAAATCACAGACATCCTGAAATAATAAAAATAATCATATTTCGCAAATTAAGGAGAGGCTTTAAATTTTCTTTAATAAACTAATTATTTGCACATTTCAGAAACCATGAGTCATTTCAGATAATGTACAGAACAGATGTAAATAAACTGCTTACGATCTGCACTGATGCTGATACGTTGTCAGTAAAGGAATTATTGTTAGATGTAAGTTATGGCTTTTTTGATATGATGATGTGAAAATAGAAATTCATTAACGTCATATGCAGTTTTAGCTCTTTCATAGTATATATCTTCCAATAAACTGGAAATAACGATATCGATTAATTATTCATTGATAAAGGCTGGAAAAGGAAGTAGCATGAATGGCGCATTGTCATATTGCTGCTAGTACTACAACTACTACCACCACCACCATCCATAATAATAATAATAATAATTATAATAATAATAAGAAGAAGTAGGAGAAGAAGAAAAAAGAAGAAGCAGAAAAACAACAATAATAACAACAACAAAAACAACAACAACAACAACAAGAATAATAATAATAATTATTATTATTATAGCATTAACGCCAACTATATTATCGATGGGAACAAAAGTAGTAACGGCACTGTTGTTGAGTGTGCTTGTTGTTGCTGTTTGTTTCGCTGCAGTTCTTGTTCTGATAACAATGCTGTTGTTGTCATACCGCTGACTATAAAAACTAGAGGACTACGTTTCAAGATCACTTGGTTAGAGCAGTATGGACTGGTTCTGCAGAAATATGGAGAAACACTTGTACTAGATGTTTGGCACTGAAGTTTTATTTACGACTTGTTCATACATTTCTTGCAGTCGTTTTACTAATCTTATATCTCACATAGGAGTTTTAAATTTGATATCATGACTCTGTTCTGAGGTTCTTTAATTTCATCAGTTTCTTATCAGTGGTAGATCTGAGAGCGATTTGGAGCAGGGTTGTAGCAGACTTAATTTCAAAGAGTGGTTCAAAGAATACAGTACAGCCTCGGTTTAATCGACCAATAGAAGCTGTGTGGTTAAGTCCCACGTCTTAAAATTATGTTTTTTAATATTACAGCAATGCTGTTTTAATAATGTTAATATTACAGCAATGCTGTTTTAATAATGTTAATATTACAGCACGAAATAATCATGAATGCATTCACAATTATTATCACTAAACGAAGACTCAGGAAGTCCATCAGATGATGAATGATAACACAGGGAGAAATGTAGTAATTCACGAGAATGATCAATCTTTCTGCGATGACGACACTTAACGAGAAATTACGCTCCACGTGAATTAAAGACGACATCCACCGTTTCAGCGGAAATGAAGCACTTGCTTCCGGTCTAACACAGATTTAGTCCAATAGATCCACTAATTCCGACGTCTGCTGAACGGAGGCTCGTTAAATCAAAATGTTATTTTTTTCTTTCTTTCTTTTTTTTTTTTTCTTTATGAGCTTTCGTAATGATACAATAAAATGCGCTGATTGAATTATTAATTGAGATATTATTAATGACATGGCACTGGAAATCGATAGCTTTATGTCATTTACATCAGTCTAGAAGACAGCAACTGGAATCTTTCGTTCAAGGCATACGAAGCATGCTGAGATATCTGAGATCTCTTAAACCATCTTACGGGTCAATCAACGGTTCTAAGTCATCTTACAAATAAAACATTTTGAATTCACTTCATTTTCGTAACATTTTTGTGACAGAAGAATACTGCTGTGAGAGATACAAGTATTGCGGTCAGTTAATTGGCTATTTCAGAGAAAAAATTGCAGAGAAAAGCATATATATATATATTATATAATGGAGCACTGGCTGGAATTTGAAAAAGATTTAAAACAATATTTAACACGCCTCAAGCGAAGACTGGACAGTTAGTATATTTCAAAGTTCGCAAGAATGAATGAAAAAAACAATTCTGTAATAGATGGACTGTTCAACAGTTCACAAAACCGTAATATAACTTTACTTTTGTTTATTTAGTCTACTCTCTTAGCCATAACTGAAGCTGTGTTTGTTAAACAAATGTTTTTCTCTTCTTCTGCGGTTGAGATTATTATTTCTCCTGTATATGTTTAGCTGTTCCTCACATTTTATTTTATTTTGTTTATTTTTTTCTGTCAAGAAGAAATTGATGGAGTCAATGTTTGACTCATCTGTAAGGTCAAATATCCAAACAAAAAGCTTTAAAGGGTTTTAGCTTGTACTCAGATATTGTTTTGAATGCGGTTGTAATAGAGCTATTCTGTATTTCATACTGGATTTTAAAAAATAATATTCTTAAAGAGGTATCATTCTGTACAGGAGGCAGGTGTGATTCAGAAGTGTTATCGATGTTCATCATGTAGATTACAATCTAACACTGAGTTTAAGTCTCTCTCTCTCTCTCTCTCTCTCTCTCTCTCTCTCTCTCTCTCTCTCTCTCTCTCTCTCTCTCTCTCTCTCTCTCTCTCTCTCTCTCTCTCTCTCTCTCTCTCTCTCTCTCTCTCTCTCTCTCTCTAACTCTTCGCTCTTTCTCTCTCTCTCTCTGTCTCTCTCTTCCTCTTTCTCTTACTCACTCTCTTTCTATTTATTTTTCTACCTCTGCATCTCTATCATTCTATCTTTCTGGCTTATGCTAAATTCTAAATATATTTTATCGTTCTGTCCGTCTCATTCTCTTTCTCAGAGAGAGAGAAGAGAGAGAGAGAGAGAGAGAGAGAGAGAGAGAGAGAGAGAGAGAGAGAGAGAGAGAGAGAGAGAGAGAGAGAGAGAGAGAGAGAGACTTAAACTCAGTGTTAGATTGTAATCTACATGATGAACATCGATCTCTTTCCTAACACTTCTGAATCACACCTGCCTCCTGTACAGAATGATAAAGTGAAGAGCAGATCTGGACACGGGGCTAATTTATCACCACTGGAGACAGATAAAGTGTGCAATGGTCAAACGAGAAGGCCAGACCGCTGGTCAACATCACATGACGTTTTCTGTGAAAGGTGTTCATCGCATGACCCGGCTCTCCATATATCATCAAACAAATAGAGACTTTTAATTTATTACCTCAGTAATGGTTTTAACAAGAAAATGTTGTTGGTATTACGCAAAAAAATGTGTGTGTGTGTGTGTTATGTTTGTAAAGTCATGTAATGTTTGTAATTTTAAACGAATGAAACAAATAATGTGTGTAGTGCCTTAACTCTGAATAGATAAAAACGACTGTTGTATATTTAAATGAAGACTAAAATAGGAAAAAACAAATAAAGGAATGTATTATGTATACCTGCAGGGAATTTTGAATATGTAGGTGAATAAATAAAAGTATGGATGACAATAACATTAACATTTACATTTAACTCTTTACACGTATTCATATGTTAAGTATGGTTGACAAAATGACGTTAAGTTTAACTGATGTGTCAAGTAGGATTATGACGTAATGACATTAAAGTTATATTTAACATATTCATATATGAAGTATGGATGGCAAAAGCAGGCATCGAAATAAGTCGAGAACGCTCGTTCAGGTTACCAGCTATCAATAAATTAATTAAAATGGAATCTATTCACATGGAAACGTTTAAAAAATGGGATTTTTCCAATGACTTTTGGTTCGAAATAAATGAAAACAAAAAACTACAATGCAAAATTTGTACTGAAAACATAACGGGAATAAGAAATGAAGCCAAGTTAGGACGTTTAACTCGCTTAATGGATTACTTGCATGTATCAATGGCGTCACAGGCTACATACACAAATCAAATGTGCAAAGGCATGTGAAAACAAGTAGCCTTCACGAGTGGGCAAAAAAGAAATTTTCACAAAACATTTCAGACTCTCAAACAAATTCAGCTTCTGATAGTGTGAAAGTAAATCGTAACGTTACATGTTCTAATTCCATTGGAAAATTATTTTTAAAAAACCAGTAAAGAACAATATAAGAATCATTGCAATACTGCATTGTGGTTGGTTATGCAGGAGAGACCTACGTCTGACTAACAGTCCCTGATTGCCTTGCAGTAAGAAGAATGGGGTGCAGTTTATAAGTGGGAAGGACAATGACCACTCATGTAAACTTGATAAATTTGTGGTAACCTATAGGTTACCAGGTCCTGTTTTGTGGTAACCTCTAAATGGGTTACCAGACACGATCCTTATTTCGATGCCTGAAAATGACGTTAACTTTATATTTAACGCTTTACACGTTCTGATACGTTAATTAGGATTATGACGTAAAAACATTAAACACTTTACACATATTCGTTTGCTAGGTATGGATGACATGCTGACATTAACGTTATTTTTAACGCTTTACACGTATTCTTATGTTTCGATGCTGAGGTTCTTTTCAGTTAACATGCGTCTTCTTGATTTATTTAACGTGAAAGAATTTCTCCTATCTGTCTGTGATGACCATATATTTTCCTCTGACTGCAGAATACCGCAGAAAACAGAGTAATCAAAGATGTAGAAAAAAAAACCTAGCATGTTAAGTTGATGACCAAAGTGTCTGTGAAAACAATCTGTTACAATTGAGATGTTTCAGATCTAAACTACCTTAGCATGTGCTGGCAAATAATGCCTATACATTTCTCAAATACTAGCGTAAAAACAGCTCTTTCTTTTTCTCTTGTTACTTCCTATATTTTCTCGAAATCTTTCTTTCTTTCTTTCTTTCTTTCTTTCTTTCTTTCTTTCTCTTCTGTTTCACTTTCTGTAATTTTTCTGGTGTAATTTCTCATTTTCTTTCTTTACTTCCACAGCTTGTTATTTTCCTTGTTTTTCGCATTTATTTATTATTATTTTTTTATAACTGTTTTGCTATTTGATCATTTTTATCTTTCTTCTTTCATACCTCTTTTTCTTATTTTTTCTTCTTTATTCTCGTAGTATTTTATATTTCTTTCATATTTTTTCTATTCTCATTCCGAGTTCTAACAAATCAAACTTTACCGGTTTTTCTTTATATCTGATGTCCGGTTTATTTACTTTTTCTTTAAGATTTCTGAAAATCAGTTTATGATCATCATCATCATCAACAACAACGACAGTTCTGCATGTACTACTTTCATTCTCAACAGCGATTCTATTTTCAGTCCAATATCATCACTACTATTACTGAAACTACTGCTACTACTATTACTACTACTGAAACCACTACCAATACAACTACTAACAGACAGATATCTTGATGTTACTTTTTGATTGTTCTTATTTTTTTGGTGTTTTTTTGTTTGTTTGTTTATTATTATTATTATTATTATTATTATTATTATTATTATTACTCACTGATGCTGCTGGTTCTCTGTTCAAATCCAAGGGGCAGATAACTGTGAATACTTTTTTCGTAGAGTAGTCAGTCGCCCACGGCTTTTCGATGTTGACGATAACCCAGTAACGGACATAGCCGAACTGACCTTCGAATGATGACGGAAGATTATACGGAAGTTCGATCTGGAAGGGATATGTGTACTGACCCGGCTGAAGTAATTTTTTCTCGTCTGGCTTAGAACCTAAAATACAAATAACAGAATATATTGATACGTTTTCGTGCGAGACAAAAATAAATAAAGAAAGAAAGAAAATAAACCTCAGTAAATTACAAAATAATAAAATAGTCATAAAAATAATTATAACATAAAAAAAAAGAAAAAAAGAAAAGAAATAAAAGAAAATAAGAATAAGAATAAGAATAAAAATAAAATATATATATATATATATAAAATAAAAAAGAAGAAATAAATAAAAATGTCTTCATCGATATTTGTAATAAATAGCTCTGTTTAGAGAAGACAGCTATTAAAGAAGAAAGATCCTTTGACGCGGCATTTTTCTAGAAATTACAAATTGATTCAGTTAGTTTATTATCTTTTTCTGTCTTGGAAGCAGCAGAAAAAATTAAATGTGAGACATTTTACTTTTTACGTTCAACATTTTCTTAAAAAGAATATTCTTATTATTCATAGGAATCTAAAAAAGAAAGAAATTTTTATTTTTTTATTTTCGCGTAATGTCTACTTTAGATCTGCAAATCGTCATTCAAAAGATAAACAGCCTCCAATACACAATTAATGTGAGGTGGGGGGAATTAAAGAAAGAAAGAAAAAAAAAAAACGTATAAAATATGAGGATCTAATAGATTTTCTGAATTTTACTGCGGCTGTTGTTCCCAGAGGGCTTTGTGCAAAAAGACATCGTTTTGTAATCTGCAAGAAAAACGGATGAAAGTTTCGCATTCAGTGGGCAGCCTTTACAGTTCTCATTCGACTAGTCAAGGGTCCACTTCAAAATGCCCATCACTGGATGATGAGAGGCACAGACTTGATCGATGAAAAATACTCCACAAATGGAGTATAAAATACGTTTTCAGAAAACATTTCAATGGACAAGGGGCGAATCCGGAATGGGGAAAATGGAGATCGAATATGTGCATTGACGCTTTTAACATATTTTCAATAAAAAAAATGTATATTAAATCATAACTCGGCTCCTTTGCATTCCAAGACTGACAGATATAAATCTTCTATGTAGGCTTCAGTGACATATTAATTGACGAAGCTAATAGATATTTTACATTAACGTATCTTATTGATATATTGTACATATTGACATATCTTGTAGATATGCTATTTGGACATATCTGAGAGATATATCAAATTGACGTATCTCATAGATATATTACATTGAAATATCACACAGATGTATTATATTGACATATCTCAGAGATATAATATAATACAATAACACATATATTATCGTGACGTATATCACTTGTATAGTTCAGTGATATATCTTAATCACATACAAGAGTAACAAATCTGAGTCACATATAATTTGACGTAACAGTAAAGTTATCGTGTCGTATCCATGGTATATCATTGCGTATCAGTAATCTATTGTATCATCACGTATCACGGACATACTCTATCATTACGCATCATTCATATATTATGTCATTACGTGTCAGTAATATATTGTCTCATTAATATACCATATCATAACGTAATAGTGATATATTATATTATTACGTATTAATATATTATGCATCGACGCGTCAGTGATATATTTTTACGTATCTCAGCAGTATAATATAGTAAAGTATCTCGCTCTTGTGTCATAGAAAGATATTTTTGTTACACGTAGCAGTACACACATCTCGAGTTCCTAGATTTGCAGAAGAGAGGCATTGTTAAAAAAAAACTAATTCAGAAAGGACATTGTAAATAGTCATTATTTTGAGCATCGTTTTCAATGTACTACTGACTCTCATGAATAATTAAAAAAATATATTAAAAAGACGTTGCCAACTATGTTACCAAGCCGTATCCCAGTGATCTACATCAACGGCGGCGACTGGCAAAAAATTTGAGTGACGTAGCACCAGTAATTAGTTCGTATGAACGATGGGTAATAATTTTTCGTTGAAGCACCGCTTGCTCTCTTCTCACCGCTGATTCTGAAAGGTTGAAATAAATCGCGATCCGACCGATGACATAATGTTCATCAAAGCCGTCCTCTGTTCGATATCAAATATAAAGATCAACGCCAAGTCTCGAAAATTTCCAGCCAATAAATATAGTCTTGGAGATGTTGCAGACGGCCAAATTCCGATGTTTTATAACGGTGTCTCAGTAAAACGAACTCATGTGGAAAAACAACCCCCTGAATCGTTTTGGATCTGCCCTTGTCAGGCTCCCGCAGTTTGAACGTTCCATCTTGGAAACCAAGTTACATTTAATAACGACTCGCCAATTTGCAAATGTATTCCATGTTTTTTTATGGGTGTTCTGGGATGTTCTGTAGCTGCTATCAGACCTCTGAAAATGATTTGTTTCACGATTTTTATTTTTATTATTTTTCTGGCGCATTTTTCTACATTTCATCTAAAATATATGGTTGTATTTGATCTAATATTTGAAATCGATAAGTAGTAGTTATATATATATATATGTATGTATGTATATAGATATAGATATAGATATAGATGTGTGTGTGTGTGTGTGTGTGTGTGTGTGTGTGTGTGTGTGTGTGTGTGTGTTTGTGTTTTGTTTGCTTTATTTAGTTATCTATCATCAATCATCATGAATTTTTGGAAATCACTGAAAAAAAACCCCAGTTACAGACATCCATCAAAAATACATTATTTAAGGAAATGTTCCGTGAAACTGAACTTAAATTTGATAGAAATCTGTATTATTATATTATATTATATTATATTATATTATATTATATTATATTATATTATATTATATTATATTGCATTGTATTGCATTGCATTGCATTACATTTTATTATATTATAACAACAACAGTAATAATAATAATAATAATAATAATAATAATAATAATAATAATAATAAATTCACTTCCAGTAATAAATATATTTTTACGTCTGGTTACGCACGAGTCTGATTATTAACTAGAGCGTTGAAGCCGGTTGAAGTTTTAGATCAAAAGTCAGACCGATGTAGGGTAGACATGAACATTTCTCAAACACGTTAATAAAATAATTACATTTTTTCTTTCTTTCTCAGTAATACTCACTGCAAACTGAGTAAATTGTAAGTTCCGAACTTCGTCTGATTTATTCTTAATCGTGTGGATTAATGTACGTCTTTGTTTGCTACCGTAATTTCCTACCTCTGGCCAGGAGCGCCAACGAAATGTCGAGATAGTCTTCTGTGGCCGCATGGTGTCTCACTTCCCTGAATCGGCTTTGACCCGCCCCCCTCATAGTCTGATCAGTCCAGTGGACGAACGCCTTGCCGCGAAATGTTATCCTAATTCCTAAAAGATAATAATAATAATAATAATAATAATTATAATGATAATGATAATGATAATGATGATGATGATGATGATGATGATAATAATAATAATAATAATAATAATAATAATAAAGATAATAATAATTATGATGCTGCTACTGATGATGATAATAATAATGATATTGATAATAATAATAACAATAATAATCACAACGACGCCGATAATAATTATGATGATAATGACAGTGATAATGATAGCTGTAATAATCATTATAGCAATTAAAATTATAATGATAAAAAATATATTTATTCTCTCTCTCTCTCTCTCAGTCTCTTTCTTTCATAATATTGCAAAGACAGCGAAACAGCACGACCCTATAATACAGATCTGTTTTCCATCAGTCATAAATAATGTGACAAATGAAGTCTTATGTTGTCGTATGCAATCATGATCTGTATGCAGTCTTCTGACAAAATGAAATGTTTTAAGGGACTGGAATAGCTATTACTAGAAATCAGAATATATATGAAAAAACAAAAAAATACAGGAATTGCTTTTTCTTTCTTTTTTTTCCCCCTTTTTTCGTTTTCTTAGCAAACCACGATCTTTGAGATTCTGTACTATAATTATGTGTCACAAATGTGGTTTTTGACATGTCTAATTCTTCCAGGTTTTTGATAAATTACTGAATACTTTGGAAACAGAAATGTTTTGGCTTCGCAGTGATTGTTTCTGTGGATTGCATTTTTTCTTTCCTTCTTTCCTTTTTTTTCTTCTTCTTCTTCTTCTTCTTCTCATTTATAGCAATACTTATTTCCATGGAGTAAAATGTTTTTAAAGGTTTTCACTAACAAAGAAACCTTCGAAGACATCGATTCTGCTGAGGTTCTGGTGGAAATTGAGATTACAAAGCGAAAATGTTTGAACTAAGACGTCACTTTCCATTACTAACGAAATGCCAATCGCAGCTGGTTGGCTTCAACGGAAATTATAAAAATAAGAACAACTTTCCCATTTTCGGTAGAGATGAGAATTTTGTTTGAGTGTTTTATAACTGTTAACTCCAGTATAGATAAGTATATTGTGAAGTATTGATCATCTATCAATCAGCCACTTCATACGTTCAGATACAAGTGTAATGGCATTTTCTTAAAGTTGATGTTCTTCTCCTTCTCTCCCTCTCTCCCCCCATTCTTCCCCCTCTCTCTCGCTTTCTCTCCCTCTCTTTCTGATAAGACAATGATTTCTTTATCCAAATTACTTTTTAAGAATGATTTCACAATCAGAACGAAAATAAATTTTAAACTAGATGTGACGGATAAAACCTGATTGTATCCTGGAGCCATTAATTCTTCCTACCATCTGAGGTATAACTTTAATTAAGTGAATCTCAAATGCAAGTCTTTCAGATTCGTTACTCTTCAGTCTGAAATGTTTTTAAAACTAAATTTAAACTTTTATTAGAACTGTCAGCATTGCTCCTATTATGGTTACATATAATTATTAACTACATCTGTGTGTCTGTTCGCTGTGTATGTGTTTGATTGTTTATTTAGATTTATCTGTGCATGTATATCTAGCTGGCATTATATATAATTATTTGTGTCAACTCTCTCTCTCTCTCTCTCTCTCTCTCTCTCTCTCTCTCTCTCTCTCTCTCTCTCTCTCTCTCTCTCTCTCTCTCTCTCTCTCTCTCTCTACAACGGCTGCAACAAATGGAAACACCATGCTCTGACTTCGGTAATATAAACTTAACTTAATAAGAAGCGCTAGTCAATTGAATTAATTACAATCAGCTACAGTTCGACGACTCCTTATTTTCGATGAGACAAACGATTTGATTGGACAATGTCTGGACACTTTTCTATTGTGTTAAGGTAGCACGACTCTTACTAAGGTCAGGTCACGTGGGAATAAACCGACACAGAGCGCCAAGCGGTCTAATCAATCAACGTGAAGATGGTTTAAACAAATCTAATTACTGCTGGTCTGTACTAGTTACAGAACTCAGTACAAACGATAGACAGAGACGTTTGCCAGTTACTCTGACTACGTTGTCAGACTGGCAGAGTCATTTTCAATTACAGACAATTTGTTTTGTAGAATTAGAGCCCAGAACTTCTCACATGTCAAAACAACAACATGGTCCTTCGTAAACTTAATAAATTAGAATTTTTGTTCAAATCCAGATACGGAAAAAGTAAATGGAATTTGATCGTCCCTAATTAACTCTCTCTCTCTCTCTCTCTCTCTCTCTCTCTCTCTCTCTCTCTCTCTCTCTCTCTCTCTCTCTCTCTCTCTCTCTCTCTCTCTCTATCATCGAGACATCTTTTATATTCCCTTTTCCACAGACAGTAAAACAATCTTTGGCTTTTGATAATTAATTGTGAGCTACTGGTTCGGAATGGGAATTATAAGTAATTAAAACTGTAATGGCTAAAACAAGATAAAGTGATCAACTAGAGCAACAGCAACAGCGACGACAAACTTTTCATGAACAGCAGTATGTCTGACTGACTGAATAATTGAATTAGTTAATGGAACTTTCTTCAAACCACCAGGCTACTGTCAGAATAACGTGTAAATAGAATTTGTGAAGAAATTAACAAAACGAACGTCTGTCTAGTCAGTTATGTGTGTGGAGGTGTGAGTATGCTTTTGTGTGTGTATGTGTCTGTGTGTTCATGCGCGCGTATGCCTGTACATTTGAATATATGACTATTTGTATCTGCTGTCAAAATATGAGTGTAAAGGGGAGAGAGAGAGAGAGAGAGAGAGAGAGAGAGAGAGAGAGAGAGAGAGAGAGAGAGAGAGAGAGAGAGAGAGAGAGAGAGAGAGAGAGAGAGAGGAGAGAGAGAGAGAGAGAGAGAGAGAGAGAGAGAGAGAGAGAGAGGGGGGGTATATGTGAGTGGGTGGCGATGAAAGTCTGTGAACACCTGCAATGAACAGAGAACACGTTAACAGGTACAGGTGTTAAAGTGAGAAATAAAACACATCACACAATTCTGCTATTCTACACTGCGAGCAATCTAATAAACTGAGACATTTCATCAGTTACAAAGGAGCAGTAGTCATTAGGAGAAAACACAGATGTACAGACTAATGACACAGACTTAATGAACAGTCGTTCATTTCATGGCTAGCGAAAATACTTTTTTGTTTTCTTTTCTTTGTCTTTTTCCTTTCTTTCTTTCTTTCTTTCTTTCCTTTTTGCTCATCTTTGTCTTTTTTATTTATTTATTTCCTTTTTCCTTTTTTTTTTTTTTTTTAATCTCTCTCTCTCTTTTTTAAAATTTTGTTTTAAGGTTTTCTGGCCCGCTTTTCTTTCTTTCTCATCATTTACATAATGTACGTAAAAACATATTGTGGAAATTAGTTGGTAACTAGGGAAAAAAAAATTCTTACTCTTTTTTTTCTTACCATAAACTCCCTTTGACTAACCATTTTAAAGTTGTATAAATGACTGATAGTGTAATAATTTTATTATAATATCTGTATGTATGTGTAACGCGTGTTCTTTGTTAAAACTGTTACTTCGATTAGCAGCAATATATTATGTTAGTCAGGATAACACATACCACGGGTTTTCATAAACCAGAGAACAGTGTAAGGAGGTGTGTTGTGAAAACAACATCCCACTTCGTCAAAGAATTCTCTCCGAGTCATGTATACGTGGAAGAATTAGCTGTTTATTTCTGTGCCTATTTTTGTGGTATCTTTACCTGGCAAAAAATTCCACCTGTCTAAACCAACAGGTGTAACTCGTGTAACTCGTTCATGGACATATATTTCCGCTACTAATTCCGCGACAGGTGAGTGAGGAAGTACAGGATATGTTTATTTTACGAAAGCTGGGTGTATGTTATTTTAACACTGACTACTACCTGTTTATAATGTCATTACAAAATACACACGATACCAAAAATACGTTTAAAATAAAAATTCTATTCAGGCATTCTAGCTGTTGTTTAAAAATGTGAATTCTTTTTCCATGAACATCAGAACATATAGTGATTGCAAAAGAAATAAAAAAAATTGAAATGTTAAGGTCAAAACCTGGAAATAATAATAAAAAAAACAACCCAACCAATGTTCATTTTAACTTAGTGTTATATTAGTCTGTATAGGTGTTGCTTCTTTAAACGACTACATCTCATTTGTTATTGATAACATGTTTCAGATTATTAGATTGTATCATTAGTTTGACAGCATGCTGTAGCGCAGTATGTGTGTGTGTGAACCGGGTTCTTTATTTCTCAGTTTAACACCACTGTTCTAATCAGAATGGTAATCTTGGTTTTACATCCAGAAAGAATAGTTTCCTTCCTTTTACACAGCGGTTGTTCTTGAAACTGGCTTGTTTTTAATATATGTAGTGAAGAGGTAGATGGAAAAGGAGAGAGAGAGAGAGAGAGAGAGAGAGAGAGAGAGAGAGAGAGAGAGAGAGAGAGAGAGAGAGAGAGAGAGAGAGAGAGAGAGAGAGAGAGAGAGAGAGAGAGAGAGAGAGAGCCAGTCAGACAAACGTTTATCAGATTACAAGTATATATACAAACATATACACATACATACATATATACATACATATATAAACACAAGATAATTATATATATTTATAAATAGACACACACACACACAGTGATATGCACATGTACATACACACATAGTACGATTTGTTTCTTCTTATTTTCTATTATTATTATTATTATTATTACTGTCTATAAATTTTCTAAATTCAGTTTGAAAATCCAGAAGAATTACTCACTCCAGAATCAAGATTAACACAGGCACGTGCAATCAAACATCATCCTTACCTCGTAGTTTCATGATTTCATTTAGTGCCAGAATCACGTGACCCTGTAACGTCTGACCAGTGAAGTAAACTCCCTGGGGGTTGCTTAAGACGACTTCAAAGACGCTTATCTTACCCATTGTTTGCTGTTATTATTATTATTTTTTTTAAAGTCAGAGGTCACTGAACAGAGTTTTAATCCATGAAATAGCTACTGCTCTTTGAACCAAAGCATTCAAACACCGGTGATATGATTGTTGACTTGCTGCTAACCACAGTAACGTTCCGTGATGGGGTACGACAGCAACGTAACTCAGACGAGCAACATAAGAGTTTTTATGTTACGTAACACGAGAGTTTAACTTTACAGCAATCTTTGTTCACGCTTTCGTTTCGCTCTGGTTTCCTGATGTCAGTTTGGGAACCGCGCTGTTCTGGTACGTTAAGAAATATTCCGCATTTACTGAGAACGGCTAATAAACAAGACACAACATGCCATTTAGAGACGATCAAAGAGTAAACTCTTCTCATATATCGCCAAGTTCAATATGCTGGAACCGTCCAGCCCATCAACAATCTCTAAGTAAGCGGCGAGTTCTACCATAGACATTTCAGCCAATCAAATTAGCGAGGTGAACGCTGTGTTTCTTCCATTGGTTGAAAGTGATTTAAGAGAAATTCGACACAAGTCAGGAAAATATTATGCGGCGTAAACTAACGAGAGACAGAAAGCCGTGTGAACTGTGGAGACTGGAAACGTCAGGTTGTGTTGGATTGCAGACGATATCCGGTTACTCGCTGAATAAATGACCTCCGCGGTACAGCATAGCAGGCGCCGATTTTGTTGTTGTTTTATATATTATTTATTTATTTATTTAATCTTTGTTGTTGTTGTTATTATTATTATTATTAACAAAGGCATTAAAGTACATTAATATAATCTGTTTATGATTATAAATATAGGTTTTTTTCTTTCTTTTTTTCATTTTCTTTGTTGTTGTTGTTCCCATAATTATATGAACTTTTTAATTAACAAGGGCTTAATGAACCTTCCCATAAACGTAAAAGCATTACTTTTGACATAAAAATATAATCTGTTTATGAATATAAATATAGGTTTTCTTTCTTTCTTTTTCATTTTACAGACAGTGGAACCGTGTCTCCCATAATTATATGAACTTTTCATAAGTAGGCTACAAGGGCTTAATGAACCTTCCCATAAACGTAAAAGCATTACTTTTGACATAAAAAAGCCTCGGAACTGGAAGCATCTCAGTAATGACATTGAGAAAGACTGATCATGCAATACAAAATGCAGCAGAAATGGTACCAGCTTCAATAATAATAATAATAATAATAATAATAATAATAATAATAATAATAATAATAATAATAATAATAATAATGATAATAATAATAATGTTCTGTATTCATTTAATTTAAACCACATTATTATTTTTATTTTACACTGTGAGACGTTTTTTAGACACGTCTGACGTGCTGCTGCCTTGGTTTAAATTTCCAAAACATTTTAAACCGCCTAAATGACACTTCATGTTAATTTTATATTATTTATTTATTATTATTATTTCCCTTCTTAGTGATGTGGTGTTGTTTTTATTATCATTATTATTTGTTGTTTTATAAAATATGGCTTAATCAAATATATAGGAACTGAATATTTGTTTTCTACTTTTATTGTTTTATATAGTATCAACAATAACTTGCACGAAACTTTCTTGTTGACGATGTAAGAATCAGAATTTAGGGGAGATAAATCTAATTAAAATAAGAACACCATAGTAATACAGAACATAACATTTTGTTCGATTCGAACATTCCTTTTAATAAATGGCGGCGGACATCAAACGCACACTTGTATATTTGAAGAAAACTGAACAGAAAGCAATACCAGCAACATTATCACAGGTAAACTTTCAAAATATAACGAATGAGTTTAAACCATAGCTGATGTATAAATTGGACCTACTCAGTCAAAGTAGTCATTTGCGCTGGTGATATTATATCGCTAATTTATTTTCTCTGTTTTAAAGATACAGGTACAAATTAATAACAATGTCACGTTTAATTATATCGGTTAAAAATTAAATAAAGAAAAATAAAGAACATAATTTTATTTAACACGTACTCAATACGCCCGTACAGGTGTATAATAATAATAATAATAATAATAATAATAATAATAATAATAATAATAATAATGTGTGTATATATATATATATATATATATATAGTTTTCTGAATTTCTGAAAGCCCGATATATCGTTCGGTGCGTGTATTATTATTATTATTATTATTGTATTATTATTATTATTATTATTATTATTATTATTATTATTATTACGTTGGCAGTGTCTAGTTCAATATTTTGGATCCAGTGATCTTACAGCAGACGTCTTCGTTGAACTGAAAAACAATATTTTAACTGTCTCCAATCCACAGCCAGGAAAACCTCTCATCAAAATTAAGGTATTGCAGACGTCTTGTAAATATTTATATTGCTGACACTTGGCAGACATGTATTAATAGATACTAAATTATAGTTAAAAAATTATATAAAAAATCTTTATAAAAAGTAATATTGAATGAAGGAAGAAATATTTTCTTTAAGACTGACATATTTATAAAAAAAATCTCTAATTATAAGACAGTAATATTGTGTATGTGTATATATATATATATATATATATATTGTAATGATAAAGTCTGAAAAATAAATGGAAACATAATCGATAACAAGATAGGCAGTAATGAATAATTTGTGTGCAATATAACAAATTGGGAATGCCTCCATAAGATAATTTTTTTTTTTTTTTTTTTTTCTCCCCAATATTAAGCATCCATCATTTTGTCCGGTTAAACATCTCCCAGAACGACCAGACATAAAACTGTCACCAGAGATAGCCGATAGAGGAATCAATGTGGGTGCCGCCATTATACTCGAGACCGGAGATGGGCACGTGCTGTTGACGAGAAGGGCTAAACATCTTCGTGCTTTTCCGGGAATATGGGTTCCTCCGGGTACGACTTGAATTTTATTGAACAATAATTTTTTTTTTTTTTTTTTTTTTTTTTTTTGACACAGTTCACAAGACGATTTTCTTAGGAATGTCTGGGGTGTATTGCATTATTATTATTGCCCTTTGTATAATTTGATGTTTTTCTAACTGGTCGTCATCTGTAACACTTTAAAAAAGAAAAAAAAAAAAAGTGTAAATGGCAAAAATTTAAAAAATATTTATTTATTTGTTTTGTTTTGTTTTATGTGTGTGTGTGTGTGTGTTTGTTTGTTTGTTTGTTTAATGGCTTTTAATTTTATGCAAATCAAAAATCGTTGTTTTAATAAGGTAAATTTGCTAGGAAATAACTGGTTTACATCCAGGCCTTTTTTTTATTATTTTATTTTTTTATTATTATTATTTTTTTTTAAGAAGATTTGTTTCAAATTTTATTGCAATGTTTGAAAAAGATATTTTAATGTGTCTTTTAGGTGGTCACATTGAAGATAAGGAAACGGTAATTTTTATTGTCAGTTTTATAGTAGCATTCACAAGGTCAATGAACCCACAAATGTGTGATTCACGCACATAATCAATCACAGATACATTTCTTAAGGACAAAATGGCAAATCAGTTGTTGTTTTTTGGGGGGCAAGGAGCTGTAAATTACAAAAAAGGTTGTCGAATAATAATTAAAAAAAAGGTTCAAGTAAATTCAAAAAAAAATTTAGTTGGTATGTATTACTGATTTAAATATAATGAACACACCACCACTACCAACAACAACAGTAATAATAGTAACTACAATAATAATAATTTCTAGTTTGAACAAGCTGGCCTGAGAGAATATAAAGAAGAAACAGGACTACACATTGAAGTTGGACAGTGTATTGGAAACAAACTGAAACTACTGGCACTCTGGGAGGTGAGTTTGGCTTTTGTATTTTGTGCTTCACTAGTCATTGTTTGTGTAACCATGTTAAAATATAACACAAGAACACATAGACTGCCAGTCAGACATACAGATACAAAGCCAGTATTATTTAACATACAAACATATTCCTCAAACTAAATAACTTGGAGGAAAACATTTAAACTTCTTTAGTTTAGTGTCAGTATTAAAATATATTAACTTGATTAAATGAATGACACTGTGTTTTCATTTCAGAGTGTATATCCACCCAAATTGTCTCATGGTCCTCCCAAACGACATCACGTAGTTGTCTACTTGTATGGTAAACTGACCTCTGACCTGACTGTAGCAGTCTTGAAGAAACAGTTGAAAATGGACCCAAATGAAGTTGAAGCCTGTGCCTGGTTTGATAAAACTTCAGTGAAGTCTATAGTATCAGCTTCAGATGAAAGCAGCACTTCAGCAAGTTCAGATAATAAAGAGATGTTCAGGTATTACATTTTACTTCAAACTTCAGTTCTGCTGGTTGTTAACTTTTTTCATACTGCTTAATTGTAGATCTTTTATGTAATGTATTTCAGTTCCAGTTACACTATAAAATTGTCAACATCAGTGAACTGGCATAGTATAATTGTGTAACAATCACCATTTCATGTTGATTTAAAAATATTTTATTATTGTTTGTTTTAATTTTTACAAGTGTGTGTGTGTAAATCCTGCCTATTTGTTTTCTAATTTACTTATTTCTCATCTTTTTTTAATGTATTTTATTATTATTATTTTAAATAGCTTCATCTTTAACAACTTTTATCTTCATATTATGTTCTGTTTAAGGGTATTTCTTTCAAAATTTTATTTTCAATTAAACTATAAGAAACTGATGATCTGTTCTTCGTGAATTATTATTTTTGTGATCTTTTTAAGTAAAATTAATTTTTTAATATACTTATTTCAGTGCTGTTGAACTGAATGACAAGAAAGAACCTGTGAATGTACAGTTACCCTTTAATGTTCTACTTCAGACTACATCTGACCAGGAGGTATTTGGCAGAGTTAGTACCGGAACAAAATTTGCACTTGAAGAATGGTTAAAATTAGACAAAAACTATGGCTCTTAAAATTTATATTTTAAGTTATGTATATTAAACAAAAATAACTGAATTATATTTGTGTATGTTATTCCTTATTAAGGTTTATGTGATAAAAATAAATAAAACATTTTGTGCATTTCCAAGTGATTTGTTAACCAGTCCTACGTAATTCACTGTCATATTCATTTGGTTATGAACTCAGACATCTGATGTGTAATAAACACATTAATATAAACTAACAGAAATGGAAAATGTATCTAAGATTTACAATCATGGATGTGAATATTCCTTATCAGATTTTCTTGTATATTAAAAATGATGCTTTTACTTTGTTTTTATCTTTCTCTGAAATGAAAAATTCCAGAGTATTTTAGAAAGAAGAAAAAAGACAGCTATTATTAATTGCCATCAAATACTTTCAATTACTTTCATACATCATCATCATTATTATTATTATTAGAAAATATGAATCTCAAGACAAATGTAAACCAAAACATATTTAGTGAGGTTTTTGTACAACCGCAAGTATAATTTACCAGATAACAATAAAATAAAATAACAAAATTTATATATTAAAATTAAATCCATATTTTCTTATCATTTTATTACTTTTACTTCACTCTAAAGATTTTTTTTTTCAAGGATATTTTGATGTTTTCTCTCATTACAAAATGAACAGCTGTTGTATGTTCAGTCTTGTGTTTTTAATATTATTCAGATCACATTTTCATAGAGACTTTATTGTATTAGTGTGATTTATATACACTATTTTTCTTTTTATATTTTAGGTACACAAGGAATGTTTTTTCAACAAGAATTTTTCAGAAATGATGTATCAAATTAAACTGAATAAAAATTAGAATGAGTTAATATTGTTGAATCCTTCAAATATTAAATTAATATTATAATGGCTTATTTGAAAGGTTTAAATATTTATTTCATGTTCCTGTACATATGAGTTGATGCTGAGAAATGGATGAGTCTGAGGTCAGAAGCTGAAGGCAGGAACTACACTGATAGCTAGTTAAACCTGCAGATCCTCCAATGAGCTGATCTGTACTTCGAATGGACCCATGAGATACACCAATCAGATGTCTTGTTTCATGCATCACTTCATCTGATTCACCAATCAGGTGGCTTGACTCTACTCCATCCTTGACATCATCATCTGTGGCATCCATGCTACATGAGTCAGGATCAGCATCAGAGAGTGCACGGTAGCTGCTCAACATCGGCTCACTGCAGACACTAGATGACCTGCGGAAGCCACTGTGTCTGTAGGATGGCTTCAGCACACACCTCGGCATTCCATCTGATCTTATATCTTCTGTGGACTGACTGAGCAGCTTGTATGCAGAGGAACCAAACACAGCAGTGTCACTGTGATTAAAAATAGTATTATCACTTTCATCCAGCAGATGACTGGAAATTTCTTCTGAGCAGGATCTGAATGAGGACATCTGGTAACCAGTGTTAGTGAGATAACTTTCCTCTGAAGTGGTATGAGGACTTCTGATGTCATCTGGATGTGGATCTGAATCATCTTGTGAACTGTGAATATCTTCATGTGGATCTGAATGAGGTGGAACTGGATACAGGTCTGAAAGAAGATGAGGATTTGCATCAGGCTGCAGATCTGGATCAGGACTTTTCTCATTCTCCTCATTAATGAGATCCTCCTCACTCAGTCTGATTACTTCAATTTCAGAACTAGGAAAATCAGTCTGCTTCACAAAATCCTTCACACTGAACTGAAATGGGATGTCCAACTTTACAATGTCACACTGCTCCAGTGGATGCTTCTGATGAATGTGTCTTGTGACCTTGGCAGCCATGTTGCTCTGGTAGTTGCAGTTGCTGCACTTGTAAGGTTTAACTCCAGCATGGGCCATCAGGTGGTTTGCCAGAGAGCTGGGGTACCCTGTGGAGAAGTTACACTTGTTACAGCAATACTTTTTCTGTCTGAGGTGTTTGGTTCTAGCATGTTTGACAACATCATGATGAGCTACGGCTCTGTAAGAACAGTGAGGACACTTGAACTGTTTCTTTCCTTTGTGTATGCTCAGGTGTTTCTGAAGGCTGCCTGATTCTGAAGTTCGATAGCCACAGACTTCACAGACATAGCGCTGGATGCCGTTGTGCTTTTCTTGATGCAGAACCAAAGATCTCTTGTACGCTGTTTGGAACGAACATCCAGCCACATCACACTTGAGGAGCTGACCTAAATGTTACATGATTTACTGTTTATGAAATTTATACATCTATCTATATATCTATATCTGTATCTAAATCTATATCTGTCTGTCTATCTATATATGTATACACACACAACACACACACATATGTATATATGATAGTTATGTTTTCTTTAAAAGATAATAAATATGGCATTTATTTTTTAGAAGAAAAAAAAAACAAAATAACTCAATTCATCCTGAATAAATTTAAAGGCTTAGTATGATGTCTTTATTTTCTATATTTTATATAAAGCTATACATAACTGTGGTTTACTAATGATTTTTTACTGATGTAAATAAAACAGTTTACCTGTATGTGTTCTGATGTGATCTGTGAGCCCTGCATTTGATGCAGCCAGATATCCACATGTGTTACAAATATATCTTGATTCTCCTACAATCATCAAATGGACATAATAACATAAATGTAGCAGGTACAGTTTTAATATGAAAACTGCAAAATTAATCTGTCCAAAAGATTACTAAGAATTTACAGAATTCATTAAAAAGTGTTTAAAGGGTAAGAGACAACAATTATACACTGTTGTTTTAGGACAGCTTTAAGGACTGGTATTGATTCTAGAATGAGATGAGACAAACAAAAAAAAAGAAAAGAAAGATAAACCATTACTTGTATAAAGAATCTATTACAAATGTGTTATATATATATATGTATGTATGTATGTATGTATGTATGTATGTATGTATGTATGTATGTATGTATGTTAGAAGTTTTAATGAATGCCTTCCAAACAAATAAACCCATTAATTTTTTTTGTGAACATTTGACCCTGAGGATTCTGGATAAGTAACAGTTACATATGATTTCATTACCTTTGTGTTTGATGTCTATGTGCCTCTTCATTGTTGACCTGTGTTTGAAAGTCGCTGAACAGACATCACAGATTAGAATTTCCTCTCTGTGACTTTGACTGTGAGCAACAAACTGTGACTTTACGGAGCAGGAGAATTCACAGATTTCACACTTGAACACGCTGCTGGTGTTGTGCACACTGAGATGACGTTGCATAAATCCTAAATGTTTTGACTGATAACTGCACAAATTGCACATGTAAACATCACAACCGTCAACACAAAGTTTAGAATACATCTCTGTGATGTCAGTCTCCTCTTTGCTGGAACAGTCAGACTGGTTGTTAAACTTCATGTCGTAAACTGTTTCATCCCCATCCAACATTTCTCTGTTGTTTTTAATCTGGTTATTATTTTCTTGGTAAATGCTGCAAACAAACTCACAAGACAGTGATACATTTTTGCTGCTGATCTCTGAAGATTCAGTGGATGGTCTGTCATCATCAACTTTATGGCAGAAGGACACATCATCATCATCATGACTGGCAACATCAAGTGGTAACTGATTGTTGCTTTTGAGATGGAGTGTTTTTTGGTGTAATCATGAATCCCATTTTCCACATTATTTTCATGTGAACCTAATGAGATATCGCTTCTTACATCCTCGCTAAAACTGCTTTCTTCTCTCCCACTATCATTCACTTCAAACAAATTATTTTTCTCACTGTCTTCTACTTGTACAGTGTCTGTCTGTTCTAATTGATGACTGACAGACACACACTGTGTTCCATGTCTGTCCACTGTAAAGCAAACATTTTCTTCACAATCATTTCCACTGTCTTTATGCAGAAGTAAATCTGAGTTTTGTTTCAGTGATTTCCATAGGTCAATATAGAAGGAGAAGAATTTCTCTCTGTGACAGGCAAAGTATTCTGTGTTGCACTGATATGGATCTCCTGAGCAATTATTCTTATGACAGGAAAATGTTTCTTCCGTGCAGAAAAGCCCAGCACATTTTCTACAACACAGATAAAACAGAGGTACTCCATCTGAAAACAAAGAAAGATACAAAAATTAAATAAATAAATGTGCAATTTAAAAATGAGTGGATTATTTATTTTAAAACGCAATTTCCTGCTGTTTAACCTGAACTTCTATATATACCTTAATGTTTTTTCTAAATACGACAACAGTTAATCGAGTTATAATAATAATAATAATAATAATAATAATAATAATAATAATAATAATAATAATAATATAATTTAAAATGCCAGTTTTTGTTTTACATACAAACTTCTATTTATTTCGTCATTAATTTGTCCTCTTTTGTTTTTTTACACTACGTTTGAATGATATATATATAACAATGATAATAATAACAATATAAATTAAAATTTTACCCAGATTTTCAGCGAAAGAAGCAGGCAGATCCTGAGATACAACCAGCTCATTCGCTGTCATTTTTTTCACATCTTCCGTGTTAATAAATGATACGAGTTATCTTTCTTAGCTTCTTCTCTAGTACTTTCCTTTCAATTATCGCAGCAAAGAACAACACATTTATAATCGACGAATTATTTTTCTAAATATTTTGCCTTTGTAAAAAATATATTTCTTTTTCTTAGATAAATAAATAAACATTATTTGTTTTTGTATTTCCATAACACTAAAAACAAGCAGGCGAAAGTATATGTATACATGTTCTGTTTCTCATTTAAGGATGCGTCTAACAAGTTTATCAGAGACTATTTACTAGAGGAGACATTTCCTTTATCTTTTAACATAATATTAATGTTAAATAACTGACAAATAATGACATGCAAAAATATTCATTAACAAATATTTTTTAATGTTATTTAACTTTAGCATTAATTGTTAAAAGGTAATAATGAATTCTGATTACTGAACTAAAAATCAATTTATTTACTGTTCAATGAAAGGGAATATGTAAGTTTAAAATCATTAAACACCGCACGCACACATACGGAAACACGTGTTCACATACATTTAAAACGTCAACAGATTTCTATAAAATACAACATAACAATTGTTCTGTACAATTATTTTTATTAATTCTCAAAAAATAGGTCAATAATAATAATAATAATAATAATAATAATAATAATAATAATAATAATAATAATAATAATAATAATAAAACCAGCAACATTTGTTGTCAGTAAATAACAATCTGCAATTCTAAAACAAACATTTTTCAATTAAAAAAAATTAATAATAAATATTAAAAAAACAAAAAAAAAAAAAAACAGGCTTTTGAATACAAAATAATTTTTAAAGTGTAAATTTTATAAATTTGAATAATAAAAAAGACATTTGAAAACTGAAAAAAAAAATATGTAAGAAAAAACCCCACCTATCAATTGTTAAAAAAAAAAAAAAAAAAAAAAAATATATATATATAAATAAAAATATTTTCCCTATGTTTATTTTCTTTTTCTTTTGTAAATAAAATTTAAAAATTCTAAGAAAAATATCAAATATAAAACATATAAAGTAATATATATCAATATCCATAAAAAAACAGCATAAACTGTACAGCAAGCAACTTTCTTCTTACAAAATAATTTGTAAAAGTACCACATTTTAAATGATACTCACATACACAAAATAAATGTGATAATCAGATTCAAATATTCAACAGCAAATATATATATTTTTTAATTATTTAAATATTTTGATTGTGTATATCTGTATCGGTAGCAAATCATATACAGCATGTGGCATGCAAATATGTGAATGTGTGTTCTTGTAACTCCTGTGTGTGTTTGCTTTAGATAAAGAAAATTTTATTACTCCTTACTGAATTAGTATGTATGTTCTGTCTTTAAGTATATCTGTAATCACACCTATAGATCATCTGCAGCTGTTTTATAGCAATTAATAATGGTTAATTTTCTAAGCCTTAGATTAACATAATTAATTGTTTTTGTAATTCATTATGGAAAAAAATATGAATGATATTTAATGCTTTATAAATTGTAGGCTTTATATGAAATGAAAACTTTATCTGATTTTTACTGAGTATTTCAAAAGCATGAGATAATGATGATTAATAAATCATGAATCTGGTTTCACTTTTTTCTTCTTCTTTCATCATAACCAAAGATCATTAAAAAAAAGAGTAATATTATAATCTATTAGTTACTACAACAAATCGTTCTGCCATTTACATCAGCCATTTAAAAAGGATTTATCATTTTGATAACATAAATATATATATATACATAAATCAAATTACTCCAAACATTACATAGAACTAATGAAAGGGCAAGCTAAGGGTATCTCAGAAATAATAAATTTTTGAAATGTAATAAAAGGTGACAAAAAACGTTAATACAAAAATCAGATATGTTCTTATTAAAAAAATACAAAATAACAGAAAAAAAAAAAAAAACCTACCTAACGACCTAATAATAAATAAATAAATAAATAAATGAATAAATAATAATAACAGCAAAAGTTAACAATTTTTCAATAGCTATGAGGTTGTTTTAAGATAGTGACATTAACCTGCTTTTACAAAATTACTTAAGTATAAAACTATTTCTGCTTTGAAAACATTTAAATAAATAAATTTAAATATCAATTTTCATATTCAATTTAAACTATATTCTTTTATGTGTGTGTGTTTGTGTGTGTGTGTGTGTGTGTGTGTGTGTATAAACACACACACAAATTGTCTCTATATATATGTATATGTGTATGTATGTATATATATATATATATATATAAAAAAGAACATTGTTTAAACTGAATATAGAAACATAACATCTGCTAGTTCTGCAATTTAAATTAAAAAATATTTTGAAATAAAAAATCTCCAAGAGGTTTTTAAAAATAAGAAAATAAAAAATGTTATGATTGTTTTCATTCTGCTGAAAATGATAATATTAATTAATAATAATTACAATTAATAAGCGGGCTATTTAAGACTCAGCTCTCAAATCAGAATGATAAAAAGCACTACATGAAACAAGTTACATAAATAATTCTTGTCCAAAAAATAACTTTAGCTAGAATTAATATCACATGAAAAAAAAAAAAAAGAAAATGTATATATATTCTTTTTTCAGATAAGAAGTACAAATTGAAAAAAAAAAAAAAAAAAAAAAAAAAAAATTAATGCCCCACAAGCAAAAATATCACCATCAATTTCGGCCAAAAATATTATAAAATGTGAAAAAACAATATTTGGGATAACTCAAAAAAAAATTTTTTTGGACAAAAACAAACAAATCTGTTTTGCATTTTACTACAAAATATAAACTTGTATGTATATATATATGTATATACACACATTAATTATATACAATAAATATTTCAACAACTAGATTATATATATTTACATTAATAGCATTTTGAATTAGCACATTTTAAATATTACTCTTCTTTTGAATGTGTAATATTAAAAAATAAAATAGAAAATAAACCAATACTGAACAAAACAAAGAGTGGTTTATGAAATCACATCACTGAAATGTGTACATATGCTTGCAAGAAGTACTTATGTCAAATTGTTTTGGTAAAAAATGAGCTGCCATTGGAAAAATGACATTTATCATGTTGAATAATGCAAAGTGTTAACAAAGAGAAGTTCTCAATATTGGGCTCATGTTTTGGTAAAAAACATAATTATTTTCAGTAATTTTTAAACTCAATGTCTCAAAAACATTTTATGACATAAGTAACGCTTGTAGACGTAACATCAAATGGCTTCAGTAAAACAGAATATTAATTATTTATAGCACTTCTTTGATCATTTCTGAAGAAGTTATCAGAATACAGATAACTACCGAGTTTATCACATATGTATACTGCTGGCATTATAACATTATACCATTCACATCCAGAAAATGGTGTATTGCTATATTTTATAAAAGTATATTTCAGGCAAATATCAAGAGTAAGAAGAACAAATACAACCAACACTACCGTACCCCATAGTCTTTGATACCAAATTAACAGAAATCATACATATTCAATTAACTTCAATAATAATAATAATAATAATATAAATAATAATAATAATAAAATAATAATAATAATAATAATAATAATAATAATAATAATAATAATAATAATAATAATAATAATAATAATGATGATGATAATAGTAATAAATGATTTTTAAAAAATAAGAAAAATCAGTAAACAAGAAATTTACAAAGAACAAACAAAACCTTTATCAGCAACTGTCCCCTAAAACCACTCATGAAGAGATCAAATTAAAAGGAGCTGTTTTGCCTCCTTAATTGCACAAGCCTGTCAACTTGCACTGTAACAACCAAGTTGTTCCATAAAACACAAAAAATACATATTACTTAAATACAAACACATTATCAGTTTAGACTGAAGTACACGCACACATACTTATATATATATATGAAAATGAAGTAAATGTTCACATATTATTATATGTAAACATGAATTTACAAACATAAACACTCATTCTGAAGAGACCTACACAGTCTACACTAGAATATAAATATTCATTAAAATGGCATCCATCCATCCACCAACACTTGCATGCACGCACACACAAAACTGATTAGAGAGAGAAATTTATAAAAAAAAAATAATTAAAGTACAAAACAAAAATAGTACATCCTACATACAATGCAGGTTTATATCTATCTCTACAAGCTGATACTTTCAGTAACATGATTAACATGTTACATGCTAAAGGTTTCTTTTTTTCTTTCTAGTTTTAAATTTAACTAACATACTTTCTAGATAACTCTGTATCTGCAAATGTTAATAGTAATCATCCATATTAAAACTGAATGGAATATTAAGAAAGAGAAATTTTAAAAATATTACTAATAACAGAGGCAAAACAGGGAGCAGAATTCATAGTTAATTTTCTTTAACTGCATCTGTCATGAATTTGTAGACTGAAATAATAATAACAACAATGGTAATAATAACAATATTAATAATTAAAATGGTCAGCTATTGAAAATCTGTTATATAAACATAGTGTCCAGTCTGTTATTATTATTTTTGGTTGTTTGGCTAAATTATATTGCCAAAACCATAGCTAATCTGTTTAAAACACTTTAAATTTAAACAATTTAATAATTTAAAAAATTTAAAAATAAATAAATAAAAATAAAATCCCAAACATTAATATAAAAAAATAAAGAAGAAAAAAGTTCAATTAAATTACAGAAGGCATGTGAAATACTTAAAAAATAAATAAATGTAAAAATTATGAATACAAATCAAGTTATCAAATTTTGATAAACACTGTACCTAAGAAATTATAAAAAAAAAGGAATAAATATAGATATATCTGGCCCTTTTATGAATCTGTGGCAAAGCTATTGATTTACCATTTATTTGTAACCTTTCATATATGTCTCTGCAAAAAAAAAAATGTAAAAAAAAAATAATATATAATAACTATTAAACATTAAATAACAACAAGAAAAGTTATATTTAGTTATTTTGTTCCCTTTCCTTAATAAGTACAATTATCCCCATTCTTTTCAGGCTTATTAATTTATTTTTTAAATAAATAAGAACTAAGAAACCAAAATAAATAATGTCTTCAGTCTTAAGAAAATAGACAGGAAGTAGGAAAATCTAAATATTAAATGTTCTAAGTTATGTGAAGATATTACACCTAAAAAAAAAAAAAAAAAAAAATATATATAAAAAAAAAAATGTGCTTAAAGTGAAGTATCAAAATATATAATAAAAAATAAAAAAACATTCTATCACACTAAGTCAGTCAGAATTTACTGAAAACATAACAAAATAACAAATCTTGTTTTAAAAAATAAAAACAAAAAACTATATTTAGTTTTTCAACTAAAATTTTTCAAAAACTGAGAGTCTGGGGTCTTTTTAATCTTACTTGTATTTTACATACAAATAAGATAACAAAATCTAACAATTATTTAACAAATATCTTATCCTTTCAGCAATGATATGAAGAAGGATCTTAGTTCCTTCAAGAAACCAATGAGTTGTGTGTTTTTCACAAGAATATAGATATTTCTAGTTGTCCAATAGAAAGTCTTTGTTTTTAACTTGAAAATATAATTTAGAGTTATTTATAACTTTATGTGAGAGAACCTAGAAGGATATGCAGATCTAAAAACATTGTCTCCATTTGTTTGGTAAAGGAAACAGCTTTTGGAGTTGTTTCCACACTGTCCAGTAATGGCACAGCCATACTGTATATTTACAGACCTGAAATCACGTTTCACTCTGGTTTCTAGTAGAGTGCCCAACCAGTCCTGTGTTTCTTACAGGAACATACAGATTTGAAAACCTCTTCCAGAGAGGCATATGACATACTGCTCCAACCTTGCTCCAAATGGTGATCATTGATTTTCTCTAGACCAGGTGCTCCACTTACCAAAACGTCATAGATGCATGGTAAAGCAACTCGATCTGAACTTACTATTGGTCCGTTCCATGGGTGACGAGCAACACGGAAAACCTTCAAGTTTGGCATGTTGATGTTCTGAACATAAAACCCTCTGCTCTGTGAAATGTCAAGATATTCTATTGAGGATGAGGACAATGTGTATGTAGTGAGTCCATCGTAACTTGGTGTCCACACCTCCAGCAGCAGCCGCTGCAGATGTGGAAGACTTTCCAAAACCTTGCTGAGAAGATGCTGAGGTAGAACCTGAAAAACAAAATACTTCTCCAATACCAAGTTTTTCAGTTTCTTCAGTCGACCCAAAAACTTAACAGAGTTGTTTGACCATTCAAATGGCAACACAAGAGTGGTCAGGTTTGGAGACATAGCAGTGAACTGGTCAAATAAGTGGACAAACTTTCTTTGACGTCGTCTGTGACTGCGAATTGCTTCACTACAGTGGTTGCAGGTCGCAGACTCAAGCCAGAACGGTTTGGACGGAGTTTCTTTCCAGTTCAGATGTGCATATCTGAGATCAAAAAAGGACAGATTGCTGAATAGTTTATTCAGCATATTGAGGAACCCATCAGATGAGTCTACAATGTCAAACTTGAATTCCAGGGTATGTACCCTAGGCTGCAGCTGCAAGATAAATGCCACGAACTGGTGAACCCTGTTTTTGTAACAGTCAAAACACTGCTGGCTTGCTGCATGAGGGGAGGAGGGTAAACATCCTGAAGGCAGAGATGAGAAGAGAACATTGTTCCACAAAGATGGGGTCTTCAGAACAGAACTCCACTCTCGGCATACAGATGAAGCTAAGCCTTTCTCCACATTTGACAGGTATGTAAAAATGTTCAGCTTACAGTCAAAGGGCAAATCCTGGAACTGCAGGATGCCACTGGATTGGATAAAATCAGGCTCTGCTGATCTCACCTGACTGCACTCGGAGTCAGTCGTTTTATGCTCATCTGCAGAGTCACTGCCAGAGAACAAAGGGAAATTTGTGGCATGGTAGCGATTGATAGGAGAATTTTCAGGTGTGATGTTGGCAAGCTGTTTGGAGAGTGATGCTGCAGACTGGGTTCGTTTCCTTGATGATTTCTTGTGAGATCGTTTGGATGCTGCAATAACCTGACCCCTCGTTTCCATGCAGAAGGTTTATAGCAAAAATATCTGAAATAAAAACATCAGGTTTAAGCTTTTATAAAAAAAGAAAAATTTAAAAATTAAAATAAATAATGACTAAAACAAAAACAAAAACAAAAACAAAAAAAAAATAAAATAATAAAGTCATCATTGTTTAAATGTTTAATTTCATACTTAACAGCAAACAATAACTAAGTTTCTAATAGAAGTTCAGTAAATTTTAATATGAATAGTGAAACATACTACTAAACAATTATGGAATCCTGACTGGAGAAGGAAATATTTATTATATAATGAAATAATATTCTTAATCATTTAATATTGTAAATCAATTAAAACTGTTCACTACTACTACTACTAATACTTATAAAATATTATGTTTTTTTATTATTATTATTATTATTTCTTGTTGGATATGTCAGTTATAAATATGTGTGATGAGACAGAAAAATTTGATATATTTAGTTGTTTACAGATTTGTCAAATATAAAAATTTAAAATTTAAAGATATTTTAAAATGTTTTTTATATGTTTATCTCACTAGATGTCATGTCTTTATAATGACAGTTACAAAAGAGTGAGCAAAAGGGTTGTTTGGTGCTTTATGTCAGTCCTTGGATTAGTATTTTCTAGTAAATTTATGCACTGGCTAATTACCCATTCCAATTAATGTACCATGGATTTTCATGTTTAAAGGAATATATATCATATAAGAATACATAAAAAGATGCATCAATAAAAATAGCAAAGCAGTCTGATTTGATGACATTCATTTTCATATCAAAACTGAATGATATCTCATGACCACTGAGGTATGAATTAAAATTAGTTTATGTATTAACTGTTAGTTTCTATTAATTGTTGTTAGGAATTTACAGAAAATCCATCATATAAAGATATTAATCACAAGTCAACCACATAATTATTATTTACTACTTGGCCGAGTCTAACCTAAATATGTAAATAATTTGTATAAATACAACTGATATTTGCTACTAAAATTAATAAATTATTTGCAATGAGATTATTACATATGCTTACTTTTTAACATATGCTTTCAGTTTATCTTAAAATAATTTAATCACATAAGTAAAAGTTAACAGTTTTTTTTACTGATGAGGAATTTTATATTTAGAATTTATGATAAGAACAAAAATATTTGCTCTTAATCATGTCATCATTAATTCTAGACTGTGATTATTTTTTATTTCAATAACTTTAACATTCTGTCAGGGCTGAATTTTGAACACAAATAACTTTGCACTTAACAAAAATATTTTACAAGTAGGGTGCTATTTGGTTTTTTCCTGTCAAAAATAACTGATTATTATAATTATTGTATTCTGGGTAACAGAATTAATTAATGCTCCTTTTTGAGCTAGTGTTTGGTGTCTGAAAGTGTGATTAAATTCAAGAAGTTATTTAGATGAGATTAAGACAGAGACAACAACAGTAATTTATTAAGGGATGATAAACACTCCCTAAAATAATCAAGAGAGAACTATTTTTATTGTTTGAAAATCATACAAGGTAGACCTCATTTATTTCTGTACAGTGTAATTATCTATATTATTGTATAATACATGGGCTCCTGAGTATACTTTACTTGGCATAAAATTATTACATTACAGGAGATTTATTATATTTATTATTATTATTATTATTAAATTTTTTTTTTAAAGAAATTTGTTAATGAGATTGATTCAGATCTGCCTTTTAGCTGATTTAATTATACAAAATTATAAAGTTAAGATAAATTAACATGGTTATAATAATTCCTGGCAAGATGATTTCTAAACTTAAGAGATCAACCGTGCAAAAAAAAGCCATTTTCACATCTGAGCCGTGATCTATCGACCTAACTCCAAAACACAGGCAAAAGCCTTCCACGATTCATGTTTCAGCTTGTGGCATGAAATGACCTTTATTGCAGTTAAAAATTATTGTCATTAATGACAATAAAATTAAGTAATATTAGTTAATATGCTAATCAATATCTTACCGTGTCATTCAGCTTTCAAAGAATAAAATAGTGACTGTATATGTAGAGGAAGAAAGAATCGATTTCAGGACATTACGTCAACAGCGACAACCTTTTTGTAGACTGATTGACAGTAAAACAGCATATTACTTCAAAGCAGCGCATCATTGTGTGTGCGCAGTCCTTTCAATAGAAACATTTCCTTAAGATACCAAGACTCTTAGACTGTATTGTGTAAGATGTGCTTCTAAATTAAAATTGCCGTATGAGATCAAACATTGAAATAAACATATTTTCGAAAACTCATTCAGTTTAGAAATCTTTAGTTTATTAAATTAAATTATGTTTTATTCCTCCCCAGCCATGCAGCCGTATAATAGTCAAAAAGAATTCTTAGTAGTCTGAAGTGACATGTTATCGTTAAAGATTTGAAACCGACAAACCGTAAAAAAATACTGAACTGAACTAAACTAAAATAAAATAATACATATAAATTTGACGTAACCATTCACATTCATCATCACTTAGTGTTACTTGTTGTTGTTTTTTTGCAGTGAAGCAATCTTAAGTCTATTTATGTCAGACATCTAATGATCTACATTGTTACTGTATGATTGTATATACATAAACATCTACTAAATCTAGTCTAGACCTATGACCAATATTATTTATAAAAGTGGTATTTGTCATGCTACAAGTCAGGGTAATTAAAGCCAATAAGGCTGATATTTACTATTTCTTTTCCATTTTTTTTTTTTTTTTTTTTCTTTTTTTTTGATAATATAATACAATTAATATTTGTTTCCAAAATTATAACAATGAATAAATATCAATATGTGTACCTTTTTTATTAATATTTTTAAAAATTTATTTTAATATTTCGTTTTTATCTGTTTCAGAAATATGTTGACCTGTGACTGAAGATGTGGCCACAGATTACAAGATGACAACAGATAAAGGTATTATGCAGATGTTCCAACTAGCAGCAGCATTGAAAAACTGCACCACTCTGTTTGACATATCCAGTAAAATAGAAAAACTTTCTTCAGAGAATATCGTGTCATGTCTGAATTCATCTGAGATGCCAGGACTGCTTTTTCAGATTATTAACATTGGGGTCATCCATGAACTACCAAACAAAGAACAGTATGAATATAATGAAAATGATTTCAGTGGAACTGCAGATAAAACTGAAGCAGTGTTAACCTGTTTCTTGTCATTGTTCACGCATTTTAACAGCATTAAAAATCTTGACAATGCTGGGAATCGGTGTCTTAAAAATGTTTTGCCGAGTTTGTTGTTGTTAGTTTCGGCTAATGTGCACCCTGCTGCTTGGAATAATGACAGAGTTACTGAGAGAAGTTTGTTGTTGATAGAAAATCTTCTGAAACTTTACAGCTGTAACACTGTAGGAGAAATTTAACACTGAGGTGTGATACTCAGGATTCTGAATATATTTCTCCAAATCGAACAATCTTTAGTAAATATCTACAACTAGTAAAACCATTTTTAGGAAGAGACAGATGGAAAAGAAACCCATTTGTAAAAGCATCTTTTGTGTGGATTTTATCACAAGCAAAGCAATTGTCTATAAGTGAACATTTGGGAGATGTTTTACCTCCTGCCCTGAACTTTGTAGATGATTTTGTTATTGACAATAAAATATCTGGGATGAAATGTCTAAGTCACATAATTGCCAACACCTCTTCTGAAGAGTTGCGATGGTATGGCAGAGCAGATGTTGTTTATGAAGCAGTCAAGCATCAGCTTTACACCAAAAATGCCAATTTGCTGACTGATGTCATTCCTACTTTACTAACTTTGATGAAAATCATTGAACGTACTCCTGATAACATTCATTCTGGTCACTTGCTTGAAATCAACAAATTTGATGAGGTTTTTCAGATGCTTATTAAAGATGCTGAGATGGAAAACAATATTTTTATTAGGCGTGCACTGACATCACATTTATGGATGTTTGTTGATGAAATGGGAATCAGTGTTGTTAGACACATGAGAAGTGTTATAGACCTTGTGTCAAACTTTCTAGAAATTTCTGATGCACCAGAAGAAAGTTCTAGATTGAATGTTCTTATACTGCTAGCTTCACTCATCAAGAATGCATGGCCTAGAATACACATTTATTGTAAGCAAATACTAAAGTGCCTGTTGAGGTTCGTGTATGATCTTGCTGATTCTGAAACCTTGAACTCTCAGGAGGTGAAGGACATGCTAGTTAAGAAGTCTGAATACTGTTTGATTTTACTACGGTGTTGTTGTAAGGACATTGTTGAGTCTTCTCTCCATGAACTTAATGCAGATGAAACTCCTGAGTGCATTAGAGATATTGTTGTAAAGATTTTACACACTGATCCACCATTTCACTAGGATTAAAGCTATTTAAAATAAAAAGAATTAGTTCTAAGACAGACACACACAAACATTTACATATACACACCACAAACATACATAAACACACAAACACAAGTCCATTAACTATTTCAGTATTTACATTTATCTGCTGTGCATCAATCTTTTCACTGAAATTTACCCATGAATATATTTTTTTATATGCTGTATTTTGGTGGAAAAAAAATTATGGTGAAAACTGCTCAAAGTTTAACCTTGTTGAGGCATGAAGAACTTAAGGTCATTCTTCTGAAAGGATGTCAATAGGTTACTTTTCATTTCTGAAAGTGCTCCAAGATTGGTGTAAAATTTTATATTATAAGTGAGATGTTGTATTTTATTCCAACCAGTGCTACAACACTAGCATATAATAAATGTTTGTTTTTGTGTCTGTCTGTGTCTATTATATGTATATATGTCTATCTGTATGTATATGTGTCTGTGTATGGATATATATATGTGTATGTGTGTGGGAAGATAATATTTATCTAATACATAACTTGCAAATTGTATAGCAGACTGGAAACAGATGGTTTCCTTTTCAAAACTCTTTACCATTACAAAATTGTTTAATGGTAATATTAGTAATGTTAACTCAATGTTTATATAAATATCCATTAATAAATAAAATATTAGTTTACAAGCATTACTATTCAAGTTAAAACTAAGACTATCAGTAATGGTAGGACAACATCTGTTTCACTTCAAATTATTAATGTTTTGCAAAAAATAAAGTGAATAATTATGCAAAAACATTAAAAAAAAAAAAAAAAAAAAAAAATTCCATAAGTTTTAATTTGAATAGTCATGCTTGTAAACTAATATTTTATTTATTTTATATAAATGTACCATAATCAGTTTCGGCTGTTAATTCCATTCTTGATCAGTAGTTAACCAAAATGTATCTTGTTTCAAGAACAATTATATATTGCCAGCTGCAGATTGCAGTGAACTCATGATTAACGAATTTCAGAAAAACAAAAACAAAACAAAACAAAGCAAAAAATAAAAATAAAAATAAAACACATGCACAGATTTATGTATATTTTTTTTTTTTTTTTTTATTTTTTTTTGTAGTTGTAAAAAGTAAATAAACCCACCCACCCTAAAAAAAAAAAAGAAGAAAACAAAAACAATTTAATATTTATTGCATGAAGCCAGCAGCACAAACATACAGTAACAAATGATCACAGAAACATTTCATAACAAGTTTAAAAATGTATAAAGTTATATAACTTGCACCAAAAACAACAAATACTTAATGTGATATATGTGCAGCCAACCATCCACCAAATACACATAGAACTGCAGCAATAGCAGGATATTATAAATGTAATATAAACAGCCAATAAAAAATTGTAATATAAATGTCAAATCTACAAACAAACAAAAAAAAAGATTTTGTATTACAAGTAACCTATTGCATAGATTTTGATTCACTACTAGTTTTGGAAATGAAAGTTTTGTCTATGTAAACAAATATACAGTGTACATTATAAAATCTGAATGATTTCAAAGTCCCTTCCAATTAGATCTACAATAATAAAACATTTTCTAGCAAATATTTCATGAAATGTGTTTGAGATTTCTGATCTAAATTAAAGAACAAATTCTGATTAGAGCTCTTAGCTTTGCACATACTTTTATCTTTCAAGTAACAATTTCCATTTAGTTTGAATCTCTCTGTGATAATTTATCTACTGCTCTTTTTTGAGCGATTGTAACTAGCAGGTATTTGATTAATAAGGAACCGTTAGTTCGACATTTTATTTATGTTGGCACTTTCTACTCATGATACTGAAAGAATAATAACCGAGTGAAATGTTATTGGTCCCATGTCTATTCTGTTTTGAAACAGTTCTGTGTGTGTGTTTGTGTGTGTATTTTTTATTTATTTTTATACATTCATGTATGTATTTGCCCAAGTCTTGAGGATAAGATTGCAATTTATTGTAAATACAAAATTAATATATTTTAACAGCAATATTCAGTTATGAAAAATGATGTTTTATGAAATGTTAAATGGAATGACAAAATATTCTAAGGAATAAAATACTGTTAAAGAAAACAAAGTAAATAAATATAAAAACAAAATCTTTAAATACAAAAGAGTTAAATTGCTCTGAAAAATCTATTACACATTATTAGGTAATGTGAAGTTTTGATTATATTATTGTATATAATTTCACTGTTGCGAGCTTTATGTTTTCATTATCATGACATTCCTAACAGCATCATTATCATGTAACAAAACACTGTAATTGAATGTATCACCATTATTACCATTGAATTACCGGGATAACCATATGCATGCCTATATATAAATATCTTTTGTATTTTCCACATATGGTCAGAAAATAATAAAAAATTACATTTGCATGTGGATTAAAATTTATATTGTAAACCCTAGCACCAACTAATTTACCCTGATTTTAAATATTTATATATATATATATATATATATTGATGATCTGACTCCAAGATTTTATCAGATCTCTGGGGCAGGAACATATAAAGATTTAATCTTCAGTGTTCCACCCCATGAATATTTAAATCTGATATGCACCTATGTAGGTACTATTTTGATTAGTTACGGAGATTCAGGCTTCACTACTGGGCAAAGTGGTATTTTCACTGAATCTGAAAGAAATAAAATCGCCGTTACTGTGCTAAAACCCAACAAAAGGAAAAGCACTTTTAACAGTCGATTGTGGTGTGAATTGAATTCATGAGGAAGGACTTCGAAAAATGTAATATACAGAAAGGTTCCACTTGCAACTCCCTGTAGGATTCCTTGTACCAATGTCGATGTTGTTGAATCCCAAAATTTCATGATCCCAATCCCTATAGCTATGCCAACTGGTGCTGTAATAGCAAAAATAAGAATTGATCTTATTGCTGTTCCTTCGGACAATCTGGTATGTACAAGGTTCATGCCTAAACTGAAACTTAAAATGCCTTTGTGTAATACAAGGGCAGCAAATATTTCCAGTACACCATCGGTGCTTTTCTGTAAACCAACAGCAAGTCCTTCAAAAACCGAGTGTAGAGACAGTGCTAACAACAGTATCAGCGATCGTAGTGGTGAATGACCTTCTGTGTCTTCGTTTTGGGTGAGGACAGTGGTCACGTCGTGACATTCGTCTGTAGTGGACAGTTTTCTGGCGTGTGCTGTTCTTGGTTGATTGCTTATACCAGACATGGAATGTTCGCTCTGTATTGATTCTGTCAATTCCGGTCTGTCGTCTGAGAGAAGTGGTTGTTTAACTTCTGCAGACAGCACTTTATGAGATTCTTTCACTGTTAAAACGATCTGTTCGGTTATCAGTATAGCGAATAGTCCCAAGCAGGAAATGAATTCCGCTATTGGAAATCCAGTATAAACTTTAAAACTGTCCAAAACACTTGTTAGCTGTCGTTGTACCCCTGGTAGAAGATCCAGAAAACATGTCGCTAAGAAAACGCCTGCCGCAAAACAATTTAAGAAACTGATGACACGTTTGTAAGTCGGCAAAGTTTCCGCCTCTTCGTCCGTTTCATCGCGTTTCTTAGATTTTCGAGCTCTCCGTTTAAAAACATGTACAAGTTTTATTGGAATCACTCCCAGAATAAATGTAAATGCCAACAAAACCACCAAAACTATCAATTTTGTATACTCCACTGACACCATCGTTCTTCAAATACAAAATGCACCCTTTCAGGTGTTTGCCAGATGCGAGATAAACATTTTGTGACAAGTGACTGATCTAGTTTCGGTCCGTACGTGACTTTACTCATCCGCGGCAAACGTTTGGATATGATCGAGACTACCGGAAGGAAGTGCGAATTATTAGTATTATCATCCTAACCTGAGCAAGCCATTAAGAAATGTTTATTACTACAAGGAGACTTCCCGATTAGAACCCTGGAGTCTTTGTATGTGCGAAATTAATGTCAATAAAAACAAATACAGTGAAGTACATATAAATGCTCAGATGCTTTTTCATCATTTAGTGCCCTTAATAACTTGCACTACACTGACTATGCAGCGATTTACATCCACTTATTTCCAAGAGGAAGTTACTCCAGTTTATAAGTAGACCCACCAATTTTATATATATATATATACAGTTTCAAATCTAACCATTAGTTCCGAAGTACATAAACATTTTAACAAAAGATCTAACAAATGCTTTTTATTAAATTACAAACTGTCCAGAATTCACGTATGCTGTATAATTTGCGTAGCAATCATTAAATTTTTTTAAATTAAACCCTATCTTGAAAGATTGGTTAGTAAATTCATGATTAGAATAGCAACTGAACACCAAGAACACATAAAAACCATATAATCTTAGTAATGTTCAATGAAACATTTTCCTGATGTTAGAACTGTGAAAAACAATTATGAAGTGAATGTATAATTTGTGTAGCAATCATTAAATTTTTCAAAGTCAACCCTATCTTGAAAGATTGGTTAGTAAATTCATGATTAGAATAGCAATTTAATATCAAGAACACATAAAAACCATATAATCTTAGTAATGTTCAATGAAACATTTTCCTGATGTTAGAACTGTGAAAAACAATTCTGTAGTGAATTAATAATTTTCTCTTAAAATTTAGAAATTATCTTCTGACAGAAAATATATTAAAAAAAGCAACTTAATAAATAACAAACAGGAACAAATTTTAAACTTTTTTTTTAATGTGTCTTTAGCTAGCAACATTTTAGTCTCTCTGCATCATTTTTTGTCGTTTTAGTTTTTTCTGGGAAACTTTCTTTTTAACAGGTTCATCTTCACCAACTGGGTGTGGCACAGCTTGTTCCTTCTCAGTAAGAATCACTTCCACGTGACAAGGGCTGCTCATGTAAGCTGTAAACATGTAAAGTTTTTTATTTATTATTTTCAGTTATTATATATTTTTTTTATTTCTCTTAAAAAAAAAAAAAAACCCCAAAAACACACCAAACAAACAAAAAAATATATGAAACTACTAGAATAATAAATAAATAATGTTAGAGAGAAAAATACATACCACTTAAACTCCCACCCCATCAAAAACCCAACTAAACAAGAACCAAAATAAATAATTAAAATTGATCTCCAGTTTAAATATCTCATTAACTTTTCATTTCCAAACAACTATAATGTGATTGCAATCTTTGTACAGTAAATTCATGTGTTCCGTGGAGAAAAGAATAAACCAGAATTCAAAAATGGCGTTTCTTATTTTCTCCATTGATTCAATATTGGCTTTAGTGTAACTTCAAACACACATTTAGTGCTAAAAGCTTTCAGTAAAGCCGGCATATCACCATTTCTGCAGGCAAATTTCAGAACCAAACAGTAATGTAATTCTTAAAAGATCTGTCAAACATTATAATGGGATTATGTTTTTTTTTTTTTTATAAAGAATATAAATATGAAAATTTAAATAAACTTTAACAAAAACTTGTTTGTAATCAGATTATATACGTGTTTATTTAGTGTACACCATTTAAAATTTTATTTCAAACTGTTTAGCATTACTGAGAAAAATTTAAAAATATAAATCAATTTTGGCTACACATTTCAATTTTTTATATGCTGCATTAATTTATTTATTTTATTATTATTACGAATACATAGCTGAATGTTTTGTTAATGTAGCACAATCAGTACCTAGTTAGTTGAAAATTGTGCAAACATTGTTTTGTTGGAGATGATAAACAGTGTTAAATAAAGTTTTGTTAATCTCCTAACAGAATTTCTTTAGGCTTCTGCGTAACTTCCAGCACACGGGTACAACAAGCTTAATAAAAGCCAGATCGTATTAAAATTAAAATTAAAACAACAGAAGCCTTGAAATACAGAACAGATGCCAATTTATGGACAACAGAAAAAAGAAATAAAAAAAAAATTGAAAAATTTAAATCAACATAAAAAGATAACTGTATTTTTCTTGCTCGACTGGAAATACATTTCTAGACATGCAAGCCCCAGCAATTGTTTTTAATCTATAAGCATTAATTTTAACATTTTAAAATAAATAAATTTAAACAATACAAAATACTAGCAGAATTTTATCATTCTAATCCTATACTGTGAATGTAACAGAATTTTTTTGTCATAACCCATTGCAAAATGAAAATAATGAATCAATCTTCATAGTAGTTTACTGTTACTGAGATTGTAAATGTATTCTAGTCATTTATCATTTGCTTTTACTAATAATCAAAATGTGTTTAGAACAATCTTAGCTATTTGTTCTTTTTAAACTGTTATCTTTAAAAATTCATGCCAGGCAATAAAAAGCTGACAGTGACAAAATGTATAAAGAGTTTATTTATGTTGGCTTTTAGCCTAACTTCTGAACTATAGGCTCAGAAGTAAATAAAAAAAGCCTTGATATGGCATGTACTTCTCCAAATAAATGTATTCGTCTACTCCAATAATCACACAGACACCACACCAACTCTGAAAGATAAAATTAATTTAGAAAATTAAGAAAAGTTAACAATGAAAAAGTAAATACTAACGATTAATACGCCCATGGGCTCTGTATGTTCGTCTTCTCATCTTGGGAGCCATGTTCACTTGAATATGTTCAATTACCAAATGATCTGTGTCCAAGCCCTATAGGAAGACAGAGAGAAAAAAAAAAAAAAAAAAAAAAATTCTCAATTTTGTAATCAGTTCTTAATGCATGTTAACATTTTCAAAAATAAAACTTGTGACAATGCTAACAGAAAATGAAGTACTTTGATAAAGCCAATTAAGATGTTAATAAGTGTTAACTGGCAATCTGTTGTACAATGCACAAAAATATCTATATAGTAATGTCATTTAATTATAAAAAAAAAGTTCTGTTAATAAAAACCCTATGTTCTCCAGTTATTATTAAATAGAGTAATTACTGTCAGCTTTTGGCCTAACTTCTGATTTACACTCTCACAAGCAATATATGAAAAGCCTTAGAAGCACTGTATTAGGTACTGCTGCCATATGAAATGTTGAGGTTAACCAAATGTTTTCTTTATGCATTAGAATCAACTGACATAAGCCAAGTCATAATACATTTAGTAATTAATGTTGGCTTTAGGCCTAACTTCTGAGTTACAGACTCACAAGCAATATATAAAAGCCATTCACACATTATGATTTTTGAGTATCACAAATAAAATAGTGACATTCTGAAATGTTCTCATTATGCATTAAGTTAGCTGACATGAGCCAGTTAAAAATACACTACTGAGTAATTAATATTGGCTTTTGGCCTAACTTCTGAGATAAAAACCCACAAGCAATATATGAAAAGCCTTACATAGCAAAAAAAACAGAAGGAAAAAAGACAAGAGTAATGATTTTTTATGTATGTATATATATAAAATCTGGTTCTGAATTGTGCACTAATCAAAGGTTTAAGTATAAACTACAATTTTAACTTTTTAAGACCTTCCTAAGAAGCTAACAGATTTAACTTGGCAACAAAGGTTAAAGGGTTTTTATGATGGCTTTCATTTTAACTTGCATACTTCATCAGACTAATTTCATATGCAATAAAACAAAAAACATTTTTATACAAGTTAAAAATTTCTCTAAATGGCATAAAACTTTTTGTGATTGATTATATACTTCTGATGCAGATACCAATTTTAAATAAAAAAATAAAAATAAAAACACATTTTAAATGCAAAATGTAATTGGTATAAAGACAAATGATAGATATGTACACAGGATATAGTTTTCTGAACTTAAATTACTACATGAGTTAATTTGCTCTCGAGTTAACAGAGCATATGGTTAACCTATTGAAAACCCACAATTGACAATATTTAAAATTTGACTTTAATATAGTTGTCCTCTTTGATTATTAAGACAAGCCAATTATGGCTCATCTTTAGTACACAAAGAATTTTACTATAGGCTTTTGCTTAACCTGCGAGGTAATTTTGAACCTCAAAAGTTCAAAATAAAGCCAAATCTATTTTCATTAAAAATATAGGGGTGTTATTTAACTTCAAAAATTTACATTTTGAAAAGCTTTGCTCAACTATTTGTTAACAAAAAGCATCGTTATACTTGCAAAATTACTTGATGTCACCTGCTTAAAACTTTTCAACAGGTGCACTAAGATTATCTTAACTTCATCAAATTGTTGAAAAATTTCATTTAAAGCATACTTTGAATTCTGCATTACTTTCTGCATTCTTTAACAGCTGCAGGAGGAATTCAGCACTCTTCTTCGGCCATCTGCCTTGTGACATCTTAAACTGTTTGGCCTGAAACACAGAATATTCCATAACTCTAGTAAATATTTTAAATATCTTTACTAACATATGTATTTATCTCACTTAAATATGATTCCTGAAGACCAGCATTGAATATTGAATATGTGGTGAATTCTTGTGGACGTTTTAATCAGTTAATAGTTTGGCACTTTAAAACTACTGACACACATTAACACAGTACTTACTGTTATTAATAGTTACCTGTGCACATCTGCCGACACCCCCATTAAACCTGCGAAATGGTACAACTTCTTTCTTGGCCATTACATTTTTCAAGTATCGGGTGGCTCTCTTCAGAAACATTTTTTTAATGGCTTGAGCAGTCTCTCGTGTGTTCTGAAAAACAAATCCGTTTTTCAATATATGTTTAAAATGAAAAGGTGTGGCAGGTTTTTCTTTGTTAAACAAAGAAAAGAAAAGAGACCATACAGTTAATGTGGAAATTCATGGAAAAAAAAGAGCCAACAACCACAAAGCACTAAACAGATTATGTTTGAAAATGTTAACTTCTTACCTTAAAATGAACACGCAAATAAGACCCTCTTGCTTTAGCAGCTGAAACATAAGACAATTCATAACTATAATGACAAATTCACTATATCTGTGTTCTATGCCTGGCACTAATCCAGTTCACCTTAACATTGCAAAACTATCGTAACTACAATAATAAAAATACGTATGACATTAAGATAAAATAGTGTTTTTAAATCATTAAACCATGTTTTTCTAAATATACAAATATTTATAATACCTTACAAAACTGTAGATCTATACAACTGCTGTCAGTTTAATATACAAGTTTTATTCAGTGTAAACCTAAAATACTTAAATTAAAAAAATCCAGTACAATTATCAAAGATTCCAGTAATCTTACTGCATCTTCATTGATGATGCTAGTTTTATAATGATCCACTGTTTTGATATGCTTTCATTTAGGTAAACTATTCAAAATGTATCTTTCAAAACCAAATTTCTATTCAAAAAGTAAAATGATGAAATCTGTTTTTAAAACTTTATAATCAACAAACTTCATAAAGATGATAAACATGACAAAGTAATTCTAATATATAAACAACAAATGATCATCAAGGTTTAAAGATTCTTACATTTTGATGCATTATCTGGTTCTGATGCATACCGTACCATGGTCGCGTCTGAAAAATCAAAACAAAATAATTATTTATCATCTTTTACGCATACCATGGTCAGCCGACTGAAGTTTGAGCGAATCAAAAATCAGCATAAAAAAATAAAAAAATTACATAATTTCTTTAATATGACACATACTTAATCTTAGATAAGAAAATTAATTTCACAAACTTAAAAATTAAAGTTAAAAATAATAATAAAATAAAAAATAAAAACGAAAACAAAATTACATAATTTTAAATGAGCAGGCATAAAACACTGCATTTACTTTGTATATAATTATGTATCTGATACTGAATATAATTTTAAAACATTTTGCGAACAGATGATGAATGTTCTAAAAGTATGGTCTCTTTAGCTAACCCGTTTTCACTGCACGATACCATTCGGCATCTGCTCAACTGGTTTATATTAATAAATCTCAAAAATAAACGAACTGCATATTTCAGATATTATTAAACAAGTACTATGAAAGTCTAAACTGTACTAATTTGTTTATTTCACCCTTCGATCAGTTGGATTAAGATATCTTTATTTTCTGTTAAGAAATACCAACCTGACTTAACCGGAAGTGCAGGTAAAAAGGAAGTTTATATTTATTAATGTTTGGTTATCTGCCCCTGTGTAGTAAAACATTTACATAATCATTATGAGACTACTTTGTTTTTTGGTCTGTTGTATAAAATAAAATAACTGATCATATGTATTTTTCATAAAGAAATATAGAATTTCTCAAAGCAAATTTTATTTTAATATTAATAATGTGATGACAAAGTATGGATATATTCTTAACTTTTGTAATTTTATAACAGTACTTGTGAAATGTGAATTACTGTGTTATAAGTAAAGGACAAAAAATCTAAATATATACATAACCTAATTTATTTGTTTTTATACCAAGTAAAATATAAGTAAATAATATATATTGTCAGTTCGTTGTTCTATAATTTTTATTTATTTATTTATTTTTCTTAGAAACAATGGTCGCGTACATATTCTAAAATAAAGGAGGTGAAGAACTACAATAACATTAATAATAATAATAATAATAATAATAATAATAATAATAATAATGCACTTTACAATGGCAAAATCAAACGCAAAAACATGTTTTATACTACTCACCTAGCAGATCAGCTGATCTCGTAGAAACATTCAGAATTGTTTTTACCGTCTTTATTAAGGAAAGATATATTCTGAAACATTATTTAAACATAAATCAGTCAAGGAGAATTAACTGACTGATATAATTACTTAGTCTGGAAGAAACATTCAGCTCATAATTTGAAGAATATCGTATCATTATTACTATTTCAGGAATGATTAAACAGGCACGGTGTTAACGATCGAACTGAAACAGTTTAGAATGTATACTGTATTTCACATAGTAATTGTTGGTATATACGGTTTCTAGTCTCATTAACAGCTTACCTAAAACAATATATAAGATTTGTTTTCATTCTTATTATTTAATCGTTGGTAATAAAATTTACTGACTAATAATAATAATAATAATAATAACAACAACAGTAATATATATATATGTGTGTGTGAGTGTGTGTAGGTAGAAAGACAATATAAATATAAATAAAATGTATAAAATGGTAAAGAAATGACAGTATCAAAGTGATACTGCACGTAGGGCCTAAATGGGTAAATCACTTACAAGGCCGTAAAAATGGAAATACATGAGTTTACCTTCCATACGTCGATAAAGCTAATGATGAAACTCTTTCAAGCGTCTCGGCCAGAAAACATATAATTCAGTTCAGAAAACTTAAAATAAGATTAGATTTTAGTATTTGTAAGTACGCGCGTCTATGCAGTCTTTACTCGTTGTATTTTATGTATCGCTGGAATTATTATTTTCTCGAAGGGTGGAGTGTGATTAAATTAAGTTTCATGACAACTAATTAGTGTTTGATATTACAATTTACAATGCATATTTCGGGTTTTATCTTTCAGATCATCTGAACACCTGGTATGATCTAACGAATCCGCAATTTGCCGAGGCGTTCCGAATGATTCACGAGGTGCGCTGTGCGTCACTTCCGACTATTATGGTATGGAGGAATATATGCACATTTTGTTCACTGCTGTCATTTACTCGTGAAAAGGAAACTCCGACATTACAGACTTGTTTTGATATAACATCTAACCTACTAATGGTATAATCGTTGCTTTTCATCCAGTTACAACCATGCCAATGGGCAAAAATAAGCTGAATTTGACGATTACATGTGCAGAACCATCACAGGATTCTACCGAGTAAGTTTTGTGTTAATCATTCAATGTCATGTTCATGATGTTGTGTACAATTGACTGAAATAATCGATGACAGGTATAGGAAAGACATCCTTGTCATCATTTCAGAGGCGGTCGTCCGCCTTGTTGCATAGATGAAACACTGGTTGATTTTAAAACAATAAAGATTAAAAATTAAATTCGTGTATATTTTGACAGACCCATATTTTGACCGTAGGCTAGAAATATATGTGACATTTTTGCTCGTATTTTGAATATCGTAATTGCTATAATTATTTAATTTTATGAATTCATTAATATAATATTTAGATCGCAAAGAATTAAGATGTTCTTGCATATAGTTATGCATTTATTATTGTGAGTAGCAGCAGACGAAGTTAAATATCAGTCTGTCACAAATTAAACTATAGAACACTATCACGTGAGCATGAATATCTTACTGTAATTTTAATATAACCGTACAATGACCAGTCATGTAATTAGTTAACTCCAGAAAAGGGGGAAAAGAAATAAAAAAAAAAGAGATTTATCAGAACTGAAAATATTTGAATTTAAATTGGAACTGAATCAATAAAATAACATTTGATTTATTTAATTGGTTATTACATTATTTGAGTGCTCGATTTTTATTTATAATATAAAATGAAAGCATAAAGTGAAATATTCATAATTCCAAAATTACTTTATATTTTTTTTTAATTGTATATTTTTTGTAAATTAAAAGATTTTCTCTTTTTTACTTTGATTTAAATTCTTTATTATATTCATCATATAAACTGTTTCGTAATATTTATTAAATATCAAATATAATACAGTAGTTATTATTTGCTGCAAACAAAATATTCATTATAGCTAAAATGTTTCACATATGACCTTTCAGAAAATGCAAATATAAAATATTCTTATTAATAGACGGTAACAAAATTTTGATTTAGTTAGTTCTTTAGAAATTATTAGATAGTTTTCTCTTCCATGACATGAAGATATTAATGCTATTATTTGATTTTATATTTTTTAAATTTTTTTTACTATTTCTAGTTTCATTTTTTACTATTTTTTGTAGAAAATAAAAATACCAGTGTTAAAATATAATGCATTTTATAAATAATTTCTGGTGAACTTTTTATAGTTCATTAAACTTTGCAATGATATCATACAAGTTAGTTAACTATTAATTATTTTTACTTCAAATGTCAATGAAAGTTGATTCATAGCAGTTTTAACTCAAGTAACATACATATATTAAGTATAAGATAATTTACAAGTGGACAGTATATTTAAATGGTATATGGAGAAACCTCAACATTGCTAATAATTTCAATAAGTTACTCTTGTATATGTATCAGAATGTAAAAATTTCTTAATAGTCACTCACTATAAATGCTTTATATTGTTTTATGAGCTGTATAAAAAACAGTAATAATATGTTTTAGGTAATTAATTGATATTTTAATGCCCTCTGTCTCTCATTCCAGAAAACAAAATGGTGCAGCCAATGTGGAGGCACTACAACAGAAGCTCAAAGAACTGGACATTGACGACCAGCAGAGAGAACGACTAGAACTTTTCCTCACCCAGAAGCAGAAAGTGGGGGAGCTGAATGAGGACGACTTTGAGAAACTTGGTGAGCTGGGGGCAGGGAATGGAGGAGTGGTTACCAAAGTCAGACACAAGCCTACTGCTCTCATCATGGCTAGAAAAGTATGTTTTTTAAGTGTGTTTTTATTATTATTATTATTATTATTATTATTATTATTATTATTATTATTATTATTATATATACAAGTACTTTTTATTTTTTAATAATACATTTTTTCAAAATACCAACATAGTTATAATCAGTTTTGTATTGAAAAAACATTTTGTTTTCTTCCCCATAATAAATATGTTACAGAAAAATGATTATTCCTTTAGTTCATATTCTGTATAGACAGCACAGGAAAAGTTCAGACATATTAGTTTGTTATAGTTTCGTTCATAATAAAGTTTCATATACATCTGTGTTAGCATAATGATCTGAGTGAAAACTTTAAATGTACACACTCCTAAATGACAAATACATATGTTGCAGTTCAGAGATATAATTATTTCTCAATACATACAACAACAACAACTTTCATTACCTAGGAAATATTGTGAGAGCAGGTAATACGTATGTGCTTCCATCAAAGAAATGGATGTAAATGGATGTAAACTTTAGAAACATTGTGAGGCTAGATACTTTTTACATATTTCCATAACAAAACTATTCAAGCAGACATGTTATGTATGTTACCTTTGACCATGTTAAAAAGTTCTGTTCAACATGTGAATAAAATGTTAAAAGCATACCTTACAAGATTGATAGTTGAGGTAACATAAATTTATTCCGTACTCTTCAAAATGATTACTTTATTTCATTTTTGTTGGAATGTATGAAACTAATATATTGATGCGGTTCTTTCATTTTAAATTAAACACCAGTTGATACTACTAAATTTCTAATTATGTAAAACAGCCAAATAATAAAAACAACAAGAAAAATATCATTTTCCATTTTATGATTAGTTTGTACGTAGAAGTAGTAGAAAACAGTACATTTCAGTAAGTAAAATCATTGCAAAGTTATCTTATTTTCATCTTGTCACTTTCTGAAAAAATATTTCTGTTCATTACATTCCAAAAATCATTATGTCATTCATTTTCTTTTTCTTTTTTATTATTATTTTGTGTGTGTGTCTGTTTGTGTGAGTGTGTATGTGATATGCTTCAATACTTTTAAGAATGGGAATAATACTTTTTTTTTAATGGGCGTAAGATTCATTCTTGTTTAACAAAGCAAGGATAATGACCAGTAACTAAACCTATATGCCATTTAACTGCTTTAATACAAACCTGTGTTGGGCATTGTATTTTTATGTACATTGGAATGTTAAGAATTTTGCAGGGAAAACTGGCCAAATTTTCCTTGCGTTCATTAAACATTTGTTAGTGGGTGTGTCCCGTCAAGTGCTCTTATTCAAAGTGGTCATACAGTCACAGTGATTGTAAATCACAGTTATATATATATTAGAGACTTACATTGTTCTCTTTAAGGTGATTAAGTGCTAACAAAATAGTTTTAATTGTTAAAATTTCATTCAGTATGTTTACTCAAGCTTGTCATGTTTAGCCAGGTATCCAGTGTAAACAATCTCAGATTTGTGTGTGTGTTGGATTAAGTAGTTGTGTGCAGTATTAAAGTTTATTAAAGTTTGTAGTCAGTATGTAGCTTATATGTATATCATTACATTGTAGTTTATGTATGTAGTATGTGAATATAATGTGTGCATGTACTTTGTGTAGTTTGTGTATATTTTATGTACCGTTTGTGTATGTAGTATGTGCATGTAGTGTTTAGTTTGTGAATCTAGTGTGTATTTGTGTGGTATGTGAAAGTTGTGTTTTATGTGTAGTTTGTGTAAGTGTATAGTATGTATAATGTGTTGTTTGAGTATGTAGTGTGCATTTGTGGAGTTTGTGTCTATATATATATATGTGTACTTTGTGTAATGTATGTGTAATGTGCAGTTTGTCTATGTTGTATATATGTGTGTACTATATGTAATGTGTATTTTATGTCTGGTTTGTGTATGTGTGTACTATGTGTAATGTGTGGTGTGTGTGTAGTATGTATAGTTTCTGTATGTAGTGTGTATGTGTGTGTGTGTAGTTTGTGAATGTTCTATGTATGTATATGTCACAGTTTGTGTATGTTGTATGTGTAGTTTGTGTATGTAGTGTATGTGTATAGTTTGTGAATGTAGAGTGGGCATGTGCTTATATGTATTTTTGAGTGTGTGTGGTTGGTTGTGTAGATAAGGAAAACAAACACATTAAACATTTTACTGTTGCCCACAGGTATTGTTTTATAATCACAGATACAGCTTGTAAATGTGTGTAATTAGACACACACACACACACACACACACACACACACACACACACACACATGAACACACTCACTTCAGTGCAATTTTATTAAAGTTTAAAATATATATTTAAATATATATATATATATATAAACTTTAATTGTTAAGCCCAAAACCTTAGAGTTGCATTATTTGTTATTGCCATTTGCTAAATGTCATTTTTGTCTGAAAGTGGTAAATAAAATATTGTGTTTATTAAATATCCAGTTTCAGAATGAAAATAATTTTTAAAATTCATCAGCTGTTACATATAAAATAAACATATATACTGGAATGTTTTTTGGCATACTAGATGGAATAAATTATACTTTTAATCCATATTTTATAATTAATTTATTTTTCAAAAAAAGAAATAGATTATGATTATTTACATTTTTGTTTCTTTTTTCTCTTAAAATCACTGACCTAGGTGACATGTTAATATTTAAAAAAAAACTATTTTATTTTGTTGACCACTTAAAGAAATTAATTATATTATATTATTTCAAAATAATTTGTTACTTTTGTAAAAAAATATATTATCATTATCATTGGTGTTGCTGTTGAAAATTATTTTTGATCTACCTTGCCTATATATTTTGAATAACAAGATGCTTCTTCATTCTCCGCAAACAGAATTTGATGTATGAGACAACATGTTTTTTTACCAGTGTGGGCTGTAGTGTAATAATGTTTGACTGATTACTATTTAATAACAGAATCAATCACAATCTGTGCTTTTATCCCAGCAGCCTATGAATAGGATATTAAATAAGGTAAACATGTGCTAAAGTGTGGTCATTGTATGTAAACAGTGAATTTGCAATTCACTCGATCAGCTTCTGGTTCTTATTAATAATCATTAGTATAGTAAAAATAATAGGTTGATATGTTTTTAAGGATATCTTCATTTATTTCTAAATTTGTTATTGATAAAAGTATTCTGTGGCTTTTCAGCTCATTCATCTGGAAATCAAACCAGCTGTGAGGAATCAGATAATTCGCGAGTTGAAAGTTCTCCATGAGTGTAATTCTCCGTACATTGTTGGTTTCTACGGTGCATTTTACAGTGATGGGGAAATAAGTATCTGTATGGAGTACATGGTAAGTGGAATTCTTTCTCCTGATCTGAAATATTCAATTTGATATAAGAAATAAGAAATTCTGTAAAGTATTACAATCACCAGTATTTTCAGATTTAGTATGTTTCTGATCACAATTATTAATTAATTAATTTAATTTGTTTTTATATTTTATTTATCATAAATGATTTCAAATATATGTGAATATGAGAGAGAGAGAGAGAGAGAGAGAGAGAGAGAGAGAGAGAGAGAGAGAGAGAGAGAGAGAGATGGAAAAACTGTGACAGAGAATAAGATATTATTACTTGTATATTAATTCAAAAAAAATAATTTTATAAAATATTTTTCTGTCCAGGATGGTGGATCACTTGACCTCATTTTGAAGAAAGCTGGAAGAATCCCTGAACCAATTTTAGCTGTGATAAATAATGCAGTATGTATTTCATTTATTAAACTTGTAACACCTTCATAAATTCAACATTACATTATATTTTTTAATGGCCAGAAAGAGTAAAATAATTTAAAAAGATACTAATTGAGATTAACATAGTCATTTAAGAAAAAATATATAATAATTTCTTTACAAAAATTGAATCTTGACTTGAAAAACATTTGTGAATAAAAAAAAAATTGACAGAAAATCATTGATGTTTTTAGAAATTTATATCTAAATTTTAATAGCATCTAATGTCAAATAATTATGATTGTTGTGCAAACAGTAACAAAGTTGATAAACTGACAAAAAAAAGAAAGAAAAAAGTTAATCATAATGAAAATAATTGGTCATTGGCTTCAGTATCTTTTGATTGTGCAGTAATACTAAGATAGAACATTAGTGTATCAAGTGATAGGTTTTAGGATCCATTCACCTTAGTGGACTAACATCTTTTTCTTTTCTTCTTTTTTAGTGTTTACTTGGTGTGTGACAGTCTATTTTGTTTTCACTTATAATATAAAAAGAAACATGTATTTTTTTATTAAGAAAGAATAAATAATAGAGTACTTTTTTTTACCTCATACTTAGTAAAATATTTGTACATTATGAGCTAATAAACATCACTGCAAAAGTGGAGTAAGAATAATCAATATTATATTCCACACTAACATCAGTAAATCAAAAGTCTGACATTTAACAGTTATTAATATTAAAATATGTTTGATGAATATTCATTATTTTTGTCTGCATGATTAAACGATAATGTTTTCTGAATGACAGCAGAAATGTCAAATTGTTACATAATTAGTGAAGTAAAATGTTATAAAGATCTTTTAAAAATTTATTTTAATTATAAAATTCTTTATCTTGTAAACAGGTGTTAAAAGGGCTGTGTTACTTAAGAGAAAAACATCAGATTATACACAGAGGTAGGTTTTATTTTATTTATTTATTTTACAACTAAATCTTCATTGTGCAAAGAAGTCTTTAAAATTGCCTGCTACGTCTGCACTTGTTCATGAGTGTTTTGATTCACAGTCAGTTTACTGAATTGTTTGTTGGGCGTTTCTTTGTGAGTAGGTCACAAATGTTACTGCCAGACAGAAAATTAAAGTAAGAAACCTTTTATAAATTTAGACTCAATTTTCTGTAATAACTGTTGTTACAAAATTAAATCAGAAATAAATATGAAAGACATTGATGGAAAATTACATACAGTGTTCCATAACTGTAATTTTGAAAATCCTTTTCATAAATATCTTTCTGTTTTTTTTTGTTTTATATTTATTAATTTTTTTCCCCATAATTTCGAAAATACAAGTACAGATAATGATGAAGATGTTAAAACAAAGTAGCAGAACTTCTGTTTTATATTTTTTCTAGATGTGAAACCATCAAATATATTGGTCAACTCGAGAGGAGAGATAAAAATCTGTGATTTTGGTGTCAGTGGTCAACTCATTGATTCAATGGCCAACTCATTTGTTGGAACAAGATCATACATGGCAGTGAGTATTTTGATGTAGACATTTATAATATAATATTTAGTTTTTTTTATAGAATTATACCTATTTATTTTTCACTTAATTCTTCATAATAACAAAACAAAATGCAATCCAACAAAGTTGTAAATATTCCTAGACCTGTGATACAGAATTTTATCATTCAAATCTTATTTTTTAAAATTTTATTGACATATTTGACTTTTACATCAAACACATTTTAAAATATTACAGCAAACTATATTATCTTTGAACAAATACAACCAAATATGTCTGTTTTTGTTTCTATTTTCCTAATCCCAGTCATTTTCAGTTTCTTTTTTTTTAATTATGTTTAATTTCTCCCTGTAAATAGATGCATATGATACATATGTTAAGAAAAGGCAATTTTTTTTTTAAATGTTCCTTAAATTTGATTGTGTAAGTTACATTATAATATATATAGATGAAAAACAGAATGTGTGAATCATTATGAAAAGAGAAACAGACAAACTTGGTTCTGCTGTAAAAAAATAATGTAATAAATTTTGCTGTAATATATATATATATATATTTATTTAACTGTTTGTTTACAGCCAGAAAGATTGCAGGGCACACATTACTCTGTACAGTCAGACATCTGGAGTTTAGGATTATCACTCATCGAGATGTCAATCGGTCGCTACCCCATTCCCCCTCCTGACCCTAATGACCTGAGCAGCATTTTTGGAGAAAACTGCATGGAGGAGCACATTGAAGCAGCAAGAACAGGGCGGCATCTGCAAGGTCACTTTTATTTGTTAACTTGATGTGTTAGTGTTAGAGTGTCAGTCACAGTAAAAGAACTGCTGGAAACCTGGTTACGGGTTCCTAACGCTCACAAACAAGTCTAAATGCAGCAGGCAGTTTAATGACTACTTCAGTGAGAATAAATAGTTTTAGTAATGGCAAGTTTTGAAAAGTAAGAGAAAGTAAAGAGATGTAGGTAAAAAAAAAAAAAAAAAAAAAAAAATACCAAACAAAGTGTTCGAATATGGGTATATCGTGTGTGTGTACACAGATGTGCATTTGTGTGTGTGGTTATGTATATCTTTTCACTCAGTTTAAATATCTAGCATTTTCATTACTTTGTTAAATTTATTCCATTGTTTGTGCTGCAGTAATTAAAATAAAAGTATTAGTATTGCACATGCAGAGGAGAGCAGTGTTTTGAAATGTTGAGTGCATTTCCAGGCTGTCCAGGAGAGTTCGAGATCTCTGGAGATGGGCCACTTCCAATGGCTATATTCGAACTCTTGGAATATATAGTTAATGAGGTAACCATGGTAACACTGTGTTGATGCATATCAATCACCATCCTTTGATATGCTGCTACGTTGTTGTTGAGACAGATGCAGGAAAAATTGCTGTTCTGGTTTTATCGCAGCTTTTGATTTATATTTTGGTAATATAATTAGCATGCTTCTGTTGCTATGTGTAACAGCAATTGTATTAAATCTTGCAAAGGTTACTGTTAGTTTATGTATAATGGGTTTAATGATCATAATGATATGACTAGAACAGCTGTAAAACTGGAACATCTGGAAATGTAAAACAACAGTATAAATGAAACATGTAAATCAGGAACAACAGTAAGACTAGAACATATAAAACAGGAACAACAGTAACACTAGAACATAAAACAATTGTAAAACTGGAACATCTGTAAATCTAAAACTATAGTAAAAAAGTAAAATAATTGTCAAACTGGAACCAGTTCAGAATTAGAATGTGAAACAACTTTAATAGGATCAGTAGTATTATTTAAACAAAAAAACCCTGTAAAATTGTAAACCAAGAACAGCATCTGAGAAATCCTGTGTCTGTGCTCAATGTGTGTCTTGCATATATTTTGGTTTAAATGTCTTTTTGCACTTTTCTTGCTTTATAGGCAGCAGAAATAGTTTTGTGTGCCAGCCCGGTGCAGATGGACCCAGACCCATGGCCATTTTTGAGCTTTTAGATTACATTGTAAATGAGGTATGTTTAGGAGCATTCACGAAAACAGCTCCTCGTGTATTAATTCAGTAGTTAACTTGTGTTAGATATCTCAGATCAGTTTCAGTAAAAAAAAAGAGAAAAATTAAGGTTTTGAATTTTAATTAGAGTAATATGTCCATTCTGTTTCATTCCCAGCACTTCTGTACTTTCTGTTTAGTGTGAGAATGTTGGAACAATTTAAAATGTGGTGTCATTTGTTCATTTAAAAAAAAAAATAATAATAATGAAGGTATTTTTAAAAAAACTATTAATCTGCTAAATGTATTACTAGAAGTCAATTTGAGAAACTTTGATTTTTGTTTAAACAAATTTTGTTTATTTAGGATCATACGATTTATCTTCGTTTACAGGATAAATGAAATTTCATTTTTAAAAAAGAACAGATACAGACCAGACAAATTAAATTATTTTAAATACAGTTTGATTAAAGCCTTTTAGACAGTCATGCCATGCTGAGTTTTTTAACTTTTTTAAATACAAGTAACTATAACAGAGAGAGGCCGTTATTATTATTGTTTATTTGAAGAAAAAACTTTTTAACCAAGAGGCTGATTGAGGTATCTAACACAGACTAATAACATTTATAACATTCAAGACAATGAAATGAGACCTCCATGTTTTTTTTTCCTTCTTCCTTTCTTTACAATGTCATCCTTAATATTTTATTTCGCTTTGTGCAACATTTTTTGTTTACTGTTTTTAAGTTCTGCCTTTACTCCCCTTTTAGCTTATTTGTTGTTTTTCATTTCCACCCTATTTCTTTGGTTTGTGATTACTAAAAATATTCAGTAGCATTTTAATTTGCAGCACAGCAAATACTGATTACATTTATTATTACATTGTTGTTATTTATTTATTTATTTATTTATTTATTTATTTATTTTTAAGAAATTATTAAATTGATAATACTTATTTTGTAATTATGTTAAATTAGCTTTAACATATGTTGCTAGTTTGTCTTTCTGAGAACAGTAGTAATATTTAGTATTATCATTCTGATCAGAGGTCCTGAAGTACTTAAATAATAATAGTATTACTTATTAGATATCAAGCCATTTTAAATGAAGGGATCAACATTTCCTCTTTTTTATTATTATTATTACTGTTGTTATTATTATTATTATTATTATTATTATTATTATTATTATTATTATTGTTATTGAGTTAACTGTAATGAATGGAAAGTTTCCAGTGCCTGACTGCATGCGTGACATCGTGATAGTTTTAATGTTGCATTGTTAGTAATTAAACTCTTTAATACGTTACCTCCCCCGATACCTAGCAGTTATTTTTGTATAAATATAACAATTGCTGACACTAGTATTAGCCATTTTTTGGGCAATATTATACAGTAAATGATATTATCAAATAATACATATTGGCAGTTCATACTTTTTTAAGGTGTTTTCCACATTTTTGTTTTAATTATTTTCTCTCACACATTACATGAATGGATATCTAATTTCAAAAAATAAATAAATACTTTTATTTTATTTATTATTTTTATTATTTTTTGTTTTTTTCAATTTAATAACTGTATTTGATATGATTACATTAAAACTTTATTTACATTCCTAAAATACTTTTTTTGGATAAGCGTATTTTAGAAAAACATTAATCTCTGTTATACAAACTGTAAATATTTCATATGTCAATATTCACTGAAGAGACTTAGTACAACAAGCTGCATGTAAATTGGTTTGCTGCATTCAAACTTTAACCAGGTCATGCTTTATTTTTCTTTTTTTAACTGTGGCAGTGGAATCTTTTTTTGCATGTTGAATTTTCATTTGGGATGAAAACCATTACCCTTTTATTTTTTCTGAAATAATAAACACTGACTGGAAGTTTTCATCTCTTTTTTTTTTTTTTTTTTTTTTTTTTTTTAAATATTTATTTGATGTGAAGAGAAGATGTGTCATTTTTCTGAAGACAAAATAAAGTTTGCTGAAAAAGGGCTGAAGCTGACAAACATTTCCAGTTTTCTTTTTAAATTTTGTTTTTATTTTTGTTTGTATGCAGGTATCTTTGCAGACTATGTTACTCACATTTCAAGATACAACATTTTGGAAACAAAATAATGATATTTATACCTGTAATTGGATTGACTCCTAAACTTCAGTATCTATTTATTGTTTCAAAAATTTATGTTGCTGAAAAAGCAAAATATAGCATTGGTTTTTTGGAGTGTTTTTTTTGGAGTTCTGAACATAGTTTTTTATTGGTTACATTGGTAGATCCAGCATAACTATAGCAGTTGATTCCAGTTGTTTAGGGTAGTCGCATGTATAGTAGAGTGACCAGGTTAATTAGAAGGTAATTTATGTTTTCTTTGAAATAACTGGGTTCTTTATATTTTTGGTGAAAGGTGTAGGTATTCAAAGGCATTGTTTTAATTTTCAAAATAAAAGTAGGTAACTTAAATGATAGTGAATCTTTTTCTGTTTTGAAAGAATATCAAAAAAAGGGATTTTATGTAGTTTTCATTTAAGAGATTGGTAGATAATGATGAGTTCTGAATAACTGTAGATATAGTGTAAGTAAAGGATGCACAAATTATGTAAATTTTCATATATGCTCATTGTGTTACAAATCAGATACCAAGATTACAAAAAAGAAAAAGTGTTTGCATAATTACTGTTTAAATTGGTAATATGAATAGCCTTTGAAGCATTTTAAATGTTGATAAAATATGCAGATTACAATAAATATTAGAATTTCTTTTTGATTCCTTCTGATGAAGAAATCATTTTGATGCATGCACATTTTGCTATTGTTGCTTTCAATCATGTGTATCTATGCCTTTTTATGAAATTCTTTACATTACTAGTTTCTGTTTTTGTGGTTTTATTAATATCATTATGACTATCATTTTTTAAACTCATTATATTTATTATTTTAAAAAGTTATTTCTTCATGTTTTATTTTCAATGGTTGTTGTTGATTTCTGCTTTGAGTTGTGAACAGACATGCTGAGGTCTCATAACACAGTTTGTATTGTGCATCTTCGAACCCTTTTAACAGAAAGCTTTGATTGTCCAAAACATACCTCATATATCTATCTATAAAACAGAGTGTGGACATCAACAACACCCAGTTACCAGTTTATTAACAGTTCAGAAATGATCTGAAAAAAACACACCAACCAAACAACAACAAAACAACAACCAAACAACACCTAACAAACTTAACGTTTTAAACTGTTCCATTTACTAAATCTGTCCTCATCTTGTTACTAAATGTGGTTTTCTTATTTCTGACCATCAACTAAATTTGTGGTTTTCTGTGATGTTCTGACCCATTAACAAAACAATAATGTTTTTCATTCTCTGTTGATCAGCTGTTTTATAACCAGGGTAATATATCTTTGAAGCGTAAGTACATTCACACATGTAAAATGTTTATTTTGCTTTTCACCAGACTCTTTCCAGCGTTTATCATGCTTAATGATTTTTTAAAACATTTTTTTACCCCTTGAACTGGTTCGTGGAACATCAGCATAATTATGAAATACTTACAGTTTATGAGATGGGTTATCTCCCTTGTCATAATAATAATTAAACTGGCTTTCATTATATCCCATTCATAATTCTAACCCATAACAGTTATTAGTAAGTATTAAATATACATATCATTTAACTATATCTGGTGGAGTTCATTTTACCATTCATTACATAAATGAAGAAAGAAAGAAAGAGAGAAAAGAAAAATACATTTTAATATTTAAAGGGCCTTGGCACATAAAACACCATGCTGCATTTTTGTTTTTGCTAAATTTTGATTTATTTTCTATTCTTTCAGGTAACTCCACTTTGTTGTTGTTATTTAATTTTAAATTTTTTGTTTTTTCTTTAAATGGAAATTTGTCATGGCCAGAAAAAAAATCCATATTCATTTTTGACACTGGGATTATGTTAGTGTTGTTATGAATTTTTAATTATTTTTTTTAACTGATTGGTTGAGAGATCTTTTTTTTTTACACTGGATGGTATTTATTGGTTCTAACTATGAATTTTTAAGTTAGCAGAAAGGTATTGTTATTGTTATCATTGTTACTGATGTTACAACAAAATTAACTAATCAGAATTATTATGCCAATTTTTTTCTTTTTTTTTGTTGGTGTGAGTAGCATGTTTTTTCTTCTGCATGAATATAAATAATTTTCTTGGAAAATCTTAAAAGCACTCTTTAAAAGCACTTAATAATCGTTGATTTAGTACAGATTTTTCTCCTTGTCAAAGCAATGTATTCTTTAAACTGCCACAGTCTTACATTTGTGTAGTACCTGTATAGACACAAAAGAACTTTATTTTATAATTTTTTTATTTAAATAGCACAAAGATATGTATTAATATATGGTTTGTAATATGTAACTATTGACAGTATATAAATTATTAAAAGAGAGTTTTTTTATCTGTCACAAAAGTTTTGTTACAATTATTTAAACATTGTTTTTACAATACATTTTCATTTCTGACATTTATTTCATTGTAACAAATGTTTGTGTGACTGTAAGTATAAAAAATGTTGAATAGTTTGCCTAATCCATTTTGTTTTTTGCAGTTACTTTCTTTTCCATCCATTCTTTTACTGTCACTTTTACAATACTGTTTTCTTGTCTGATATAATTTACTTTGTAGGAATTAAAACATGTGTACATACAGATAATCTTTGTATCTGAAACATTCCCTTCTCCTTTCCTGTCATAATAAGTCTGTGCAATAAGTCTGTTTGTATCAGAGGATTCTATATTTGTATTGCAGTATTGGGTATGTTATACTTAGATAAAAAAAAATTATAATTGTTTCAGAGGATATTATATTTAGATAAATGTTTTGGGGGTTTTTTCTGTCAGAGAAAACTATATTTAGTTAAATTAAAATTAAGGTATTGGAGGATACTATATTTAGATACATTTTTTTGTTGATATTGGAGGATATCATGTTTAGATCAATTTTTTGTTGATATTGGAGGATATTATATTTAGATAAATGTTTTGTCGGTATTAGAGGATACTGTATTTAGATACATTTTTGTTAGTATTGGAGGATACTAGGTTCAGATACATTTTTTGTTTGTATGGGAGGATACTGTATTTTATTTACCTTCCAATTTTCAGTCACCCCCATCTCTTCCTAAAGGCAAGTTTTCCAACGAGTTTGAAGATTTTGTAGAGAGATGGTACGTTTCTTTTTGCTTTTCATGATTTTAAGAAATTATCTTCAAATAAATTTGAAGTTGGTAAAATGAAAAAAAAAAAAATTAAAAGTAATGACGTTTTTTTTTTTTAAATACAGTTATATGGAAAGATATAAAAATGTATGATAATATTGAAGTGATAGCATTAATAAATTAATTATCTCTCAAGACAGATATACTTGAGCCTAAGATCCATTATCAATTACCTAAATACATTAATTATTTAATGAGCAAACCTCATCATCCTTATGCATTTTGTCATGAATAGTGCTGCAGAATATCAGATTTTTTACCAGTGGCATGTTTTCACTAAATGAATATTTATATGTTAATACCCAGATCATAAACTTGGTTACAGATAAAAAGATAATTTCTGATTTGTAAACTGGCATTAAAATGTTATTTTTTATTACAGCCTCAAGAAAAATCCTAATGACAGAGCTGATTTGCAGTCATTAATGGTGAGTTTTTATTTTATTTTTATTTGTTCCTGTTTTAGCTGTTGGGTTATTAGGATGTTATCAGCCTGATACAGTCTGACTTTATGTGTATGTTTTATGGTGTTCTACCTGGTATGGGAAAGGCTTCTTAGTGCAAATTAGTCAGTTATTATTTCTGTTGTTTAATACCTGCCTTACATTCAGAAACCATATTGATTTATTTAAAATTAAATGCTTGTAATAAAAAGTAATTTAGAATTTTTGTTTTATTTGTTCACTTTCTTTACAGTAATGTTTTTTGAGGGGTGGGCATTCTTTTGTGGGTCGAGGATTTCGTTTATATGTGTTTGCCTTCATTTATAATTTGTGAAAATTAATTAGTAAAATGTATTTATTTAAAGGTGAGGTCTTGAATAAATTAATACATACATATGTATTCAGTAACACCAGTAACAGTGTTATTGCTGTATCATTATAAACTGGTTGTATCTTAATCCTTTGAACCCAGAATTTACAAAACAAGAAACAAACAATACTGGCTTCTGAATTTCAAAATAGAGAATTTTTCACAAGAATTTGTATTACTGTCCTCAGTTTAACAAAAAAAAAAACTAATAATAATAAAAAATAAAAAATGAAAGGATTTCCTTTCATCATTGCTTGGCTATTTTAGCAACAAGTAAGGATATTTGTACAGTACGTTTGGTTGATGCAAAGGCTTCTCGGGTTCAAAGGATTAATATGATTGAAGAACATTTTACAAAAGTTTGTGTTCTTATTTATTTTCTGTTGCAGAATCATCCTTGGGTTAGAAAGTTTGACAACACTGACATCAAGATTGGAGTCTGGGTTTGCAAGGTGATGAACATCAAGCCAGACTCAAAAAGCTGAAAAATCTGAAAAAAACTGTCAGCTATTATTTTTGTGATGAATATTGTTCTTGTTTCATGTAACCATGGAAATGGCAGACATAAAAGAAAAGAGAAAGGACTATCATAAATGGCCAAATAAATGCATTTAATTAAACGTTCATCATTTAGTTACCTTTACAAGGTAACTGAAAAAGGAAACAAACCAGTCAGCAAACAGTTTATTGCTGGTGGTTAGGACAAATGTCTGACAGCCCATTTTCATTTTAACACAACTTTGATAAGTTTTCAGGAGGGCTCACAAGATATATTGTTTATTTGTTTGTCAGTGTCTTTATGTAAACTGTAACTGAATCATTGTTGATATGTTTCGTTTCATCAAAATAATTTGAACAATCAGGCTCATTGATCTACAAATTAAATGTTCTGAATCCAAGATGTTGAAAATACTTGTTAAAGAGATTCAGGATATGGGTATTTTTTTAATTAATTTCTGTTAATTGGTGGTGAAATCTGTTTCTTTTGTTTTCTTTCCTTTTTTCTTTAAATGATAATGTTCAGATTCATGTAATCATGTAATAATTTTTGCATTAAGTGTTGATGGTGACAAGGTTAAAATTTCTGTATCATTTTGAAAATGTTCGAGGTTTAAAAAAGCATTGGGGGTTGGTTCTCAATATATTTCATATTAAAATGTTTGATATAAAAATTTCTTACCAGATTAATATATAATACATAACACAGTTCTGACATTTTCATGTTCAAATGTATGTTACTAAAAAAAAAGAAAAAATTAAAGGATAATAAGGAAAAAAGAAAAAGAGATCAAAATATATTTTGTTCAGACTTCCTTAGTGAGTAATTAATGTTAAAAACATTTGTTATAACAGTTTATTATATTTTGATCTAATTAAATGATTCTACAAGCATGGGCATTCAAGTATTTGATATGATAATTTATAGTCTGGTTAATATAGAAAACATATAAATTTTTATACCCACTGTAGTAGTGACTATTTATTCAATGTTGAAATGTTTGAGATAAAAATTTACTATTGAGATCAAAATACAACACCTTTTTTTTAAAGATATTGTGAAGTTCTGACAATATTTCACATTTAACTGTTTGATACAAATATATTATTTATATATTTACATATTTTAATAGAGTTTTAGATGTTGGTAAAAATGTTCATGCTAATAAAATATAAAAAGAAAATAAATTCAAATGTAACTTTTTCATTTCCTATATATCCTTGTCAATAGATGTCAAAATAAAATTAAATTCAGATTATTGTGTTTTGTCATTATTATATATAAAAAAGTTGTTTTGCCCTGATACATTTTAAGTTAAGTAATATGATAATAACTGCAACAAATTTCAGTAGTGACTATGTAACCATATTTAAATGAATCATCCTTTTGTGTCATCTTGGTTTCTGTTGAAACTGTATTAATTCATACACATCAGAATTTTTGAAGAGAACACATATTTTTAACTTCAGTTTTTAAAAACTGATAAAATCATCATCATAAAAAAAATATGAATTTTACAAATGCATTATTCATATTTAGACAAACATAAACGACATACTAAATACATTTTTATTTTTATTTTATAATTAACAATAAACAAAAACCTATTCCTTCATCAAGTTACATTTCATTTAATGATGTGTTAATTGTAAACTATTACCTTCTTTACTAATTTATTTACCTTTACACTAAGTTACTGTTTTACTATAGTTTTGTTTATTTATGTGAAATGTTTTTGTTTATAACTTAATTTCAATGAAAATAATTAAAATGTGTCTTTGAATCTGAAATAAAATAATTTGCGGTCTTCACACGATGCAAAAGATCGCCAGAGTTTTGAAAAAAATCATATCAGACTGAGTTACTAAACTCACCAGCTATCAAATCAAAATGAGTCACTAAATTACAAAAAACACATCAGGTAAAATGTTATACACAAACTGAGTACTGAGATTAAAATAACAGTACAAGGACGTGATTTTTTTTCTCTCTCGCTCATCTACTAATAAAGATGTACACAAAGCAGTCTTGTTTATCCTTTGAACTGTGATTCAAAGGGTACTATTTTGTTTTTTTTTTTTAAAGTGGATAGATAAACATTTTGTTGTGTAGTTTTGTGCTGTGATAGTTGAATATTTTTCAGTGTTTTCTCAGCTGTATGTCAGTCTGTAAATGAAGGCATTGCTGTACCAGGGCATGTTGTTCTCCTCACACACTTTCCTCAGTGGACTGCGGAATGGATTAATGAATGGTTCCGACGTAGAACCCACGTTTAACCCCTCCATTGCTTGTTTTGCATATTCACAGCTAAGTTGACAATAATCAGTGAAATAAACTGGTATATTATCCATCTAAAAAAAAAAAATAATAATAATAATAATAAATATTATAAAGTATTCTTATATTTAATGTACAAGGTTAAATATTTCAAACCAAAACATTACAGCAAAGCATATATAATTTTTACTGAAAAATATGAAAAGGAAAAAGAAGTGCAGCAAATTAAATGTTTATAAACACATAAATTAAGCTTAATTATTCTTAATTTAAATACAGAATATCAGTATATTCTAAAACATATGTTATTTCGGCTGTATTAAAATAATTAAATATAAATGATAATACCTTCAGTTTTTTCAAAGTATCTCCCCAAGTTATGTAGGCACCAATACCTGCATTTAAACCTGAAAAAAAAACCCACATATGATTCACTATTATAAACTGGCTGAATAGTAAATGTCATGTTGTGGTGACAGATTAAAGAATAAAAACCTGTATCTAAAATTAAATTAGTTCTGTCATTCATGGCATTAGTTTTATTTAATATTTGTAAATAATCAAACTCTTGTGAATGTGTATGTTTTGTGCACAGTAAAATGAAAAACTCACCAACTACAATATCAGGTTTGTCCAGAGTGAGTGTGTGATACAGACCCCTGTGAATGGTGATGGTTAAATTTTCCAGTTGTCTTTTCTTCATGTTTGCTTTCTTTGTGATCTCATTTCCAACCATGTCTATCTGAATCTCTTTTGAGGGAAGTAATCTTGCAAATTCCTTAATCAAAAAATAAATAAAAATAAAATAAATAAATAAATTAAAAATTAAAATTAAAAACAATAAAAATAAAAATTAAAATAATGAACAAAATAGTAATAGAGCATTTAGAAAATACCAGTTTAAACATTAATGGCCCACCTTGCACATGGGTGTGAAATAAAAAACTAACTTTTTAACAGTATAGTCAGAATATATCTAAAAACATAAAAAGTATCTGCAGTCATCTATATAGAAAACATTACGTTAATCTTAATATATTCTGCATCTATACCTGAATATAATATACTATTATTTAAACATTCAAAAATATTTGCCTGGATGTGATAAAAGTAAAAAAATATATTCATGAATACAATACAAAAATAATGTTAATAGAATAAAAAAAAAAAAATTAAAATCTTATCTAAATATAATTCTATATTTGTACCTGAAATGCTGCAAACATCTCCACTTCTTTCTCAACACCGAGAAGGTGTATAACTAATTTTTGCTTTGATTGTAACTGATCAGGATCTGAAAAATAAATTGTTAGTGAAAAAAAAAAAGGTAAATATTTTTCTGAAGTAAGACATATTAGTGGGTATAAATATATGAAACTATTACAAAATAAGTTTGTTCTCAGAAATAAAAAATAAGTCAGTTTTAAGACATTATTCTATCAATTCTAAAACATAATGTTACACATCAATTCTTAATTGTGATATTGCTATGTAAAATATCAGAATTAATATTCAGTTACTAAATGCAAGTTATTATATTTCAAAATGTGATGTTAGTTTTACAGCTTATTCTCTATTTTAAGAAAAGAAACTGCACTGTTACAATCTACAGCTTATTTTAAAATATGTATTATGCAATTACTGTGTAAACATATTACTTAACAGTGTTACAAGTTATCATCATTTTAAAACATGATGTTACTATGAAACCACTGTTACAAGTTACAATCACATTTAAAACATGTTACTATGGAACCACTGTTATAACTTACAATCAGTTTTAAAATATGATGTTACTATGTAACCACTGTTATAACTTACAATCAGATTTAAAACATGATGTTACTATGTAACCACTGTTATAACTTACAATCAGATTTAAAACATGATGTTACTATGAAACCACTGTTATAACTTACAATCAGATTTAAAACATGATGTTACTATGTAACCACTGTTATAACTTACAATCAGTTTTAAAATATGATGTTACTATGTAACCACTGTTATAACTTACAATCAGATTTAAAACATGATGTTACTATGAAACCACTGTTATAACTTACAATCAGATTTAAAACATGATGTTACTATGTAACCACTGTTATAACTTACAATCAGATTTAAAACATGATGTTACTATGAAACCACTGTTATAACTTACAATCAGATTTAAAACATGATGTTACTATGTAACCACTGTTATAACTTACAATCAGATTTAAAACATGATGTTACTATGAAACCACTGTTATAACTTACAATCAGATTTAAAACATGATGTTACTATGTAACCACTGTTATAACTTACAATCAGATTTAAAACATGATGTTACTATGTAACCACTGTTATAACTTACAATCAGATTTAAAACATGATGTTACAATGTAACCACTGTTATAACTTACAATCAGATTTAAAACATGATGTTACTATGTAACCACTGTTATAACTTACAATCAGATTTAAAACATGATGTTACTATGTAACCACTGTTATAACTTACAATCAGATTTAAAACATGATATTACAATGTAACCACTGTTATAACTTACAATCAGATTTAAAACATGATGTTACTATGTAGTACAGAGTGAGGGGAAAACTAAGAAGTGCTGCTATTGGAGAATCCAGCTCAAATCCACGGAACTTGTAATAATCCAGCCAATCAGTGAATGGATTGCTTATGCCTGGAGGATCCTGGTCTGGTTTGACACTGAGAATGTTTCCTTCTTTTATCAGAACAAATGGATTGTCACTGTTACTCAGCTCCCCTGAAAATTAACAAATAAAAAAAATATAATAATAATATCAAATAAATAAATAAATAAATAAAGCTAGATAATACTTTTTTAAGTGTTCACACTGATACTTATGCTAATTTTGTAATCTCTAATAATTATCAAAACAAACAATATGCTGTTTTTTCCTCTTTTTTATTATTATTATTATTATTATTATTATTATTATTTTTTTTTTTACAGAAATTAAATATATTAGATAAATAAAAATAATAAAAACTACAAGATATTAATTGTAATTATCTAAAAATAATAAAATCTTAAAGTAAATCCACTTCTAGGACAGATAACAAAAGGAAATTATTTTTTTTCATCCCAAAAGCATTAACATGTTCAATATGACTTTCAAAATGAAAGACACTTCTTTATGACAGGAAAACTAAAAGGTTAGTCAGAAAGGAATCCATCACCCTCTGCAGTAGCAAGATGAAGTTTTCATTAACTGGACTATAAGTGACAGAGCAGCACATACCAAAGGGTATGTCATTTCCTTGTTGAGACCAAAGAAGACATTCACGTCGCCACATTCCTTTGTTGTAAACACCATGCTTCTCCAGAAAGTTCTTCAGTGCCAACACATGGAAGTTGAGACTAGTGGTCTCTAAAAAAAAAGTTTAAACACAAATGTACAGTACAGTGGTAAAAACATTATTCTCTATGGAAAAAAGTTTTTATTTTTTCTCTTTGCTTAAAATATTTAAAATATGTCTGTTTATTATAAAGAAATTGATTTTGTAGAGTATATGTAGATTTTATATCTTATTAAGCACGCAAAAGAACAACTGGACAATCAATTACTTTCTTTCACTCCCAAAAGCATGCCCCAAGTTATCTATAACCACAATATCAGTGTTACTAAAATATAAAAAAACAAAATAATTGGTACAAAAACAAACCTGCGGCATAAGAGAAAGGAAATTTAGCAAGTTCATCAGTTTTGGCCATGTACTGCTTCATGCGAGCACACCAGAGTTTGTGACTGTGATGTTTCATCTCTCCTGACTGAGACCAGCCTCGTTTCTGACACTCCTTAGAGCAGTAGATGATAGCATCACAGGATGAACTGTAACACACAGGATTGTATATAGTTACTGGTAATAAAAGTGTCACAAGATGAACTGTAACAAACAGGATTGTATATAGTTACTGGTAATAAAAATGTCACAGGATGAACTGTAACATACAGGATTGTATATAGTAACTGGTAATAAAAGTGTCACAGGAAGAAATGTAACAGAAATATACAGTTAAAGAAATTAAGTAAGTGCTTTCTGGATAGTGAATAATATTAATGAAAAATAAAATATCAAACTTATTATAGATAATAATAATTATAATAATAATAATAAAAAAGGATTTACAAGTTACAAGAGATGTAACAACTTCTTTTAATCAGTTATATTAATCTGTAATAGTCTTTAACAAAGCTTTATCAAAACTGTATCATTATTGAAAGATTTTCTTTGCAGGGTGTCACAACTTTACATAAACAAACTAGGTGTGTATATATATATATATATATATATAATAGAAAGCTTGTTTTAAATAGAGTTTGTCTTGAACACAAGCTAGAAATGGACATATCTCACTTAGAATACTTCAGTGTAACAAAATCAAGTTCGTACCATTTCTTAAACAGGTCAGGAGTTCCCTTCATTGGACACATGTTACACTGCCTGAACCAGATTTCATTCATTGACAGTGGTGGACCAAATCCTGGACTCATAAAGTAGACTCCTACTGCAGAGAGATCTAGCACTCCCTCTGTCCTGTAAGTAAAACAAAAACAAAAAAAATTCGGTTTTATTAGCTGTAAGAAACAGTTTGGAGAAGTGGTAACTTTCTAATAATATCATTAATTTTTCCATAAATCGCATCAGTGATGCAAAAATGTCTATGAAAAGACATGCACACTAATGTTAATTTTATTTTCAATTGTTGTTCTTTATTTTTCAGTTTATCAAATGTTTTATACTTTATAGAAGTGCATTGTGAAAAAATGTATATTTTATTAATTTATTTTATTTACACAAGTAAAAATGGTGTTGGAACAATCCACATATTTCAAAGAGAGGACAATGATGGATTTCTGACCTGGTGCCATCTTTTAATAAAAATATAATAAACGATGAATATTTAATAATATTAAAATTTGTTTCAAAACATAAATATCAAACTAATAATGAAAAGTGCAACTAAACTGTCTAATTCTTACTTCTGCTAACTGCTAAAGTAATGTTTAAGTTTCTTCATTTTACATCAGAAAATTGATAAACTGAATTTAAAATGAATTTTAAGACTGTTCACTTGATTTTTGATTTGTCCTGATAGGTGACAATCCGAGGACGTCGTGGTGATTTCTGCACAGGAAACAGACAGCAGTAACAGAACAGTTCATAGGCTTGCTGTTTCAGCGTCTTCTTAGCTGGGTCAGCCATGTTGACTCCTAAACCCATTCCCCTCTTGTCGTTCATCTGTACATACCGTGTGTGACTCCATCATCATCAACAACTAGAAACAACAATCACAGTGAAAGTCCTTTTATGATTTATTAATTGATTTTTTAAAAATTGATATAATTTTTTACTGTATTTAAATCATTAGCTTCAGACTCTATTTGGATACCACACATGCATCAAGTTCCCTTCATTGCTGAGAATGAATAGGAACATTTTGTAACAATATGTATGAAAAACTACATCCTCTTCTTTTCTCTTACTAACACAACTAACATTATCTGGACAGCCCTGATCAGTATGCTGTATTGTGATACATTTTCTAGAACCTTCAGTGGATGTACGAATGACTGAAGTGACTGAATGACAGACTGATTTTAAAATCAGATAAAATTACACACCAGTTTCCTGTTCTGCGATGAACCAGATGGTATCCTCCATTGGCAATTTGCGAATCTTGTCCTCCTGCCCAATACTCTGTGCCATTTTATCTTGTATATCGACAGCAAAGTCAGCAAACTTATCTGGGTGTTCTTTGTAGAGTTTGTCGACATACTCTTCAATCTCGTCCTTAGACTTCTTTTTACTTTCCATTGTGTATTGTGATATGCTGAGGAAGAGAAAATATAAATAAAAAATAAAAAATAACATTAAAACCAAATTAGTATTAGGGTCTAAAAAAGAAAACCAAGTTAAATACAATACATGCAGACTGGAATTAAGGAAATAAATAACATTAACGATGAAATATTTGTAAAGATCAAATTTATATTTAAAAACAAGTGACATTCTGTATAAATATCAATAAACAAATTTTATTTATTAATTAACATTAACTTATAATAATAGAAATTACACAATAGGAAATAAACAAATGTGTGCTTTTGTGTGTGTGGGAGAGAGAGAGAGAGAGAGAGAGAGAGAGAGAGAGAGAGAGAGAGAGAGAGAGAGAGAGAGAGAGAGACTTAAACTCAGTGTTAGATTGTAATCTACATGATGAACATCGATAACACTTCAGAGAGAGAGAGAGACTTTGACATAACAAAATTCTGATTCTTTATATTAATAATTAATTTATTATGAGATATTTAAATAAAAAGAATTCTGCGTGGTTATTATATTTATTGCATCATACAGAGGAATGCGCGATGATGCCCTAAAGGTTATCTTTTTTTTTAATTACATTTTTTCCACATTGCGTTTTTAAATATTTCTTAAAGCTATTTTTTTTTAATTTTTGATTTTCAAAGAATATCCCAAATACATTAGTAATTCCATATAAATCATCTGCAACAACACCAACCCCTACTATCTTAGTATCTATACAGTAGCCTACTCAGGCACTGCATTCTAGAAAATTAATTATAACTAATAAAGTGCACAATAAATTCTTTCTGCGCTAAACGTGTTTGTGACTATCCTTATTCAAGTTATTGTAATGTAAACTGTTATATTATCACACCTTTAACTTTACAAATATATAACAATGAAATAAAAATAAATCAACGATTAGATCGAAAGTCAAAAGATAGCGAAATTATTGTCAACATCGTTTACCGATATTACCATATACTCCGGTTACACAGCGGGCTGCGATAGCGTGTGAACTATCTATAAACAAAGACTATTTACGAACATTTCCGAAAAGTTCCGAATATTCGAATTGATGCTCTGTCAGAAATGGTGAAAATACCTTAAAACAACATCTCAACGGAAGTTTTTGTTTTCAGATGGCAATGGCAGCTCGGCCACGTGGGCCGAATATCTTGATAACAGGTTTTAATTTCTGTTTGTACAACTCCCTGTTACTTTTTTCTGGTTACTTTTGTGACTGAGTTTTATAGAGAAAAATGTCATAAGTAAAGGAAAAACATAAAACTGTCAATTTGAGTCTAGTCTTTGGAACCAGTCTTAGTCCCTGCTAAACTCAAAAAGTGAAAACTCGTAAACAATAACATTATTTTTGTCGTAAACATAATAATAATAATAATAATAATAATAATAATAATAATAATAATAATAATAATAATAATAATCCCACAACCAAAAACTTGAATAAGCATAACTGTTAATGTTATGATAACATCATAAACATGTCATTTGCTATTACTGTATTAGTATTACGGAGTAGTGAGTTGCTATTATTAATATTAATAATAATCCGACAACCAAAAACTTTAACTCACTTATTCACTGTTAACTATTATGATAACATGTCATTTGCTAAAATTTAGTTACTATTAGTGTCAAGTGTGAACAACAGTTTTTATTTAGACTAAAGGTACATTGAATGGACCGTAGATCAGTCAGCAGCAGTTACCCATGTTTTGTCCGTTAGTTTGTTACATGCTCCAGTCAATGTCCGTAACTTATAATCCAGATGATGGAACAATATTCAGGTCTGTTTTATATTTATATATCAATATTATATATCTGTTATATATATATATTTGTTTTACCATATAAATGATAACTATATGTTTGTTATTTTCTAGGTACACCTGGTACAGGTAAATCTACTCTGGGGGCAGAGCTGGCACAGAGAACTGCACTTAACTACATCAGTGTTGGAAACCTAGCAAAAGAGCAGGAACTGTTTGATGGCTGGGATGAAACCTACCAGTGTCCAATACTTGATGAAGACAGGGTAAAATTTTATAATTATAAAAATATTTTTTATTGTTATCTGGTTAATAAATTAGTTTGTAAATTTTATAAAGTGTGGGCTATAATTCAGTGGTTTATTATTAAACATGTTATAGACTTTTATTTAGCTGTTTGTTAGACAAGCTATTTTGAATAACACAGAAGAAATACACAGTTACTAACAATTTTGTAATTAGAGTGAGCTGTAATTTGATTTTATTCTTAAACATTTTGTTTAGTTTTATTAGGTGAGTTGTTGATTAGAAAAAAATTGTGTGTACTATGCTGAATTTATCCAAAGTAAACCTGAAATATGGGATCTTATAAATTGCTTGTGCTAAATAGAGCACAGTAATCAGTTTTTAATTTGTTAATCATTATAATAATTGTTTTATATCTGGCTCCCAATCTCATCATTATTATTTTTGTTATCATACTTTATTATTTGCAAAGGTGTGTGTTAAAAAATATTAACAATGGACATGTATAAAACACAGTAAAAAAGTACACACATCTTAATCATGATAGTTATACGGGCTTTACTTTTCAAGCCTTCTTGTACCAATGATATGTATATATGAACATGTTAATACTTGTTTATTAATTATCAGGTGATTGATGAACTAGAAGAAACTATGAGTGAAGGGGGCAACATTGTTGACTACCACAGCTGCGACTTCTTTCCAGAACGTTGGTTTGACATTGTTTTTGTACTGCGTACTGACAACAAAAATCTTTACGAAAGACTAGAAAAAAGGTGAGTTCAAATAACATCTGAATCATTGGTTTATATGTAGACCATATATTAAACAATTTTACTTGAGTTCACTGAATACCTGAATTATTTTGTTTATATTTAACAATTTCTACTTTTATAAGGAAATAAAAAGTTTGGAAAATATACTGAATATTGTTGAAAGTTTAAAATTTGTTATATACCCACATAAATACATATATACATACATATTCAAAAGGTCAATAATTTGAATATGTTGAATTTTTTTTTTAGTTGTGTCGATGATCAGGTTTTTGAGTTTTTAAATTTATTCTTAAAAATTTTAAAAAAAAAATCAATTTATGGATTGATAAGAATATTATTTGTAAAATTTATATATTTGTGCTTGTATATGAATATGACTTTAAAATGATTATTAATAAAACTTCAATTATAGTAATTATATTACAATTTAAAAAACGAATTAATGGGGAAATGTATGCTTTTATTTATTTATAATTTTTTTTGTTTCAGGGGATATAACTCTAAGAAACTTGAGGACAATGTTCAGTGTGAAATATTTCAGACAATTTTAGATGAAGCCAGAGAAGCATACAAAAACGAAATTGTTCACGAACTTCCAAGTAACACTCCTGAAGAAATGGAGGACAATTTAGACAAACTGGCTCAGTGGATTGAAGAGTGGCGGGCAACTCACTGATAGTGAAAATAAAAAAAGTTTAGAAGCATCTGGGAATTGAATTTTAATCTCTTTATTTGCTGAAAGTATTGAATTTTAATTCATTTACTGAAGATAAATTTTAATTTATTAATCAAATGGAAATTAAGATTCAGTTTCTTCGTTTAATGGAAAATATTGCACAGAGAATTATATAATAAATAGATAATTTGGTTAATAGTATCTTTTTTTTTTTCTTTTTTTATAATTTTGCTTAGATAAGTGTTGTTTGTTAAAAATTTTTGTTGTTTTTAAATTGTTTTGATATATTAGACATCATTAATAATGGAGTAATAAAATCAGAGATTGATTGCTGTTCGTTACCACTTTGTATAATAATATTTTATTTATCATATGTTACTAAGTCTGTTTATTATATCAGAAATATTTCTCATATGAGGTACTTCTTATATATATTTTTGTTAATACAGTTTAATTTTATTTTCAAATTAGAGGATTGATACTTGATGTATTAGTGAAAATAGCAGTACATTTATCTGTTACTTGTCACAGTAATCACAAAAAGAAATCTGAAAACTTGTCACTTTTCTGCTGTTGTATTGGATGAAGATATAACACGAAAATATCAGAAATATTTAAAAATTATTATTTATATTCTTGAAAACATAAATTTGGAATATCAGTTGTTTTGTTTTTTTTTTTTTTTTTATGTTTATATGTTCATGATTGCTTCTGATTCTAATGTGCATATAATTTGTTCACTCAGTTAATGATACTGGGAGTAATGGCTCATATATAAAATTTTCATAAATATATTATCATGTTAAAATAATAATGTCAAAGTGTGATGTTAGAAGTGTTTATATTTAATAATTCTGGGAAAATAAAAGATCTAGTTAAATCTTTTTATTATCTAATCACTTGAGAAATTAAAAGTCTGTTGTTTTTTTTTTTTTTTGTTGTTGTTTTTTTGTATGATTAAAAATGGAGAATAAAGAGCATAAAAATGTGTATGTCAACAGATTTTGTTTTTTAACTCAAGTAATTACAGACACTTAAAAATATTTTACAAACAAAATTTATTTTTAATATATTTAAAGACTGTCTGCACCAACATAAGCAAGTGTTTCTGCTGTACACATGCACCAGTGTTACAAATGTTGATTAAACTGTATTGTGATAATGACACTGAAACCAACACCGCTTTAGCCATGAATGTCAAATAAACTTTTTTCTGTATCTCAAACCACAAATTTGAACCAACACAACCACAATATACAGCTGTTGAATTACGGGAGGGGAAAACTGTAAGTCTTTAATTCTATTTGTGGAAATAATTTTTTTTAATTTCTATTAATGTGACAGTTTATGAAAATCCATGAAAAATAATAGCAAAAAGTAATTATAGAATAATCAAATTGAAAAAGGTGCAAACCAACTTGTAATACCTTCCCCTTATCTTGACTTGATTTTAAATTGTAATGTTAAAGCTGAAATGAATACATTTAAGATGTTATTAAATTTATTTCTTCAAAACGTAACATTTTTTTCACCTACAAGCAAAGCTGTAGTGTTTATCCCTCCTATTTACGTTTCATTATTATTATTTTATTTGTTCTAAAACCGATTAAAATGTGTTAATGAGAGCCGCATTAATAAAATGGCAAGAGCAGCTAATTAAAACGGAGAATTCAAAATCACAAATGCACGTCTCATCAAAATAGTAAAATTCTGAAAAAGGCAAGTAGATCGTGAAAAAAAAAGAAAATGAAAAAAGAGATCATAAAGACAATTGGCAAGTAAAATATAAAAATCAAAAGCATTTGAAAACTCCACTTTGTAAATCTTTACCATTTTCAGTTATGTACAAGTTTTCAGAATCACATTCAAATGAGACAGATGCAAAACATCACGTGATGTGAACACAACGAATCATTTTTGTTTATTTCATTACTCTTTGGTCACAGTCTACTTCCGATTGCCAGTCGCAGTCTCCCTTCTGTCTGGAAAAGGCTGTACCATATGGGCACTGAATTCTTTGTGTTCGGCGGCCATTTTGGCAAATGATAAAATGCAAACAACTTTCAGGATCGGCAGTTTGTCCGTCTTGACGGCACAAAGGGTCATCTTCTCCTGAAAAAAACAACAACCCATAACGTGAAACATAACCACAGAAATATATGTAACCCGTAAGCTTTTATTTCATTAATTGTCGTAATGTAATTACTAATACTCACAAGATATTACATTTTGTAACCATGATTATGACGTCATAAGTATATCATATGATTAACAGCATTAATCACGTTTTAATCCTATTACTAATGACGATTACGACATAATAAATTTGGTAATCGTATGACGTAATAGTCCTATTAATATCACCCATAAAACTTACTAAAATTATGAATTATATTTATTAATATTACGAATTAAATTTATTAATAATCAAGACCGTAGTAAAATGATTACGCTCAATAAACTTACTAATAACAATGGTATCAGGTACTCTGCGGGAACCACACAGATGCACAACCTGGTGAGCGTATTCGCACGAGTTGTTCCGAGGCATGTACAGCGTGCCGTCTCCGCATCTCTGTACTGCTATCATTGTCCCGTTGCTACAGGAGACAAATTTCGAGCAGTCTTCTGGGTCGATGTTGTTGCCAGTTTTCTTAACACAGCGAGGATCGTCTGACAGCAAAAAATAACATAACCCAAAATGAGATCGTGTAATGCAAGAGATGTATACGATACGAAAAACAAAACAACAGTAACAACACAAAACCCCCCAACATTTACCAAAATTACCATATATTCTTTTTATAAAATTGCTTATATTTTATTATATGTTTTATTTATTATTATTATTTTTATTTTTATTATTTTATTTTATTTTTTAAAATTATTATTATTATTATTATTTTCAACTTATAACCATATAAATTCAAAAACTTTCGATATATTTTGATTCAGGATCTAACGTATGTTTAACTGAGGAGATGCTAGATTATGCACTTTATTCATTGTAATGTACTAACAGAAACAATGTCCTTGAAAAGAAAACCTAAATTCCTGGACATTTGTGTCAGTTATAGCAGATGGAATTAAATGGACGTATATAATTTGAAAATGTATTTTTTTTTTTTTTTTTTTTCATACATTTAAAAAATCTGTAGATATCTTTCAAAAATATTTTATTTATAGGGAACAAAATAAATAAGGTGAAGTTATTCAGTTCGAAAATTGTTAACTATTTTTTTCTCTTATACATAATTATTATTAGCTGAATGGTAAACACTATCATTAGCTTTTGAGAACGTAAAGGTGAACGAACTTGGCTGGTTAAAAGATAAGTTTAAATTCACAGTCCAAGCAGATTTACCTTCAACTTAAAGGATTACTATCGCAAAGATACATAATTAACATGGTTTAGAATTTCTGTTTGATCTAAAAACTTTATTTTCTCCTTTCTTTACTTCCGCCTCTCTCTCTCTCTCTCTCTCTCTCTCTCTCTCTCTCTCTCTCTCTCTCTCTCTCTCTCTCTCTCTCTCTCTCTCTCTCTCCATTAAACACCCTATGCATTCGATTTTAGGACATAATAAATAAATAAATACATGAATGCTGTACAAAAATTTGATATCACGAATAAAAAATACCGAGACAAATATTTAACCAAAATAGCCCTTATTTTTTTCGATGAATTAATTTCGCTGTATACTCACTAGGTATGGGCTGGGCGGGTCGTCCGTTGCAGTCGTCGCGGTCCGGGTCCCACTCCCAGACGCAGGCAGAGGCTAGCTTGGACCACACCTGACTGGCGTTGCAGCGGATCGACTGAATCACCTCACCGTCAAACCCGCACTGGTGAGCGACCGTGCAGTCCTTCTCGTCCCTCACCCACAGGCCAGGCTGGATGTTCAGACACGTCCTCTCGTCGAAGTAGTAGTCTGCGGCCAGTCCACACCCAACCACCGCGCCCAACAACAACAACACTAAGACACAACGGTCCATTTCAGACGCCGTTAATCTCACAGGCCGATAAAAAAATTATATATGAAATTTTAACTGAGCTTCTTTTTTTAAAATAAAAACCTATATGTAATTGTATTTACCCTGATTGAATTGCTATTATATTATCTGTTACGTGGAAGGTTATAGATGGATTCGGTTTTGCGCAATAAGCAGAGAGATGTTCTGAAAGCTGCCGACTTCGTGCCGCAATATTTATATGAACATTTGTTTAGACAAATTTGTTTGTCCATGATTATGTCCCCTTAGTGCGATCTCACGGGCAGCACGAACCTCGCGCAGAGAACAACCTAACCATATGAAGATGATTGGCGGATTTGAAGTTTAAATTTACAGAAAGACTGAGACAACAGACGACTTCCGGCCTGGTTAGCAGCAGACGTCAAGCAAGGTGAAGACAGACGGGTCAGGCCACATGAGGACAGTCTGGATTTGTCACACTTCGATAACCTAGCAGTTCTACGCTCATGTTGACATCACGTTTTCCTTTACGTTTTCGTCTTTGTGTTATCAGAATAATGCAATTCTCAGTTCTTTAGAAATCACGTTTTCGGTTCCGTTTTTTAAAGCCTGAATTATAATAACAACATTACTATTTGTACAACTACTACCACTCTACTACTGTTACTACTACTACTACTACTACTATTACTACTGTTACAATTACTACTATTGCTGCTGCAGCTGCAACTGCTGCTGTTGCTGCTGCTGCTGATTATAATAATACTAATAATAATAATCGTCGATTTCATCATAAATCATCGTTATAATTATTATTATTATAATATTAGAAAAAAACCCTTTAATTTTGAATATAGAAGGAACGAAAAAGAGCCATTGAGTACATTTAGACAACAAACTGTTTTTAGAGCGAAGCATTACTTTTTAACTACTTTTAGAAAGCAAGAAACAATGATAGAAAAATAAAGTATAAAATAGAAGACTTGGTTTCAGACATGGCTAACTATTTTTACAAAAAGCATATGGAACTACTTTTTAAAAATATTTTTGACCAAACAGAACTACTTTAACTGCTGCTGATGATACTACTACTACCAATGCGAAAAGTGCTAGTAAAATAACATGTTGATTGTATGATAACAAAAAAATCGAGTTTTAGGTGAGCATGGTTTTAAAAAAACGGGTGATTTAAAAAACGAGGTCAAAGCTTGTTGAAAACATGCTAGAAGATTAAACTGAAAACAATTGTTTGTTGAAGACAAGCAGTCTTACACATGCATGAAGGAAAACACAAACATTTTTTTTTTCCTTCAAAAAATGCAAAAAAAAATAAAATTAAAATAAAATAAAAATAAATAAATAAAAATAATAAAATGAAGATAATAAATTAATGAATTAAAGGAGGACGAGAAAAGATAAATCGATTTCAAAACAGAATTTCTATTAAAGGATTCTTTCAAGCTAAGATATAAACGTGAATTCTATGTGGTAAAGCGATGGAATATGGTAGCATCAGTTCTCTGCATTTTTGTATCGTGTCTACAAAAACCTGAAGGTCTTTGTAAATGGGGAAACATATAGATTAGACACAAGTAAAACGTTTACCAAACCAATGCGTCGATAGTAATGCTTCTGTTCTATAACAGTAAAACCGATTTTAATTTTTATTTTATGTTGTGTTTGTGGTTTTTTTTTGAAATTATTATTATTAAGTAGCACTCAGCATATATATTTTTTTATTTACAGAAGAACGATGTTTAGAACTAAAAATGAGAAAAATGCTGATAAATAAAGTGTAGAATGGAAATCGTATTTTCGACCTAACCGACTTTAGGGAAGTACTTTCCATGTAGTGGGATCTGTTTAATAGGTATGAAATACTTTCATTGCAGAAATGATTGAGTTTTCTTCTTCTTAATAGAAGTAATTTGATTCACGTATGATTTTGTGGAAGTCATTAGTAACATAAAAAAAAACCCATCAGAATAATAAGTTCAATGAAAATAAAACAATTTTATTAAGATTTAATGACTTTGGTATTTTGTTTTTTTTCTTTGTTGAAAACGAACAACAAAACCAGAAGCCCCCTCCTAAATAACAATAATAAAATAAAATAAACACACAAGAAAAACAATAAATAAATAATATAAATAAATAACATACAAGAAAAAAAAAATCATGCAAAAAAGGCTTGTGTACAAGTGGAGAATTATCGATTATTTGGTGGAATATTAAGATGAGATTTATACGCAGTTGTACGAAATTTCCCGATGTTGATGATCAGATTTCTCCGCCGAGTGAATGAAAAACATTTTTACTTCTTTTAGTACGACTTGCTGTCTCTTTTGATTTTACTGATTTATTTATCAATTTTGATGTTAATTTCCACTATTATTATTATTATTATTAAGATACATTTAGATAACATGAAATATGTATTTTTTTCTACATTTATTTTTTAATTTAAGACAAAAAACGAGAAAAAATGACAGATAAATAAAGTGTAGAATGGAAGTTCTATTTTCGAACTAACCGACTTTAGGGAACTACATCTACTACTACTACTACTACTACTACTACTACTACTACTACTAATACTAATACTAATACTACTACTACTACTACTACTTCTATTATTATTATTTTACTTCACTTTTTTTTTTTTTTTTGAATATTTCAAACAGATCAGTAATCAATCTGGTTCATTTGTTATATATTTTTATTTTATCCTTGGAAGGTATTCTGTTTTCTGAAGGATTCCAGTCACCTCTATTTTATGACATAAAAAGAAAACCATATATAAAATAATCTCCAAGACGTTTTCCAACAGTTGATAAAATATTTAAAAACTTTTATTTTTATTTCAGAACACAATCATTAGTTACCGATTATGCCTTCATGTACAATGACCTTTTTTTTTTTAATGTTTGTGGATCTTTACGGTGTTTTGACACCACATTCAATTTTTTCATCGTCTGTTAGCTGGAACGCCCACACGCACACCTTGTATCGGTTACTGAAATACGTGGACTGGAACTCGCACGTGCGTTCAAAGGGGACTTTACGATCGCAGTCTATGAAGCGGTTACAGTTGCCCGGGACAGCTTTTGGGACGCAACCTTCAGTTACTGAAAAAAATACAAATTAATTTATAACAGAAAGCAAATTTAAGTAAATTGAAATAGCACAACTGTTAATAAAATAAAATAAAAATGTAAATTTAGTTATGTATATAAAGTATGAGTGTATGTAAGTAAGTATGTAGTTTTCGGATTTTGAATATTCTCTGTCTTATGTACGTCTGTATAGACTCTGCAGATAGACAATATTCGGGAATGCAATGGCGCAGGAGGACAAAGTTCAATCACGACCTCACAAATCCCTTCAGCTACCGCTGACGAGACTCGAACCTATGACACCCATTAGCCCGCACTCTGAAGGAGAACGATGTTAACAACTTCAAAAAAAAAAAAAAAAAAAAAAAAAAAAAAGAAAGAAAGAAGACTGCTCAATAACCCAGGATAATCAAAGCTTCAATCACGCCTTTCTTTGTCTTTCGTCAAACCTATTTTTTGTCAGATGGCACTGGCAAGTATGTAGTTTTAGGAGTTTGAATATTCTCTGGTATATGTGTTTTTATGGTGCGTATGTGTGTATCAATATTGTTGTTTGTATGTATACATGTAGGTATAATACAAGCAAGTATATTTTAAGTAAGTATATGCATGAAAGTGCGTCTGTGTGTGTGTTTGTATGTTTTTATACGTGCACGCATGTATTAGAACAGGTATACATAGACGTTCCTGCTCTTCACTGAGAGATGTAGTGTAAAAGTTTCACGTACACGCCTCCTTAGACTGGATACACTTGACGTTGTACTTGTAGTCGCAGTACTGTTTTTCCTCGTTGAAGTACAGGTCACTGGGGCACGTCAGCACGTTGCGGTATTCGCCGTTGTGACAGCTGATAAAGCGGCTGCAGTCGTAGGGATCCAACACAGATGTGTTACCTTTGCTAGCACAGATATCTGAGAACCCTTAATAATAAAAAAATAAATACAAATATAAATTAGATTAGATTAAATTAAATTAAATTCAAGTAAATTAATAAACAAATAAACAAACAAACAAACATACAAATAAAAAAATATAAAAATAAAAATATAAAAATATAAATTAAATTAAATTAAATTCAAGTAAATAAACAAATAAACAAACAAACAAACAAATAAATAAATAAAAACATAAATATATATATATATATATATATAATAAAATAAATGATTAAATAAAATAGAAGTAAATAACTGATTAAATTTTAATCTTATATATTTTTATATATTAGATACATATCGTAATTTTTGTTTTAGTTTATTTTTTTTATGAAATATAATATTATTTTTATTTCATGAAAATATAACATAGTTATTTTGATTTTTGTTAATGGATATACATTACAACATAGTTGTATTTTAATATGATCCATATATTAATATTAATGTTTCGTTCATAAAAATGTTTATGTTACTGGTTTTATTTAATGAAATTATTGTATAATAATTTTATTTTTAATTCATGAAATTACTGTATAATAATTTCAGGTTTAGTTGATGAAACTGTAGTGTTAATTCAGCAATTAATATATTGTCATGTATTCGTGAAGTCAGTGCAGTAGACGTTCGTTGATGTTGTGTACTGCTAGTTTCAGTTACTGTCTTTTGTTCAGTGACATAACGTTTCTAATAAAGTTACAACATCTAAAATTAATTTATATCACAAATTTGTTTTAGTGTTTAGTTAGAGTAAAAATGTCTGTTGCTTGATAAAATTCCAGTAAGCTGAATTTGTCTTCTTAAATAACATCTTCTTGTTGTTCAAATTTGTTCTATTGAAAGTCATTTAAATTTTAGTGTTAAATAATACAGTTATAAATATGAAACTGTTATATTTGAATTTTATGTTCAGTCTATAAAACTGTTATATGGAAAGTTAATGTTCAAGTTCATTCAACTGTTTTATAGAAATTTTAATTTAGTTCATAAAATCTGTATATAATGATTCCAGTTTTAGATATTAGTTAATTTTAATTTTATTTCATGCTTTATGGTAATTTAGGCTTTAGGTCATGAAACTGTTCTTTCAGTTTTTATTGAGGAAATTTATATATCTGGAAAAGTTTTATGTTTAATTTAATATTTACAGTTTTTAACGCACAAGTAGTATTTTAAGTTTAATTGTGTCTTTTTTTCGTTCTTTTAGATATGAGGAAATTTATAATACATCTCTTTCATCAGTTTATTTTTTTAATTATTTTTTACTCTCAAATCATTTTATAATACATCTCTTTCATCAGTTTATTTTTTTAATTATTTTTTACTCTCAAATCATTTTATAAAAGTCTTAAACAGGCTTGTTGTGTTTATAAATAAAATTTAAAATAAAAGTAATAATTATACTTTCTAGCTACATAAATAATAATAAAGCGGAATTTACTCAGTCTGATTTACGCAATTCTCTGACTATCGCATCTCTTAACCCTAGAACCCCAGTAAACCGGACACACGTCCAAACCGAACGTTTTACATGCTCGCGAAACTGAAAATGATTATCGCCCCTTGACGACTCTTCTCAAATGGAGTTATACTTACTTTGCTCGGGGTACTCTTTACGACAGTTGTATCCAGGGTACATTTTCACACAGGCCTTGACATCAGAGTCCCACACTTGACCATCTTTGCACGACATCCTTTTCCAGCTGCCGTTGTCACAGACGTAGTAGAAGCCGTTGGCACAGTCAGCTTCATCCGTTACAGGAAGAATATTATCGGCCGGACGGCATGGTGATGTAGGAACGGCGAAAACAGCCGAACATAGAAAACTGGCAATACACAGAGTTATAAACATGATGGCGCTGTATTTGTATATATATATATATACACGGGTGTTTAAATGCAGTTCAAATCTGGTCAACTCGGCTGGCCGAATGGCGATGTCAAAATGATGAGATCAAACTTGGATAAATCCCTTTTTACATACGCGTTGTCCCCACCCATAATGTAAACTGTATTGCGAATCTTGGACAGCCGACATCTACGCGGAATTAATTTACATCTGCTTGATAAAAGAACCGATTCAGGGATGGGTGACTGACAAACTCACGACTTGTTTTTTTGGTGACGTATCGCGATACTTGTAGAGAACATGCAGAGCTTCGAGAGGGAAGGGGTGTTGTGACGTACTGAGAGCGGGTGTGAAGTACAAACACACCGCAACCCTAAAGACACCTACCTACATGAAGCGAACAGAGTAACATGGCTTTATGAATCGTGTTGTTAAAAAAAAGGTAGCGAAACTTCTGTGCGTAGTATCCGGAATACTGTTCAAATATTATGGGTTAAATTATGGGTTAAATAGAAATAAGTTTCAGATAAAAAGGAAAAAAGAAAATGTTATTTAGAAAATTTAAATGAAAATGAGAGAAAGAAGATCATAAGAAAAAAACAACAATAACAGACTAATAAGAAAATGGTCATAGTTAAAAAAAAAAAAATTAAATAATTTTATCTTAATAATGAAATTGTAATTTAAATACTTTTTCTTTTTTTTTATCTTCTTCATTTTTCTTTTTTTCTTTCTTTTTTCTTCATCATTTTTTTTCTTTTTTTCTTTTCTTTTTTTCAAAATACAATTCTATCCACGACACTTCTTACTTTTTTCTTCTTTTTCTTCATTTCTTTTTTTTTTTTTCAAAACGCGACCTTTATTACTTTTAATTCAAGGGACATAACTCAGAATCGCAGCGGCCTTGGACTATACATTCTTTAATCTTGCTAACAATACGTATACATTGTCTGATGTTTGCAATGAGAACAAAGTCACAACGAGGGATAACAGTTTATTTTAAACGTGTGTGTTTAGGGCTTTGTGTTGAGATGCCAGACTCTGTGTGCCACGGACAAAGTATGTAAACTATCAAAGCAGTTCTACTTAAAAGTTAATAATACCTATCCATTGTATCGTTTGGCAAACATTTCTGTCTTGTAACGCGCGTGCTCGAGTTTTTAAACTAGCGGCTTTCTCTAGTGTCCTTCTAGTGATGAGTTCATGTAAAGTTAACATGAGGTTATGCGTGTACGCACCCACCTCGTGCACACACACACATATTTAAATAAGTACGTACATGCGTATGTTACATTTGCATATACTAATATATATTATATTGTTTAAATCAGCTATAAAAGACATACAAAACGACAAATAATTTTTATATTTTTATTTATTTTCCAACCTTTACTTACTTTACATGAAAATAAATTCTTGAACTCTAACATTTATTACTGAAATGTAAAAATACATGCTCCGCGCCTGTTAAGAGCTAATTATTATAATTTCTGTAAAGTGAAGATCCTGAACCAACTAAATACGTTTTGCGTATGATCATGCTGCTGTTTGCGTGTTCGTTGTTAAACAGTAATTTTGTTATAGTCAACAAATACATCTGTTTAGTTGTATTTATAAATTGAAGAAGGGTACCTGCATGCCTTTACAAGTATCTTCTACATGAGCACAGTTAATTAAAGGAAAAATGTAAAAATAACGAAATTACGAAATTATCGAAAACGTGTTATTATTAGTCTGTGTGTGTATTTTGAAGTTTATGATTTTTATATATATATATATATATATATATATATATATATTTATATGTTTGTATGTATGTATATATGTATGTATGTATGTATGTATGTAGATGTTTATTTATAATTCTGTTTTTAATGAATTACAAATCCATATATATATATGTATTTATATGTATGTATATATGTATATATGTATGTATGTACATATGTATGTATGTATGTATGTATGTAGATATCTGTTTATAATTCTGTTTTTAATGAATTACAAATCCATATCTGAATCTTCTGTAAATTGTTTCTGCTCGGTTTGGATATTATTAATAATAATATTTAAACCTACAATCCAAGATTTTGGCATGGAACAGATTCTAGTGTAAATTAACTGTGTTTGTTAACAAGGTTAGTTTAAAAATTGCTGCAAGAAGCATATACAAGTATTTACAATAGTTTTTATTTCTAAAACGATGTCATAAATTAGAGTAAATCATCACTCATTAATATTTCATTTGAACTTTAAAATATGTAAATAAATAAATAAAGAAAAAATACATAGATTTTATTTATTATTTTATTATAAGAAATAAATATTCTCCATTTATAGACTACACCTTCTTTCAAGATTCAAATGTACAGAGGGGAGGGAGAAAAAAAAAAAAAATAAAATAAAATAAAAAAATTAAAAAATAAAAAAAAAACACCAAAAAAAAACGCAATCAAAAAGTTTTGAACACGGCAGCTAAAAGAAAGAATTAAAGAAAAAAAGAAAAGGACCAATAAAACGGAACCGGAAGTACAGCAGATGACGTATTTCCGTTGTCAAGGCCCGGGGCGGCCATTGCACTCAACCGAGGCTCTCCAGTCGCATTTCCGTTTCTCTTCGTGGAACGCGCTGTTAGGCGGACATTTGATTCGAGCGACTACTCTGCCGTAATTACACTTGTAGAATCTGGCGCAGTGACTGGGGTCGGGAACGTCGCCGTTAGACGTGCCTTCACATGGCTGATCAATTATAGGTCGAACAGTGCCTGGTAGTAGAATATGTAAATTAAATCAGTGTATATTAGTAGAATATGTAAATTTAATCAGTGCCTGTTAATGTAATATGTAAATTTAATCAGTGCCTGTTATTATAATATGTAAATTTAATCATAGCCTGTTAATATAATATGTAAATTTAATAAGTGCCTGTAAACATAATATATAAATTAATCAGTTCCTGTTAATATAATATGTAAATTTAATCAGAGCCTGTTAAAAAAATATGTAAATTTAATCAGTGCCTGTTAACATAATATGTAAATTAATCAGTGCCTGTTAATATAATACGTAAATTTAATCAGTGCCTGTTAACGTAAATAAATTAAATACTAATACTGCTGCAGCTGCTGCTGGTTCTGTTGACATTATTACTGCTTATTTTACTACTACTACTACTACTACTACAGTTGCTACTTATATTACTACTAAACTACTACTGCTACTCTATTACTCTACTACTACTACAACCACTGCTGCCGCTACTACAACTGCTATTTTTTTATAAATCTAACCATGTTATACTACTACCATAATAACAGCAATTAAAACAACTGCATATTATAATAATAATTTTAATAACAACAACAAACAGCAGCAGGAACAACAACAAATACGATTTCCACCACCGAAACAGCAGCAATTTCATCATTAACTTCAATAGTAAACAAACTAAGTACAATCTGCACTTACTCACGACCACGTGACTAGGTATTTGTCGTTCCTGGCATTCCTCGGCCACCAGGTAGCTGAGCTCGCACGTGTTGTTGCGCGTGGAGAAGAGCGTGTTTTCGGGACAGTTCATGGTCGCTACGACAGTTCGATTACTGCAGGCGAGAAACTGCGCGCAGTTTTCCGGATCGGGATTTGTTCCCGTCGCGATTATACATCGAGGGTCATCTGAAAATAAACAAACAAATAAATAAATAAATAAATAATCAGTGTTGCCTATTGCATCAGAAGGTTATTTTATGAAGAAATAAAATTTAGAAAAATGACGCTAAAGGAAATTGTCCATTAATTTTAACAATTAGTGACTGAGGTTACTGATTCACCAATGCATAATATTTAAATATCTTGTAACACAGTGGTAGTAATGATCATGATAATAATGCCGATAATAATAATAATAATAATAATAAAATTAATAATAGTAATAATGAAAATTTTGAGAGTAGAGTTTAAGACTAGTTTAAAAAACACTAAACCTACTTACTAATGGTAGGTGTAGTCATCAGTTGATTGCAGTCATCCCACTGGGACATGGGTTCCACGCAGGCGTGACCGACGTTGGACCAGATGCGGCTGTCGTTGCAGTGGATAGTCCAGTACCTCTTTCCCTGGACACAGAAATGGACTTTGGAACAGTCCTGTTGGTCGCGAGTCCATTCCGTGGACCATGGATCCTGGCAACCAGGATCCGCACCAAAATTGTCATCGGAGAAATCAGGGCCAACCTGCTGACCACTGGTCAAGAGAACCGCAGCGCTGGACAGAAGGATTACTGTTGTCAGTAATGTCCGGGACATCATGCCTGTTGTGGTCAGCGCTTTTCTGCTAAATGACAGATTAGCAATTACAGCACCAACGTCGTTTTTGCACACGACGTTTTTGCGGAATGCGCGGACAACACGTTCTGTGTTTGTGTCGTCTGCCTACTCGTCTGCTAGCGCGTGCATTTGAAGGAAAATGGTGGCAGTTAGTTTCGACGACGTCCGCGGCGTATCCACGACGAAGTCATCATCAGTGGGACAGTGACCACGAACCTGTGTTGATTTGTTTGAGTTTGTTGATCACTCAATAACATCGCAGGATGGTGTCAAACAGGAAGACGACAATCGCATCCAAATAAACAGTTTTGTGTGTTTACAGGAGAGCAGGCGGGTTTGTGTGTGTGCGCGAGTTTTTCAGATGGATTACTGGTTTCACCTCATTTAACTCGGTTCTGGTTACGTAATAGGGCGGGGACGGGAGGACAGGATGGGGGAAAGTTTGAGTACAGAAAAAAAAAAAAAATGTTCAGAAATCAGAATGTTGAATTGTAAAAAAACTTCTTGTCGCAAACTGATGGAACAGCAGAGTGATTACAAAACCAGTAAATTGTTTCTAGATACCACACTGAAATAAATCCAGGAGGCTTTCAGTTACTGCTAGGGATAGCTGATGTCGTGTTACGTGATTCATGAGTATTACGTTTTTACTCTTACTAATATTACAGATACAGTATAACCTTCCTTCCTTGCTTCGCCACTGATATAAACACATTTTATAAAGAGAGATGAAAAAGCAGCTCAGTTTTTGTTTAATTATACATACAAGTAGATTCAAAAGAAATTTGGAAATGGGTCATGTTGTTAGCTTTTTGGGAAATATATATATATATGTGTGTGTGTCAGTGTATGCAATGTATAACTATCATGCACAAAGAAGAAATAAATAAAACATATTACACATCTAAATACAAAGAACGCTTTATACACACAGATAAAAAAGAATGACAAAAATTATACATTATTTTATATGATATTAACAGTTAAAAACTAAAATAAAATCATATTTATAATTTCTCTGAAATTGAAAAATAATAATAATAATAAAAAAGATATTGTACTGGTTGACCTACCTCTACTTTCTCCTACACGTCGTTTTTATTTCAGGACACCATTTCAAAAACTTTAACTCAATCACAGATCTTCATACTGTGACCGAATGTCAACAAACAGAAAGTAACAATATACATGTTAACTTTCTTCGTGCCATTATAAAGAATTATTATTATTATTATTATTATTATTATTATTATTATTGTTTTATTCTTATTATTATTTTATTATTATTATACTTTTTCTTTTTCTTTCTTTTTAAAAAAACTAAACAACATTGGATGTTCGTTTTTCTTCAACATTCAGACTTTTATTTGAGAGAGAGAGAGAGAGAGAGAGAGAGAGAGAGAGAGAGAGAGAGAGAGAGAGAGAGAGAGAGAGAGAGAGAGAGAGAGAGAGAGAGAGAGAGAGAGAGAGAGAGAGAGAGAGAGAGAGAGAGAGAGAGAGAGTAATAATGATAAAGCAGAACGTGTTATGGTTGAAGAACAAAGAGTAATTGATAAATAATTAAACAGTATACAAGATTTTGTACTCTCACTAAATACAGATAATCATAATTAATGCTGACATCTCTCACTGTTTGTTCAGTGATTGATGCTAAGTCGCGTTCTACGATTTAAAAACGACGACATCTTACACGCCAATGTTTATCATCGTATTTAAGGACGACGAGGCAAACCTTGACACCTGGCCACACGACGGTGACAAATACACCATTACAACGATACCACGTCCAGACTGTTTGAACTGATGATCTTTTAAAAAAAATGAGTTAGTAAATGTTTGTCAAACAGAGATCCCCACCACGCAGTACAGTGCTAACTCGGTTAAATTACACACTTAGTTTAAAGCAGTGTTTAGGTGCATGTAAGTGTACATGTACGTGTATTCATGTGTGCGCCCGTGTATGTTTGTGTGTGTTTGTGATTATTCACACAGTTAAACTCTTATAAATTCAAATTATAGCTATAATAATATATAATAATAATAATATAATTAATAATAACATTTATATATATATATATGTATGTGTGTTGTAATTCATTTATATATATATATATATATATATAATTGAATTTTTTCTCACCAACTGGAAATTATTTCATATAATCGATAATTAAAAAATCTTTTATATTCTTGCTTTTCGGTTAGTACAAGTAAACTTTGATATGTCCCATGACTTAAACAGGAGCAATATTCTTCATTAACCAGTCTAGTGTAGGAGCGTGGACCAGCCGATTTTTCTCTGTGAGCAAACAAAAATACAAAACAAAAAAAGTATACCGCGTACCTATCATATCTCAGCCCGGCGATCTAACCAGTAAGCCTATATATCTGTATATATATACCATACTCTAAAACCCTCTAATATCATCATATATGTGTCTAGCAGCTGACACCATAAACATCGTTAAATATAAGGAAATAATAAAGATGAGCGAAATGTCATGACAAATATCTTAAACCGAATTTAGTGCCGGTCGTTTGTTTCAATTAATCTTATCCAAGTTTCTCCATCCAAGCTAACCTTTACTTACGTATTTATAAACAAACAACATTGCATTAGCGTACCATCAACAAATGTCAGTCTATCTGCATGGCAATGCGACAAAAAACCGTGATGCACAAAGTAAACAGACAAATGTCGCAGCGCCTTTACAGACACCAGTCTTAAACTTAACAGGTAAACAGTCGTTCGTTTAGTGAGAAGAACGCCCACAGTCGGAAGAGTTCGTTTGCGAAATTTTTTTTTTTTTAAAAATAATAATAAAATATAAATATAAATAAATAAAAACTAAATAAATATATAAATTTAAAAAAAATACTCAACAGATGTCAGGTAATAATAATAGTAAACTTTTGTTTTTATACGTGTGTGTGTGTGTGTGTGTGTGTGTGTATATATATATATATATATATATACGAGTTAATGTGTGCGAATTTAAGCTTGCATGCGCAGGCAGTAAACTCTAGATTTAAAAGATTTTTATTCAAAGGACTTAGAATTCAACTGACGGGCCAATTCGTTTAAGGAAGAAGATTTCTTGCCATCAATAATTCATGCATCGCGTTGTATTTCGCGCTGAACGGTGGGGGTGGGGGGGGCGGGTAGCGTAGACGAATACATGACACCAACACACAGACTTCTTCTGTTAGCACACAAATCTTGTGTCACTGTAATAATTCACTTTTATCAGTGTATATGTATTTTTGTAATTTATATATTTAATATTTAAAATTAAAACTAGTGAGTGCATTAAATGTTTCTTATCACAGTATTAAAATTACGTAACATTATCATTTTAAAACATCTGCTGTTTAACGGACATCCCTAGTAATCGGGATGTATTAACTGACCTATTTGCACCGAGATACACACAAACTCTGACTCAAACACACTCATTCACTCACTCACTTCCTCACACAAATAAATGTATAGCACATTTAATCTGGCCCAAAGATGGCCCACTCATAGCCTAACTGTTACCAGGCGATACCATAAATATTGTGCTAACTTTTGCTGAACGAAACATTTTTCTGCTTATCTTTTGATGTGCAGGTATTACTGCACCTTGCCGTCAGTTCTCAAGTTTTCTGTTTGCAAAAATGTCCTACGTAACTAAATTGCCTACTTATTTAAATCCTATTTGTTCTGGGTGCGCACGAACAAACCCTCATAATTATTATTAACATATCGTCAACATTAACAAAGTATTACGTTTTCATTGTGACGTAACAGCTTCTGTTGCGCGCATTTTCTTCTTTCTGACGTATGCACAAATATAGACTTTCTCAGTCCTTTTTAAATTATATTCTTCCTTTCAAAGACGTCATTTGAAAAACAGAAAGATAGACAGAGAGAGAGAGAGAGAGAGAGAGAGAGAGAGAGAGAGAGAGAGAGAGAGAGAGAGAATAACTAATATATATATATACAATTTAGACACACACATATACGCACATATACAAGAACCTATATCTGTGTATGACAGAACGAATAAGGGATAAGGACAAAAAATGAGGCAGAGATGAAAAACAAATATTTTTATTACTACTACTACTACTACTACTTCTACTACTACTACTTTTTCAGTCATGGCGATGAAACATTGTTTGGCCGAATTATCCTAGAAAGTCTAGGTTACTGTACAGGTAATTGTGTAATCGGGTATAATAAATGTAATATAACAAACCCAGTCAGCTCTAAGCTTGCTTTATTCGAGCATTGAACTTCGGATTGGTCGTGTCGCCTTGTGTCGCAAAAATAAAGGTAAAAATTTATATTAAAGATTTAAATAGCTTTTTTTCTATAATGTAATACTGTAATACAGTCTATAACACAGACAACAATATTAGCAAAGTTAAATTACGTTCTTTATTTAAAAGTAAAAATTAAATTAAATTTCGGTTAAATTAAATTAAAAATCAGTTTCGGTTTAATGCCGAATATAAATGTATTTCTGTTAAAGTTAGATACGTAATTTAACAATACTAAATAATATTATAGAAGATAATCGATATTGTTATTTTTCCCTTTTAAAAAGTTTTTTTAGTGAGGTTCAGAATTGCATCTTTAATACACATATATTTGTTTATATCTCGTTTATATTTATGTCAAATCCAAGCACTCATGGAGATGAGCAGATATAATTTGTTCTTATTATAGTAATTACTCTCGGCGGCAAGACAAATAGAGATACAATTATTATAAAAGTAATATTTGTGTATATGTACATATGTTTGTGTGTCTGTCTGTCTGTCTCTGTGTGTGTGTCTCTGTGTGTATTTGTAAACACACAGATGTTTGTGTATATGTATACGTGTGTGAGAAAGTGATAAAGAGAAAGGAAGACAGAAAGAGAAAACGAAAAGGAGAGTATATCAGGTATAGGTTTATGAGAGAGCATTTCTTAAAGAAACCTGAGTAGCCTAATATTACAGAACGTTAGTGAGACTGCACTGTTATAAATGTTCAGTGACCATATTAAAACACAGATCGCTTTGTGGATTAACTAGAGATTATAACTTACTACCTGGCATACAATATACTGTAATATAAGCCTAACTTGTTCAATGGCAAGGAATACAAATAAAACAAAGGCTCAAATCCACGAATATGCTTAATGAATAATTTGTATTTGTATTCGTTTACTTTTTTTTTATAAAATCTCTAATTTGTAAATTTAGATAGCAAAGGACTCAGAAATTCTTTACTTACTTCATCGTATTTATACCGAACGAATTTTCATTTCTTAAAATTTATAATTGCAAGGGCAGTAACTCTGATTACATTAATTGAAACGTCGATGGCTCAGTCTGATTCAGCTTCTCGACCTAGTAGCAGACAACCATGGGGAACCATCCTGAAGCCAGATTTTGGTCTGGGACATCAAAAACTGGACGTTTATCACGTGGGGCAGATGGTGGAAAGGTTATCGCAAGTTCCAGAGACTAAGCATGCACAGTTTGACAGACCAAAGAAAGAAATGTCGCAAGATGAAATAAACGAAATGGTAACTGCTAGACTAGAACGCTAATATTTAATTTTCAAGTAAATCATCTAACGTAAAATGTGTTATATTTTTATTTCCAGATGAAATGTTTAATATAAAATGTATTATTATATTTGTAAGTAAACCATTTAACGAAGATGCTATTATATGTATTTTATTTCAAGATAAAATGTTTAAATTAAAATATTATATTTTCATATAAAATATTTTACAAACATTTTATTATATTTTCCGGATTATTCTAGAATAAAAAATCTTACCTTATTTATTTTCTTTTTACCTAGGTTTCATATGGAAATTTTTATTGTTTCCAGCCAAAAATTCTGTTTTAAAATGTTCTAATTATTTTATTATTTAACTTATAAAATTCATTATAGAACATCAAGGTTTATTTATTTTAAAGTTGAAAATTAAATATAAAGCTCATTAGCTATTTATTTCTAGGTAACGTAAAGATCTGACTTATTTCTCGCTAGAACGTTTTAACATTTAGACATTTTTATTTTAAGTCAAGCTAAAATATTTAGCACGCAATGTTATTATTTGTTTTTATTTTATCTCCAGCTGGAACGTCTGACCAAAGCAAACAAATCTATAACAGACAGTGATCGCCGCGTCACCCACTCTCAGTATCGCAATATGGGCGTGGTCGGCTCTTATGCTTGGAAAGGATTTTAAACATTTCGTACTGAAATTAGCAAAACCACCAGTTTAAGTCTGTTTTTTTTTTTTTTTTTAATATGTTGTTTACAAGGTTTACTAACTGTTTACCGGGATTGTTTACAAGAGATGAAAGGTTTTGTTTGCGTCACAGATTTTCAAGTGAAGCTCAGTCTTTGTAGGTTTAGTGTACATAGCAATTGTTTGAGGAGTTGGTGAAATGACGTGCGACAGATAAATATATGTTGTAGATAGTGATAGTGATATTAAAATAAAAATATTGTTTTAGTTTTCTCTGAGTTGTTATAGTTATATTTAGTTTATTTCATTTTAATGATACTTTAATGGAAAAAAAAAAAAAAAAAAAATAATAAAATGTCTATGGCTAAAAAGCTATAAAACAGCCGTTAACAAACCTTCTGAAAAATACCTGTTAAGACACAATGTTAACTAATAAACAAATATGTTGCCATTAATTTCTTAATTAAATATCCACTGTTTTTTTCATGTTTCACTTAACAATTTAGTATGTGGTTCATGTAGTGTTACACAATTGCAGACAAGACCTGCTCTTTCTACACAAAAGCAATTTTCAGTTAGCAGCAAGTAATCTTTTGCATGCACCTTCCTTTAGGTAGGGAAAGACATAACTGTGGCCTGTGATAAATCAGCAGTTGGGAAATGGTTACTGAATGTGTCAGAATATAGCTAACAAGTGAAAAAAATCATCAAAAAAAATCAACAACCAAAACAGCAACAAATAAAAAATATATATATATAAAAACAAATATTAAAAAAATAATAATGTTAAAATAATAATAATAATAAAACAAAATGAAGAAGAAACAAAAAGCCTTTTGTAAAGTGTATTTGCTTTATTAAGTAACGTAACCAGTACAAATAATTATTACCCAATATAACAAAACCATTTAATACTTGGTCAGCTGATACTATCCTATATAACATTATAATAACACATATTACTGACATATACAGAGTATAATTATAAACTGAAACCAGCTTAGTATACAGGTCAGATATCAAGGGAATTCTACGCTGTAAGTTTAATTAACATACTGTGATTTTTTAAAAAGCAGTATGTTATGTTGAAGAAATACTCCTTTTCCTTTTAAATACTGATAGATTTTTACTATATATTAAGATTTGTAAAATAAAAAAATAAAAAAATAAAATATACAATTAAAAATATTAGAAGAAAACAGAAAAAATTATAATATGGGAATAAAAGATTTATGCATGGATAAGTTTAGGTAAGGATGTAATATAGGAACAGGTACAGAATATTTACAGGGGATGTGCTTTGGCATAGAAACTAGAACTTTGAAATAATGTGTTCTGAAAAAGTAGGTGCAGATGTTCATATCAATCCAGTAGAAAAGAAACAGAACATTTTAGGTATGACAGTTGAGGACAAAATTAACAAACAAACAAATAAATAAAATATAAAGCTGAAAACAAAAACATTCAGAAGATGATAAATCATTAACATGAAAATGTTTAAGATATAAAATTAATAATGCTTTCTTAATAACTTAAATACATTTGTGCAGTTATTATTAATTACAGATCTATAAAAATATATTGTTATTTAGTACAGTGCATGATCAATATTGGATGAAGAGAAAGTTTATGATATAAAATTAATTAAAAAAATGAACAGCATATATCATTTATTACAGCTTTCCAGCCTGCATCAAAATATTCTGAATTTATTTTATATATGAGATGATATAAATCATGAATGTAAATGTACAAAGTTTATACAGTGCTGTTTAAATCTGGTTTTAGTATTTCAGTGCCCAAGATCAGGTGTGACAAATCTTTTTCAGAATGGGTAACCAATTTATTGGAGATAGTTTCAATTACTTATTGGTATTTTCAAAAAATTAATTAAAAAAAAAAAAATGGAAAAAGAAAATTTTTGGATGGCATCAATTTTTCTAACATGCAAGTTACAATTCTTAGCATCAGATATATTATTTTTTTTTTAAATCTCTCTCTCTCTCTCTGCACACACACACACACACCAAATAACATGCTGAAGAATATAACGTAACAGTTTGATGAATGTGACATTTGTACCCATTCAAAGCTGTAGAAATGGAATTTAATATTTACAGTCTTTCACACAATATTTAAAATGAAATCATGTAGTAAATTAACTTTAATGTCATCAGTTACAGATATAAACAGGTAACATATGTAACTCGTTGTTTGAAAGCTTAGATATGAAATATAATAATTATAATCTTTTACAGACTAACGATGATAAAAACGCTCATTTGTAACAAACACGAAATGTGACTCATAGGAAAAACATATATTGTAACATAAAGGTTATACATATTATATATTATAACAAAAAGGTTATATACATATATATTGTAACATATAGATTATATAGTATCAGTGCAATATATATATATATATATTTTGAAGAAATAAATATATGTTAATACATACTCATTTGGTTGGATTATTAATGCTGTTTGTATTATAATTAAAATAAAAAAAAATAAAAAAAATAAATAAGTAAATAAAAAAAATAACAAATGTAAATATTTAAAAATATGTATTTGCCAGAGTTTTTATATATATATAAAACAGTGATTTTAGATTTTTCATTCACTTGCTAAATGTGACATATTTAACATAAATTTGTGGAGATATGTAAGTGTACATTTAAGCTATGTATCTGTGTCATAATAACAATAACAAAATAAAAATAAAATAAAATAAAAATAAATAAACAAATAAAATGCATATTTCATATGTATTTTTGATTCAGCAGTTACCAAAACAGTTGTACAATTATTACGATGTAACCATGTATCCAATCAACAGCACTGATCTACTGACATAAGACAGTTTGAGACTTTTTTTTAATAATAATAATAATAATAATAATAATAATAATAACAATCCAGAAGAGGCAGAAAGTCAAAGATATTAAAGGGATGAGTAAAAACATGTATCACAGAAGTTGCTTGTTGTAATCAGAGAAATCAATAAACCTACATGACTAGAAAGTGAAAGTGAAAGTAGAGATACAGAAAATGATAAATTAAACAAATTTTTTTTTGTCAAATTATCTTTTTAGCCAAAAATTTGTAATAATAATTCATTAAAGAAAATAAATTAAAAATAAATATAAATTCTACTCAGTAAATACTAAAAATTTATGAAGAAATTAAAAATTATTTAAAAAAAAAAAAAAAAAACGAAAAGAGAAAAAAGGTTTGATATAACTTGCTATGTTGAATATGAGATTTAATTTCATAATGTGTACAATATAATATATGATGTAGTACTGGTCCCCAAATGAGTGACAACAAGACAAAATTGTTTGTAAAGGAACAGCACTGTGATTGTTATTTTAAAATAGAATTATACAAATTGATAGCTGGATCATTAATTTGTTTAGTACCCGCTAGTCCATGTTATTGCAGGAATGACTAGTGTGTGAGACACAAAACTCCCCTCCCAAACCTCCCTCCAAAACCACCCTCCTGTATCAATGCAGATAAACCCATTTTAAACTCTCTCCCTTCCCTAATATCTGAAGAAAACCACCCACTTGTATCTATGCACGCAAACACATTTCCACTTTTGATCTCTCTCTTCTCTCAAATGTCCCCAGAATACAGAAAAAACTTTAATCTTGCTTTTCGTAAAAAAAAATGTGTTTCATATTCACATTACCATTTTCATATCCACTTAAACCCATGTAAAATATCAATCCAGTCCTTCAGCCATCCAATCCCAAAATATTCAAAATAAAAATAATGACACATCAGAACAATCACCAACATAAAACCAGAATTGAGTAGATAACCATCCAGGAACAAGAAACATTTAATAGTTAAAACATTATTAACTAATTTATTTAGATTATTTATTTATTATTTTTATTATTTAATTGCTAACCCTATAGTTATCTGCTTAGATTTTCAAGTTTTTAATTTTAATGTTGTTGTTCTTTGTTGTTTTATAGGTTTTTTTCTCGTATTTTTGATATTTTAGAAAATATTAAAATTGCTCTTTTTCCCTAATTCATTTTTGTTTTATAATTTTTGAATTCTATTTTTATTTTTATTGGTTTTTTACTAACATAAAACAGTATTAAATAAATAAAAATAAATAAAAATTAAAATATAAAAAGAAATAAAAAGAAAACTTTTTTTTTACAATTTAACCTTATGATAACAAATGACCGATGTATAATACAAATAATTATAATGATTGTCAGCTTTCCATAGATAACATATATATATAAAAAGGAATTAATGATAATGATTAATAAATAATATTGTGTTATATACATTCATCATACCATCATGACTATAAGATACACTACTTGTCTTCTCTCTAATACATTTGATTCACCTATTATGTCAGTAATATTCAGAATGTTGGATACACAATTGATATATATCATATACACCTTGCTATACTGTCACTTAATAATTTTATAAAAATATTGTATATAATATATTAATATATATAATTTTTTATATATATTATATGTAATTTTCAGCATCAGAAATGGTTACCACTTCGATAACGTTTCATTCATTTCTTTCATTGATAATCTCTGTGAACTTATTGTAATATGTTTATATTTATTTATTTTTTGTTTTTATTTTTTTTTTTTTTTTTTTTTTTACAAACGTTTTATTTCACAGTCAAATACTGGATATAATTTTACATTTAATTAATTTTAAAAAATATTACAAGAGAATGGGGACTGATTTTTGTATCATGAGCTGCTGATGTTTGATATTTCTTATTTTTGATAATAATTACCAATTTCTGGATCACAGACAAAAACAGGTAAAATTGTAAAAACAAGTAATATTCATGTAGTCAAACTAAACATTTTTTTTGTTTGTTTTTTAATAGAAAAATGATTTTAATTTCAGGAGCAGTTTAAAGAAAAAAAAAGTTTAAAAAAAAAAAAACAACTTTGAAATAGGACAGAACATTTCATGATAACAATTTAATTTACTAATTAGACTAATATTTAAAAAAAAAAAAAATTCTGAAGACAACCTTTTCAGAAGCTGCCTAATATGCATTTTTTAATAATAATAATACATTTTTTTTTTAAAAATAAAAGCAAGAAGAAAAAGAAGTAATATTAAACTATTTTAACAAATATATCATTATAATTCGCAGTAGGTGACAAAAAATTATATAAAAATCAAAAACAAAAACCAAACCTTAACGCTGTAATAATGTATCAAGATTTAAATATTTTTGTGATAAATTACTGAAAAAAAAAAAAAAAAAAAAAAAAAAAAAAAAAAAAGAAGAAGAATCAAGAGACATCAAAAAGACAAATCAATGGTGTAAGTTAACACAAATTATGTACAAGACAGTTCATATCATTTCCTGGCCAACAACAATCAGTTAAGTACAATCACACACCAAATGTGTTTTGATTCAACACACACAGGCAGATATTACACACAGTCCCCCAAAAGTGATCCATCCCTGCTGATTCTCCAAAAAATAAATAAAAAATAAAAAATAAAAAATTCAGCTGAGACAAATTGGAGATCTTTGAAGGTAAGGTCCAGATCAGTACAAACAAAAAATATCTGTAACTGATTCAAAGCTATAAATTTTAAATTAACATAAGAATTTTATTTTGTTTTAATTTATTCATTTTAAATAAACAATTTTGTTGAATGGGTATCAATATAAAAAATACACATTTTAACATCAAAGAAACATTTCATTTTGTTTAGTATAATGTTTATAATCTGAATAATTATCTCTCACCATTAATTTGTATATTTTACTACACCACATAAAAAAACTTGATAATGTATTTTTACATAAGATCATGTAATTAACACATGCAAATGAACCATCAAAAAATAATAATCATAATAACAACAACTCAGTCTTTACGTAACATTATCTCATTCACAACTCAGTCTGGACAAAGATTATCTTCAAATATTCACGCAAACTAAATTCACCAACATGGAGGGAGTACATATATATATATATATATATATATATATATATATATTTTTTAAACATTCACTGACAGACAGACAGACAGACAGACATGCAGACTGACAGCACTAGCTTTGTGATTCTTTCTTCACTGTTGAGACAATCTGCTCATGAAGTTCATACAACTCAGTTATTTTAGTTCCCAGTGTGTCCTGCAGATTCAGAATGTCCCTGTTTTCAGCTTCCCTGGACTTGCGGCAGTCTTGAAGAATTCTCTGAAGGTCCTGAACTTTGGAGGCCAGACTGTGATTTTCTTCCTCTAGAGCCTGCAAATAAAGAAAAACAATTCAGTGAGAATGAAACATTTAATATTAAAAAATCAAAATAAGAACAAATAAAACCTGTGGCTGAAAACAAACAATAAAACAGCCCAATTAAGAATCCCCATGAAACGACTGTAAAACACCTGTCTAGATATAATTTAATCTGAATTCTTTGTAATGGTAAATGGTTTTATAAAGTGATATTCATGGTCAAGAAAAGAGTATTATAGCTGAGAACCATGGTTACGGTAAACAGAATTATTAACTTAAATCCATGGTTAGTGTAAAGAATATTGTAAACAGAGATCTACAGTCAGGATAAACATTACTGTCAACTGAAATACTTGTTAAGGTTAAATGTAATTATATATTGAGATCCATAGTCAGGTAAAGAGTATTATAAACTGAAATTCTTGTTTAGGGTAAACATAAATTATAAAGTGAAATCCATGGTCAGGTAATCATTACTGTAAATTGAGATCCATGGTTTGGGTAAACAGAATTATAAACAAGAGATGGTCAGCATAAACAACAGTGCTGAAATCTACTGTCATGGTAAACAACATTAGCAGATGGGAGTAAACAAGTAAACTGAACATTATAGTCAGAAAGTAATGACACAAAAATAACTGAAAAAAGGATTATCAGTTTAATAACATTTCGTAACTTATTTTATTATTATTATCTATTATTATCTTCTGTTACAGCAGAGAAGCTATTGAGGGGAACTGCTATCAGTATGTTACAATATCACAATAATATAGACAGGATAGTATGGGCTTTATGAAGGATAGCTGAATCAATACCCTCATTCCCGTTCTACAGTCACTGAACTATATCTGTCGTATCCAGTGACAAATTAATATTACTAAATATAGCACTTTATATAGTATGTTATATATGTTAGTATTTTAATGATGAAAGAGGAATCTGAAAATGACAGGAACTGACTGATACCTGTATTCTAACTTGCAGTGAAGTACAACTGCTTTCCTTAATGTTCAAGTCAGACACTTCTTTCTTCAGTTTCATAACCTCCTGAAATCACCAAACACAAAATAACCTTTTATAAACATATCACTAGCAGACATACTCAGTTAGTTTCACAGTAAAGAATTTACTATTTATATAACCAGATATATACAAGGTAAGTAAATTTTAATTTTAAACTTGACAAACATTTACCCTATTTTTTTATTTTTTTTTCAACAAAAGACCAATTTGAAAGAAATCTGTTTTTAATTATTGGTTTTCTGAATTTTTTTATTTCCATGCATTCTTAACAATACAATTTAGTCTAATTTGCATGGAAATGTACTCTGTTACTATGCACCGTTTTTCTGAAATTCTGTACTGTTTTTAGATGTGTAACACCAGAGACAAACCTCTTGTTTCTTTGTGTTTTCTGTGTGTAACATGTCCATCTGATCAGTGAGCTGTTTGATTTTCTGTTTCAGCTCTTCAGAATGGTCGGAGGTCATGTGTTTAGATTCCAGTTCCAACACCTGAATTTAAAAACATAAGAAATTAAATAAATAAATAAATAATATAGAAAATTATAGAAAAAAAAAAAAAGAAAGAAAAAAAAGAAAGAAAAAAAAGAATAAATTAAGTACTTCAAATCAAATTAAAATTAACAAAAGCTACCGTTTAATAGGTACATTTAGAAGAAAAGGTTTTAATTATTTTAAAACCAATTCAGTCATTATCAACTTTATATAATGCTAGTATTAATATTATTCAACAGTTATATATAATAAAATAACAAAATACAGCCACACGTAGTTTCAAAACACACCAAAAAACAATTAAAATTCAACATACACAAAACATTCTCTCAACACACTGAGCCATAGATAAACATCAGTTTAACATCAATAAAAACATATGAATATCTCCCCAAAACACATATGCATACCTTCAACACACAATAAAAAAACACACACACACACACACACACACACAAACACACACAAATTATAAAAATAGAAAAAAACAAGTCATAACATACCAGATATTCTGCAAAGAAAACAAAACTTTTTTACAAATTCGTGAAAAAAGACCACTACCATCAAGCAAAGAGGTAATTTAAATGTTTCTCCGGCTGGACTCTGTGTGAATTGCCAAACTGTGGTCTCTTTGTTTCACTAAGTTTGGCCAAACACATCAGAGTTTTAAAAACGGATGATCAATGCTGCAGAGGGTTGTTAATGTGAGAAATTCAAACAGTGGTGATGTGTGGGGCAGCGATTCTCTGTAGGGCATTGTTTAACAAAAAACACCCACTAGTCAACAAATCAATGTAGACACTGGTAGACAAGGATTAGCAGTCCCTGACATCTCTGATACACAGGGGTCAGGTTTGAAACAGGAGTTATTTCTTGTGTGTCAGAGTAATGAAATGAATATTGAACAATACCCACTATATTTTAATATTCATGGAATAATACAGTGACAAAAGCAGAGTGTTTGTTTTACAAAGCTTGTTAAAACATTTGTCTTCTTTTATATATTATGGATATCTCTAAGAATGGCTGAATATTGGAAAAAATTTCAACAAGTTTTAATATAAATGGTTATTGGTTGGAATAAGACATGACACTCTGCAAATAAACACACACATACCAACCAGAATAAATAAATAATTAAATAAATAAACAGGACAGAATGGCTATAAAAATAGATAAAAACATTCATTACCCAGTACATATACTCATGAAAGCACCAATTCACAGAAACACACCCAAACACACACTCACACACACAGCCAATAATCTCTTCCACATCTATCCATATTTTCCCACACTCAACAAAACACATGTTAAAATACACATTAAATTAACTCTACTTTTTTTTTCATTCTCACTGCCTCGTCTTTGTACGTGGCCAGCTGTTTCTTCCACTCCTCCACATTAGCTGTGCTCTCCTGCAGAGCTGCAGTCAGTCGTGCATTGTTGTTCTTCAGCGTCTGCAGCTCCACCTCCCACTTCTTAGCATTGGAAGAACTGAAACACAGCCATTTCATACCATTTTACTTCTGTTATTTAGTCAAATCATTTAGCAGGCAGTGTTAATAATGTTTGTTAGCAGTGTTATCTGTTAGTAGTGTTATTGGATATATAACCAGTGAAAGACAGTTATCCCATAATTTGTAAAGTAATATTTTCTAAAAGTGCCAAAACTGGAAGAATTAGGGATGGTCTAAATTAAAAAAAAAGAAAAGAAGTAATAATAATAAATATTAATTTTTTTCTATATCTTAATTAACAATAAAATTTTAAAATAATGAAATAATTTAATACAATTTCAAAACATTAAAACACGTCCACTCAGTCTTTTCACACTTCTGCTATCGATGTCTGTGGGAGAAACGGGTGACTCAGTCTGAAAAGAGTTTTCGTGGTATCAGACTTTTTTTTTAAAATTAAAAATAGGAATTTGCTGGATTTTTTTTATAGATATAATATCTATGATAAAGATTATGTTTTAATGCTGTACAGACTGATAAAATGATGAAGTCAGAAACCAACCTTTGTGCCAAGGCAAGTTTTAAGCGATCATTTTCGTACTTGAGCTGACCCTCAGTTGTGTTTGTTGGAAGACTGGGACTGGTGCTACCCTGAGTGTAGGAGTTCCGCCTCTCCCGCAAACTGCTGCTGTCACTCTGCCATATTTAAATTAAAAAATAATTATTTTAAACAGTAAATAAACAGTCAAACTCTTCAAAAAAAAAAAAAAAAAAAAAAAAAAAAAAAAAAAAATCTTCATGACTTAATAACAGTGTAATTGTAAATTTAAGTAAAATATGAAATAACAACATAAAAATAAATACATAAATTAAAAAAGAAGGAAATAATAAATTAATAATTTGTATGGTGTAAATAAGTTGTACAAATAATATTAATATTTATAAACAAAAAATATATAACAAGAAATAAATAAAGAATAACATTAGGAAGACAATAAATAACAATAAAAATTGTAGAGAAAAAACGGAAATTAAAAAATAAATACATTAAAAAAGAACAATATTATTAATAATTATAAATAAATGAATAAATATAGTAATAAATTAATGAATAAATGAATAACTTAAAAAGAAACGAAAATAATAAAATAAATAAATATTAAGTCATTAAAAAAACCCCAATAAAACACCCAATAAAATATATAAATAAACAAATAAAATAACAAGAATAATTAAATATAAATAAATAAATAAATTAAAATAAAAGAAATGTGAAAAAAAAAAAAAAAAAAAAAAAAAATTAAAAAAAAAAAAAACGTAAAAAAAAAAAAAAAAAAAAAGAATAAAAAAATAAAACAAAATGGAAAAGAAAGAAAAAAAGAAAAAGATAAAGAAACAAAAGAAAGACACACCTGTGAAGATGACCAGCTGCTAGTTCTCTGGTGGAAGACCTGTCTGCTGGGAGACTGGGGCTGGGGGGGAAGATGATTGTCTGTTGTTCCATTCACTTCTGTGTTCTTCTGCTGCACAGAGTTACGAGTTAGTTCCTTGATTTCCTTAAACTTTTCTATAAACTGTAACAAGAAAAATGTTTAATTTAAATGAAAATAACAAATGCAATTTAAAACTATGTGCATAAATTTACACAACAGCAACACACACACACACACACACAGACACAGACACACAGATTTGCACTTGGTGTATGTGTTAGTGCACATTTCAAAAAGCCTAATTTTGTAACCATTTATTATTTAAAAATTCATTAAAATCCATCTATATTTATATATATATATACTAAATATATTCTTGAAATTGTGAAGTTTAAATTTACAATATAATAATAAGAAAAAAGAGAAATACATGTGTGTGATGATATTTTTTTTAACTGTATTTGTCACTGACACTGGTTGTTTTATTAAATGAAATGCAACCATATGACACAAATCATTTTCTACTCAAAGATATCCACATCATTATGGAAAGGAGAGCCTTAGGCTACAAATGCAGCACAAAGAGACATACAGACAGACACATACACAATTTCTATCAAAAGCATAAACAATTGCAGCTTTTTTTCACACACATACACACACACAATTTGTGTCTCTAATTTTCCTCAGAGACCTATATACCCAGATATACACATTCACACACACCAATAAAATTCAAGTCAGAAACTTCCACTGCTGTGAACCAAGTCATCAAAAGTGATTTCAGTGTGCCACTCTGCTGTGAATGTGAAGACATGCTCAGTGTTTGTGGACAAACAGACAACAGACACTAGTCAAACAGTACGTGCTTGTTTGTGTTTGCCTGACTTAGTCAGCCTAAAGCTAACTCAGAGAGAAAATATTTGAAGTGCAAAAACATCTCTGTATATAAAACATTCATGTGAGAACCAGCAAGTCAGAGGATCAATTCTGCTCAGTGCAACAACTGGGCTGTTTTTGAATTCCAGCCAGTAGTCTTGTTTGGCTTATCAATGATTTTATGATTTGAATTTTCTCAATATTGCGAAAGTTTACTCTGTCTTTTTCAATATTATCCTCTTCTTCACTTCCTTTCTTTCATACACACACACACACACACAGACACACACACACACACACACACACACACACACACACAGAGGTATCAATATTATATTTACACAAAGAAGAATATATATATAATTGCAGGTTATAACTTTTTTTCTTTTTTTTCTTGATCTTCATTTTGATTTATTATCTAACATATCATAACAATAAAACAAATTTTCCATATGACTTATTTTCATTATGGTTATTCATTTACTGCAAAAACATTAAAAAAAAAATAATGATAATATCAAAAATGATTTGCAAAAACAGCTCACAGGATGTAACACCAAGTTACTTTTTTCCCCTCCTCTTTTATCATCATTAAGAAACTGTGACAGTAATTCAATAAATACATGTAAGTATATAAATTGTGAAATGTCAATAATCAAATATATTTGTCTGAACAGTAGGTGAATGCTGCACCATGGGACCACATCTGACCTCTGTGTTGTCTGATCATGTGGGTATGTTGTAGTTTGTTAAGACTGACCACTAGGGACCTGGTCATTAGTCTGGAGATATCTCCTCCATCTCTGTGTTTGACCACTTTGTCCTGCCTTAGTTGTGTAGCATAGATAAATATCAGAGAAATGTCTGTCAATATTGTACTTTTTTTCTTCCTTCTTCTTTTCTTAAACCACCACCACTACTTCTACTGCTACTGCTATTGCTGCTATTACTACTACTACTACTACTACTACTACTACTACTACTACTACTACTAATAATAATAATAAAGAAGAAGAAGAAGAAGAAGAAAGAAGAAGAAGAAAATAATGATGATAATGAAAATAATGCTAAATTATAAAAATGTCTGTAAGAAATAAATAAAACAAAAATTAAATATAAAGGATGAGAAAAATATCTCTATACCACACACACAGACAGACAGACAAACAGATTTTCTCCCAGTGTTTAAAAAAGATATCTGAAAACTTAGATTACAAATCCAAGTTAACACTTGAGCACAAAGCTCCTCCTACCAGTTCTTTGTTAAATCTTAAAACAAATAAATCATACTGTGTAGATCTGTTTCTTGACAAATATTTACTCTTTTCTTATTATAAATCAATATCTTCCTCTACAGGAAATATTTGTGTACATATATATATATATTGTAAAGGAAGATATTATGTGAAAAAACCTATGTCCTTCTAATAACAGTCATATCCTGACTTCAGTATATAGTATATTATATTTATACAAGTATTCAAAGAAGAAGATATATATATATATAATTGTAGGTTATAAGAGAAGTATGTACATGAACAAATAACAAAAATAACTGAACTAGAACAAAAACACAAAGTGTTATTATTTCTTTTATTTATTTTTACTTATTATCTAATATATCCTAATAATAGAACAAATTTACCATAAAACTTATTTTCTTTATTGTTATTAAGTATTAAAATGATAATAAATTGCAAAAAACCATTGAAATAATAAAAATAATTTCCCACATAACTGAATTTCAGTATAGTTATTCAATATTAAATGTTACTGTATTCCAAAAATCTTGGAATATTTATAGTATGTGAGTAAAAAAGAAAAACAGGGAGGTATTAAAACACCTGTAGATGCTGGAGTGGTGCCAGTGAAGAGAAATTTGAAAATGTAATCTGTTTAAATATCAAAACCTGTGTCAGCTGAAACATCAGTAAACAGACAGCTACAAGTAAATGTCTGAGACCAACCACCAGGATTGAATCTGTGCTTTCAGCAGGGTACAGTAAGAAAGAAAGTATAAAGAAAAAGTAGAATGGAAAGAAGAAAAAAAAAAAAAAAAAAAAAAAAAAAAAAGTGAAAATGATGAGAAAAAATAAAAATAAAAAGTAAAATAGAATAAAATAAAATTAAAAATAAAATAGAATAGAAAAAAATAACATTTTAAAAATAAATAAACATGCTGGAAAGAGGAAGAAAGATAACATGAATATGCCTTATCAGAAAACATCAAGGACAGACAACAAATAATCTACAGTGTTAATGTGTGCATACACACATACACATTCACACACACACACAAATAATAATTTTTTAATACACAAAGATATCCACATTACAGAAACACTCAGACTACAAATGAATGCATGTGCACTGACAGACAGACAAACAAACATACAGCCACACACAAGCACATAAATAATAATATTTTAGTTATTGTTCAAGCTCATCACGTTTGTAATAATAAATTGACTTGTATATTTAAAGTATTTGTGTGTTCAGTCATTTGTAAATTTTGTATGTCTTAAAAAAAAGTAAACTGAAATTATCCAGGCTTACTGAAGGATAACAGAAAACTTAAAACTTTATTCCTTTTTAATTATGGTGTAAAAAAAAAATAAAAAAAAAATGGTAAGAATAAAAAAGTAGATTGATTATTAATGCATGCTGCATGCACACCAACCCCACCTGAAACAGATCTAGGTGTTGATTACAAAAACATGATTTTGCATAAATGTATGTTTGCCTCTGAATGTTTGTGATGATGCAGTGAAAATATGATGGACCACCTAGGATGTGCAGCTAACAGCCTGATTCACAAAAGTGATAATTTTATATTCCTCGCGTTAAACAGTATAAAATATGTGACAATAAATACATTTTCAGTACATATTATCATCACTGTGAAAACGTAAACTTTGTTTTTTCTGTCAATTAAATTAAATTAAGTTTGAAAAAGATATTTGTTTCTTGATAATATATAAATTATTAAATCAATTTCATTTTCCCCAAACAAATATATTAAAACAATTAAAAAAAGAGAGATAAGTTAATAATAATAATAATAATAAATAAATAAATAAATAAATAAATAAATATAAATAAAACAAAATATACAACTGATTTATTAAAGTTTAATATTACTTTTTAAAAATCTTATTATTATTATTATTATTATTATTATTATTATTATTATTATTAATAATAATAATCATACATCTATAACCATGACACATCTAACAATATAAATGAGATGCCCATGGTTAAGGAAGACTATTATAACAGACCCCCAGGCCTCAAGGAGATGGCAACCTGAGCTTTCACAGATAATTAGCATCATTGTCAGATATCAACATTATGTGTAAAACAGTAGTGAGACCTGAACACAAACAGCAAGTCGGTAGCAATGTCAGGCAGATATGGAAAAAAACACACTCATAAATAATAACTGCAGGCCTCAGTTTTGAGGAGTTTGTGTTGGGTAGGAAATAACGAAACAGAAGAAAATCTATTAGTGTTTTTTCCCATAATACAACCATGTCACAATAAATATGTTCATCTTTTATTTTCTGTATTTTTAAAAATTATATTTTGTTGTTGCTGAAGTTTTATTTTTATTTTTTGACACAACAAGAAGACCGTCCTATGATTTTATCCATTTATTATTAGTAGTGCATGTATAAAATCTGACTTTTGATGATAATACTGTTACGAAAATATTGCTATAAATATTTCATTTTTAATAAGCAGACAGGGAAAACTGAGTAATATAATCTTCAAGATGTCAGTCCTTTTTGTCAGTGGTAACAGTATTAACATTAATTGTCTTAATACCTTTAGAGAAATATCTCTTAATAGCATTAGGATATTTTCTCGATTAATCCTTTCTGATCAGGATTACTGGCAAACAAGACTGGCCAAATTTCTTGATCAATATAGTTTTGTGATTTTCATATTTTTAATATTAGAAAAATTATATCTCTTAGTGAAAAAAAAAATAATAATAATAATATAAAATAAAAAAATAAAAAGTGTTTAGTTGTATATTGAGAATAATATAATTTTCAGTTTCTTAATTTTAATAGTTCTAATATTAGTGAAGTTATATATGATTATACATTAGGAAAAAGAGATGTCTACCAATAGTTTGTTTATAATTATATATCGAGAAACAAGACTAATATAATTTTCAAGGGGGCTATTTGCACTTTGTCAATAATGTACTGTTTTTAGATTTTAATAGTTTTAATATTAGAGAAATTATAGGTTTTAGAAGAAAAAAGTGTATCAGTACTTTGTTCATGATCATATACAGCAAAATGAGACAACATAATTTTTAAAATGACTGCTAACAGTAAGACCTCTTATTGATTGTATTACAGATAATTCTTTCCGTACATATTTTGGATATAATCAGTTATCTCAGGAAACACTGCTACACTCTTAAAACAATGTAAACAAACAATGTACAGTACATGTACAGAAAAATGTAGGCTAGGCTCGGTGAAGTTTGTTGGGATGGTTATAGGTGCAGCTGCAAAAATTTACTTTTACCTTGATGGAAAGTGGGTTGAGAGAGGGTTTAATGAAAATTTTACATCTATTTATATTTTTATTTTAATCAGTATGTGCAAAAAACAGGAATAACCCAGACTCCAATGTAATTGGTACTCTGTTTAGAATAAGAAGATTCAAAAAAATAAAAAATAAAAAATATATAGTTAATCACTGTGTTGAACAAAACATTTTTGTTTGTATTTGTTTTATAATAATTAAGTAATAAAATTTAAATGTCTATTGGACAGCTATCAAAATTTAACTCTTCCAGTCTGCAAACTGCTATGAAAATTTTAGTTGTCATTGTTTTAAAAGAGTGCTGTATCAAGATTTCCATGTTATTTTATTCTATACTGTCTGCATCCAGCCAGTATAATTAATGTGTGTGTGTGTGTGTGTTTGTGTGTGTGTGTGCATGCGTGTGTTTGTGTATGTGTATTTGTTTTATGACAAGTAGATACAAAAATATTACTTACAAGATTGCCATAAAACAGTCAGACCATAAGACCACTGTATAAAATTTTACATGACATTTTATCTTGTCTCTCTCTGATCAGCCATCAAATTAAAGTGATAAAACATTAATATTTAATTTGTAATTAGCATGCAGAAAAACCATGCATGAAACTTAATCAGGGGCAATCAGAAAGCAATATAATTTTTTTTCTTTTTTTGTTAATTTATCTGAAAATTAAATAACTCCTTTTTCAGAAAAGGCAGGTCTTATGCCAGGCTGAAAATTGAGAAATTTTATTTTTATAGATTAATATATATATATATATTTTAAACATGAATGGATGGATGAACAAATTCATGTCTGTCATTGTTATCAACTTTCAATCTTTAGCACCTTTTTATGATCTGTTATATACATTCTATAGACTGGAAAGCACTATGAATATCCTTAGAAAAGTTAATGGAAAAATGGTAGATGTTAGAACTAGCTTAAGGAGCATATGATGGAGGATTGATTTTGTGTGCTATGATTCCTCAGGCAAATTCTACAGACTTTTCAAAGTTTATAATATATATATATATAAACACACATATTGTCAACCCTCGGTTTCACTTATCAACATTTGAGAAAATCAACCAAATCTTGAAAAATCACAAAATTTGAACTTGTCACCATTTCCCACTTGAAACCTTACCTCTAGGTATTATTAAGTTATTTGATCATGGCAACCCTCTCTCAACCCACTTTCCATCAAGGTAACAGTAAATTTTACAACTATACCTGTCACCATCCTAACAAACTTCACCCAGCCTAGCCTACATTTTACCTGCATTGAGTGACATTTGTTTACACTGTCTGTGTATTGTTCTTACATTATTATATTACTGTATCATGTAGCTGTTATGTGTACTGAAGTTTAATATTTCAGTAAGTTTTAAGGTTAATGTTTACATTTGTGATTTCCCACACTTTTGCATTTTGCATTATTAGTATGTAATATGCATATGTAAGTTATATAATTACAATAATAATAATAATAGTAATAATAATAATAATAATAATAATAATAATAATAATAATAATAATAATATTAAGAAATTATGACAATATTACAATTACTATAATACTGCAATAGGATGGTTTTCTTTACAAGAATATTAACAGATGAAAAATTTCACTTTTATTTTCAGACTTGTCTAATCAGAATAAAGTGCATTTTGGCTATCACCTCTGTGTTTACAGTTCAGTGTTTGTGTGCCCTGAGTTTAGATATTAATGGTGTTAAGATAACCAATATGAGATTAGGTTATCTGCCAGGTTGTCAAAACAAACACTGTACACTTCCAAGGTAAATGAAAGGAAAATTTCTACAAAAGAGACTCTCATCTCTTTGTTTAGTCAGCTGCTGGTTATGCAATCTGCTACATGGAATCTTAAAACCCCAGAGAAGAAGACACATTGTGTTGTGTTTGAAAGACTTTTTTAAAATTATTTTTTAATTTTTAATTTTTTTTTAAATGAGTAAACTAACTTTTGTTAGTAGTGTGACTTGCCTGATAATGAAGACAGTACTACTAACTAATTGTCAGGATGTAATGACACACATGTTGTATAGAACTTTAATTTTATTTTGTCTGTACTGATGAAAAAATATGAATACAATTTACTATCCTCTGATAATATGGAGTTATCACACACACACACACTAATACTGCTCTGTTAGGTGAATAAACAAAAGTTAGTTAAATTTAGAAGCAGTTTAATGACTTGATGTATTACATATTGTTAGCTGTAATACCTGTGTCATTATGTCCTTGTCACACACTCAGTTATCTTGTCATTTTATCAAACGTTAAAGTGGTGAAACAATCAAAATAGACAGTGGCCAGATTATAACACTGAAAATCATCATTATATTTATTTATTATACTATGAGACCAGGGAGCAAGTAAAATTTAAATTGTTAGATTGCGTGAACAAAAAATTCTTGGAAAAATTGTTGTTCATCATTATAATTATTTATATTATAACTATAAAAAATGTTTTTTTATTGTGCATTATCACACACACATCGACACACACACAGATATATTTCTATAGCCTATTATAGTATCAGTAAACAATCTGAAATTGGGAATTTCACATTTTCTAACAGTGATCATTGCACCATAGTCATTTTTCATTTATTAATTTCCTTTCATATCTTAGACAATATATAATATTAAAGCTGGTACTAAATGGCAGTGAAAGACAAACTAATTTTGTTGAATGACATTATCAAAAGTGATATACTTGATCAGCTATGAAAGAAATAAATGTCATGCAACTGAATCATGTTTTATTTTTCCCAATGGGCCATCTTCTTGGAGATCAGCAGTTACATTCATAACTTATTACATAATTCCCAGTAGAGCTAATACACTCTTACAATCCCCTGTGAGGTTTGAAATGAACTCTTCCAGTAATCCACAGTCTAATAGCCTATTACATAATTCCCACTTGATCTAATATTTTATGAAATGTTTAGATTAAGTGGGGAAAACACAAGTGTAGTCATGTCACTGTGTTGTGTGTCTGAAATGGCATACATTCTGAAACCAGTATCACCACAAGATTTCATACTGTTTGTTTCTTGTTAAAATGCCTATTACAATACAGTATTTTAATATTTTGTATTAGATTTTCATTCCATATACATACATACATACATAATATAATATTCAAATTAAACTTGAATAACTATCAAATAAACAATATTTTAATATTACAGGTTTAGACTGCCCACTCATTTCAGCACATGTATAGTTTAAAAAAAAGACACCCTGAAACTGTAACAAGGGTAAACTAAAGGTAACTTGTCCTGTAACACATTATTCTTTATACACAATGTTTAAAGCAGGCATGGGCAACCTTTTTCGAGAATTGGGAGACATGGCTCATCCTCAGGCAGGTTGCAGCTACTAATTTAGACAATTTTGTGTTTTTAATGTAGAGTTTATTTTAAGAAATTTATCATTTTCATTCACTTCAGAAACTGTTGTATAATAAAAAAATTATGTGTGTTTTAGTATATTAGTAGATACATAATAATCATTTTATAAAATTTGAATTAATGTTATTTTCCTTGTGAAATCAGGCAGGACACTCAGTTTGCCCATGACTGGGTTAAAGCACTGACTCTAAGAGTACAAAACCCCCACCCCCCCAAAAAAAAACAGAGAGAAGAAAATTGATAGGCTTCAGTGTCTAAACAAAATTAGTTTACTAACAGGTTTTTCAAGCAAACGTGAAAATTCCTACAGAAAATAGTAACAGGAAACCTAAATTTAATTCAATTAACCCAGTTTGTTAGACAGAGGAGACAACAGGTACCTTTGAAAGTTCACTTTCTGATGTGAAACCCAGACCATACACAGTGTTAGCACGGGCGTCTGACCACTGTCCAAACTTCTGTGAGGTTTTTGTGAAGGTCATGGTGGGGGTGATGGTGCTGTTAACAATAGCCTGTAAAAAAACAACCACAAAAGATTAAAAATAATCTCAGATTTCAAATACATGCGCAATAACTAAATACCCACATAGGTTTAAAATAATCTTGAATATTTGGTTATCAAATATATGCACATAAAACTGAATATACATATTCCAAAAAAAAAAAAAAAAAAAAAAATAAAACAAATAAAACAAAATAAGATATTTATAATATATTAGGTTAAAAATACTGAATATAAATATTAAATTTCAAATTATTTTAAAATTCAGGGGATGTGAAAAATGGTATTTTAATTTAGCAGTGCAATGAAACTTAAATATCATTACTATGCATATAACATTTTATTTATTTATACTGATATATGCAAACCTTCGTGCCTTTACAGAAGGACACACAGACTCAGTGACACACACACACACACAAAATGAAACACAATAAATAAAAAGTAGCAGTATCTAGTAGAATTTTGCACCAAATTTAAAAAATATATATATATAATAATAATAATAAATTTAAAAATATAAAATAAAAGAACATCCACTATCTACTCCAGCTGCATGTAAAATCTTTAAATAAGAAAAAAAAAAAAAAAAAAAAGTAGAAAAGATTAAAAACAGGAAAGGAATCAATTTCATGATAGGAAATCTAATCAAGCAAACCAAAAATATAAATGATGTTTGCTGGAATAGAGTTACTAGATTACAAGAAGCAAACATCTTAAAGATATTTTTACCTGCTGTAGGCAACAGATAACACAAATTCCATTTTGTTGCCAGAATTAATACATTTTTATTATCTTTAATGTTATCAACAATTAACATGATATTAAAAAAAAAGAAAAAAAAAAAAGGAAGAAAGACAGAAAGATAAATATGTCTGTCACCTGAAGGGAAAAAAAGAAAAGAAAAAAAGAAAAAAAATGTAAGTACAAAACAAACAAATAAATAATTAAAGCTTGGTTTAATAACACATACTGCATTCATTATTATTTATACAGGGCAACTTTATAAGGTATAAAAAAATTAGTCAAATCAAAATTTTCTATCAGCTGGCAATCTCAAACTGAATATGTCAGTGTAAGAAAATATTTAACATATGTTTTCTGCCACATGGAACAGAGGAGAGTGTGGGTTATCATACACCTTGCTGCTTCCTTAACCCTTTGACTGCCACAGGTTCAATATTCCTAGGTATTAGAAGTAGTGTTTTCCCATGGTTGTATCTCTTACTACTTCGATAATGAAGTTAAACACATCCACAGTGGACAAATATGCACCTTTTTGTTGGCAACTGTGAATAATGTCCATTATAATAAATGTGTGTGTGTGTGTGTGAGAGAGAGAGAGAGAGAGAGAGAGAGAGAGAGAGAGAGAGAGAGAGAGATAAATACAGATATCTGTAATTAAAGAGTCAAAAATTAGTATAGGTAAGATGATAGTAAAATGTAGAACAATAAATGTAGCTAATTCTTAGCATGTTTCTTATAAAACTGTTCAAACATGCCTGTCATGAACACAACCTTTGACCTCATCAGAAAGTTTTAACAAAGTAAAAGTACAACTCCCTATCTTTAAAAGACACAGGGTGATAAAGATAAAGATAAGATAAGATAAATTCACAGCTTTCTGACATCGTACAGGTTGTATACAGAGAAGAATACTGATCAATCTACAGACAAGGTAAGAGTGATTTGTCCTACAACTGAGGAAACTACCCTGGCAGGAATCCTTTACATCATTCTTCCTGCAACAGTTACTTGGGTACGGAGCCTGGTACAGAGAGAATCCTGTATTGATTTATCACATTTTTCAATGCAGCTGGTGGGCAGCAGGCTCCAAATTGTGTAAAACTATCAGTGAAAGATGTGTGAATGTTCCAAGTCTAAATCTAGTTAATCTGGTTACTTGATTAGATAGACAGTTAAACCTTCTGCAACCATCAGGTTAATGACCTCATATTGAATTTTTTTTTTTTTTTTTTTTTTTTTTTGAATTTCCATATTTTGAAAAGAAATGTATGGAATGGAAAAAAGAAATGTATGGAATGGAAAAAAGAAAACTGAAATTTTGTGTTTTCTTTTAAGTTGTTGTTGATTTGTTTATTTGTTATTGCTTTTTTTTTTTTTTTTACTTTTTATTAAATTAGAGACTGAACCTTCAAGAGAATATAAATGTTTGATTTATACCTTCTTTCTGTACATGAACACAACCAGAAAATCATTAATTAGAGGAAACATTTTTGTATTTCAACAAATAAATCATCTACTGATCTTGGTAATGTTTCAACTAAATTACAAAAATATTTTTTATATTAAATTATAAAGACAATGATCATTTGCTAATATGTATATTTTGAATCATCAAAATAGTTATATTAATTCAAAAGAATTGTAATAATTTTCTACAATCTTGAATGTTTTAAACACAAAAATAAAAACAAATTATTCAGTGAACTGAAATGTGGATCAAATACAATGTTTTGGGTTTTTTTTTTTCAGGATTAACACATCAGAGAATTGTTATGAGAAAAGAGTTGGTATTAAGGTCTTACATACCTATTTTTTTTAGGTAGAGACTGGTACTGGGAAAAGAATGCACTCATAAGGAATGCAAAATCAAATCTAGTCATAATAATATTATATTCATTTTATTTAAAAAAAAAAAAAAAATGAAATGAAAGAAAGAAAGAAAAAAAAGAAATAATTACTTGTTAAACTTGAGAGTTTTTAACATGTATAATTTTTCAGACAAAATCTATGTTCTTGTAATAAAAAAAAAAAAAATAAGAAAAAAAAAGTACTAGATCTAACACCACTCAAGCATTACAAGTAAACAAATAAAATGTTTTTATGACTTACAAAAGCACTATGAAATTACTTAGGAATTTACACAAAGCTCATGTTACAGGTGTAAAAAGTTTAACATGGTATGTAACACATTTTGGAAATAAATATGTAAATAAATAAGTAAATAATTAAATAAATTAATAAATATATCAGTAGTATTTTCCCCCTTAACAAAGCTAACATTCTTTAGGTTTCTTTGTGAAAGAATTACAACAACAACAACAACAACAACAATAAATAGATAACAAAAAATAAATAAAGATAAAACCTTTAACACATCCACAGTAATGCATAAGATACATTACAAATAATAAAGTTTAAAATTAAAGACAAATGAAAAAAAAGAAAAAGTTTTAAAATATTATACATTTGTTTTAAAAAATGAAAAAATGTATTTGGTAATTCTTCTTATTTAACTGCATTATAGGAACACAGTGATTAATTTTGTTTAGAAAACAAATCTTTAAAAAAAAATATGTATCAGTAGGAAGGGATTATTATTATTTATTTTTAAGTATGTATCTTCTTGACATGACTTTATCTAATAACAGGTGAAAAAAATGAACAATAGTGTTTTGATGACCTACAATAATACTCATGGACCCGATTCTTAATTTATCACAAAGTACAATAGTATTAATACATCATGAATCATGTTTACCAACATACATTACAATGAAGTGTCTGCCTTTGTCATCTTTTATTAAAAATATATATAAAGCTAGAATTTCCAAAGGGACGTTAGGCAGTAAATATATACTGAATTTTTTTATTATAATAATAAATTACTTGAATGAATGACGAAGATAAAAAGTCACAAGATAAAAATACACAGGATCAGCAATAAAAATATGTAGTTCTTGTATCAGTTTATCAAAATTCATTATGAGTGTACATCTTATGAAAAGTCTAGTGTACTGAAAAGCCTTTTTTATGGAATTTTTTTTATTAATTTTCTAAAACCTTTTAAATTTTATTTTTTCATTATTTTTCTTTTTTACAGACAAGAAACAACAACAACAACAACAAAATTAATAATAACTAAAAAAAAAAAAATGTATGGACATAATGTAGGCAAAGCAATGTGTGTAAGCTGTGAATTTTTATCAATAAACTGCATCATTTAAAATTTTCTTTACTTAAGATGTGTTATACTGTTGCATAAACCCTGGCAGACAAATTATATTTAAAATGAAATCAGATTTTGAATCAACATGAGCCTGTTTTGTAGGGTAATACCGTCTTCAGAAGAGCTTAAAAAGCTGAAAAATAATAAGTGTTATGCTTGGGATGAGAGTGATAATTTCTCAAAGACAAGACACAGCATGTAGTTTAGTTGTTTGAATCGCAGAAATAACTTCTTTTACCATTCCAACCAGCACCTCATAAATAGCTGATCTTAGATCATGTAACATTTCTGCAAAGGGACATGGGAAATCATTGGTTAGTGAGGGCAGTTGGTGTTGATTTGCAAAACATTTTTAGTATTTATAAACATTAACTACATCCAAATTTGCCTCACTATTTTGCTTAAATTTTCTGTGTGTGGAGTAGTTCATTGAAAACATCACTTGAAGCAATAATATCAAAAAGTGTAGGTTTTGAGTGACAACAGCAAGATTTCTAAGCCATATCAACATCATCCATCCAATCACCATTAACATCAAACTAAACAAATATCCATCAATTCATTCTCAAAAGAACAGATTGCTTTCTGTAAAGTTAGCTTTCAACTCACTAATTCTGATTGTATCAGTGAGAACCACTGACCTTCACCATGGCAACCGAAGATTAGTTTTTTCAAAGAAAAGAGGTTTTAAACCTCACCTTTGATCCATCGACACTAATAATTCTGTAAGTGTCGCGTGTTGTGTCGTAGTAGTAAGAGACGCTGACTGCCGATTTACTGACAGGTATCCAGTTCTTCTTTGTCTCCGGATCAATCTGGAAAACGTGAGCTTTTGTTGTGAACAGTGGCTGCTCCCTGGAAAACACAGAAAAAACAATTTAACTAACCTGTAGTAATAATAACAATAAAAATAACAATAACAATAATATAATAATAATAATAATAACAATAACAATAACAATAACAATAATACAATAATAATAATAATAATAACAATAATAACAATAATAATTTTAAAAAAAATAAACAAATAAAAACGAAAAATTAAATAAATAAATAATAAGCAAAAGAACACAGGAGCCATGTCATGACTGAAGGTATGTTTACTAAGGAAAAACAAAACACATTTTACATTGTGATAAACTTTATCAGTAATAGCATAAATAAAAGAAACAACCCAGTAAAACTCAGTGACAATGCTGACATATATCCATGTACAAAATTGCTTCTGTAGTGGGGAAACTAATGAGGTTTTAACTGAAAAGATGCTTAACATCAAGTTAAAGTGATGACACCAGCAGACATGTTCGGTTTATTGGAAGTTCTTTGTTTAATTGTTTATGACCTGTTTGTGTTGATGACAAAAAAAAGGATATATAAATACTAAAAGAACCACAGATATGACCTGTATTTTCACAACTTTATAACATAATTACATACATTTCTACATATTTGTGCCTGTATGTTTGTATTTTCCTGTTAATTTTGTATAAAATAGTTTATTCAAAGCTCAAGTTGGCTCAAGAATTTTTTTATGGACATGTATATTTTTAAAAATAATTTTAATATTAAGGAACCAAACAAGATTCAAAAAAAAAAAAAATAATAATAATAATAAAAAAATAAATAAATAAAATTTAAAAGAAAGAAATTAAAAAAAAAAGGAATTAAAAATAAAATTTATAAGAAATAAAATGACCATTAACTTCTAAAATGTCAGTTAAATATTTACATGTAATTTAACCCTTATTTTGTGAAACGTACACTGAATGAATTAATTTGCATTTTAACCTTTATATCTGAACACATAAAAAAAAACACAAAAAATAAGAAATGACATAAATAGGTTTTTTTTTTTTTTTCTCTCTGTAGGCACAAGAAGCTATTGACAGTGATATAGGTGAACTTTAAGTGAACTGTTTAATCCAGTCAAAGATACCTGTTTGATCTGTCACTGTCTGTATAGTCACACCTCAAGTGAAAAACTACCAAGTCATATCAATGTACAAACATCACACACACACAAGCACAGACCATGAACTATCAGACTCTTGGATCAAACTGTAAATGTTTTAACACAGAAGCATAAATCTGAAACTGTTAAGAAATATTTAATTTTTACTGTACACAAACATTCATTCTAATGTAAACATTATAAAACAACAACAACAAAAGAGATATATGAAAAGAAAAGAAAAAAAGAAAGAATTTATCAATAAAAAACATATAAAGACAATTATGAATTACAGACAAATATTTTTATTAATCTTACACATTTTAAACTGTCCTTGTGGGTGCATTCTTACATATGTGAATGAAGTATGGACAAATGCAATAATTATGTGTGCATGTGCATATATATATATATATATTATGTATTTTTGTATATGTCTTTGTTCACTTGTGTGTTTGTGTATGTGTATCTATTGCTGTGTGCAAGCATGTATGTGCATGTTATGTGTGTGTTGGAGTTTTTAAACTCTTGTTGATACATGCAAATCTACGACTAATTCAGTAAGGGTAAAACCTATCTCTGTAGTAATCTGGTTTGCTGGCATTCGATCAGTACACATATTTGATCTCACTCCACACTTTACAAGTCAGGTCAAATGGTCACAACAGTCAATCTGCTGCCTTTGTCAAATATTTCTGCCTCATTTCTAGATTACTTATGTTATAGTAGACTCATTTGATTATGAGGTTTTCTGAACTATGACTGACTGCTGTATTGACCCTTCTTGTTGCATTCTAAGGCCCTTTTTCCCATTCTAATAAATGCCCCATTTACAGTTCAAGGTATGTAGCCTGCCTGATTGTTGGAAGGTGTGTAATAAATATTTGAAGCTGTGAAATAGCATTAAATTTTAAAATATAATTTAAAAAGAAGTAAAGTGTACAATATAAATTAAAAAAATAATAAAATAAAATAAAATAAAATAAAATAATAAAACATAAAAATAAAATGTAAGTAAAATAAAATAAAATAAAAAACAAAATATTTTTTAAAATGTAAAAGTTAAAAAAATGCTTAGACTATAAATCATCATTGATATTAAATGTGTTGATGCATCATTAACAAAATATTTATTTTTAGACTGTGTATACACTGTGGTTAGTTATGACAGAATACTGTGGTTGTGTTCACTGGTAACAAATATGTTGAAAATCCTGCTTCAGGCAATTTCATTTTATGATCTAAAATAATAGCAGTACCAGACATTCTTTATCTCTCACAGCTATACATATACAAAATATACATATGCAAATATGCATGCACATACAGACACGTAAACATGCATAGTTGTATAAAACACACACAGTATACACAAATATACTCTCACATATACAAATAGAAATACAAACATAGAATTCACACAAAGAGATACATAAATACACACACACACACACACTCACAAACACCACAAACATTTACATTATTTTTTTGGTTTAAACAAAACAGTTTCACTGATAAAATACTTTTCAGTTGTAGGTTGCCCATTCTTATCACTTAAACTCAAACATGTTTATAACAACAACAGCAATAAATAAATAAATGGATACACTTTGACTATATAAAAATATTTATTGTTACTGCTATTAAACATTATATGTTGTGTAAATGTAGGAATACAGTAATAATAAAGTTGCAATTTTTTTTAAAAGGGGCATTAATGTCACTGTAGGATACAATTTTTACAATGAAAATAAATAAAAAAGAAGCAAAATGTGGCATGAATGGATGTAAGGGTTATAATAATAAGTAATAAAATGCATTTTAATATTTATATCAAAATAAATTCTTAAGGATTTTAAAATATTTAACACCTGGAATTGAAAATTTATAAAAAAAAATAAATAAAATAAAATAAATAAAACATTTGTCTAATCGGTTTAATTGTCTGAACCTTATTTAAATCTCAAATATGAAAAACACATATCTTGAACAAATCACAATATTTATGAAAATCTGAATCAGTGTTTTAACAAATAATATATTTTAAAATATATTTCAGACTTTAAATTTAATTTCTTACTGATATCAAAATAGATTTTCTGTAACAAAAATAAATAAATAAAATAAAAATATAATTTATTGGCCAGTATATGTAACTGTACATAATTTCACATTTAAAAATAAATAAAATAATAATAATAAGAAATAAAGAAATAAAGAAAGAAAGAAAGAAAAGTTAAAAAAAGAGACAAATAATACCAAAATAAAGAAATAAATATTATTTTTTGCAGTCTGTTACTTTACTTACAGCTCAAAGTCTTCATCACTTGAGTTACCTAGGAAAACCTTCATAACTAAACAACAACAAAGTCCTGTGAAAAACAACTTAATATTCTCAACACCACACAGCCAGAGAATGATGACAAACACTCCAAGCCAGACAGACAAATTGACAAATTTTTTTTTTTTCTTAGCCAGCACAAACAGAAGTGGTTTTACAAAGATCCTGTGCTACTCTGTGTTGAATACAGAATGTTATGAGGCAGCCAGTGTACATTTGACAGGTATAGCAACCACAGGTATGCAAGCTTAACACACATGACCAATCCCTCTCAACCCAGATGAAGGTACAAATTTGAAACACTTACATATTACTGAGCAATTATCCTTGATGTCAACAGAAGCTTTGGAAAAAATAAATAATTTTTTTACACAGAACCAGTGTGAAAAGGATAATGCCGTTTTTACATCACTGGTGTTAATGTGGTACAAGTGACGTACATAAAATAACAGTGAAAAAAAAGTGTCCTTGCTAGGGCAGACAGGTTACAGGCAGGCAGGCAGGCAGGTAAAGAGGTGGTCTGTTTTTATCAGATGAATATCATCTTACAGTTGTCAATCTTCACTTCAAGGACCATTTTCTCAATGAAGCAGGCTATTTTTAATCGTCAAGTGGTGGGCGACAAGCAAGCTGATACCCTGGGGAAGTGTGGCTGTATCAGAGTAATTAAGATTTCAATTAGTGTATTCATTCTGTCACTGCTGAAGACTATTTTCTGTCATGTCAGTGATAGTTAATTGAACTTGTTCAGACATTCTGAGTGCAAGTCAAAAAGGGAATGAAAAAAAATATAAGAAGAAAAAACGAAAAGAAAAAACAAAAAAGAAAGAATGAAAGAAAGAAAAAGACTGAATGGGAAAATGAAGACTAAAAACAATAAATTAAACTGCCTTGGTTAATAGTCACATTTATGTTTCAGAATAATTATACAACACTTTTCTGAAATTCTGATAAAAGAAAATATACAGAATATGCTAAAATGAACTCTAGTTGTAGGAAACAGTTTTGAAGTAATATATACTTGTTTTAAACTTTTTTTAAAGTGAGAAAGCACACATAGAAAAAAGGTAAAAGGAAGTAAATGTCTAAAACCTAGTGAACTAAAAAATACTTGACAAGAAAAACTTTCTGAAAAATAACAGAATCTTTTTTCATTTATTTTCAATCTGAACAGGTATTTCTTTTCTTTTTGAAAGAAGTTTACCAAAACAACACTAACACCCGTTTGTTAAAAATTCTGTTATTTCTTTGAAAGCTTTTCTTGTCAATGACAACAATGATTTTATGCAAATCAAACAAACTACTTGAAGCAATTACTAAGGTTTTTATACCAAACTGGTTTGACCCAGCTCATAATAACAGCACCAGAATGTCATGACAGCTAATAAAGCGAGACAATAAAATGACTTGGGACTGAGCAAGTGTATTGATTGTACATCTGTGAGTTGTTTGTATGTGGAAGACCAGTCATGTTTATTATTTTATTAATATCCTCATCATAAAGTGGCCACTTCACCAAAATCTACTTCCAGCCCATTTGTATAACCATAATTAACAGACAGAACTTATCTACAAGTTGAGTTCTTTACTTTTAACCTATCTCCACATTTTTTCAGCCAACAAAGGATAAATGGTTTCTAAAGTCAAATATTTATTTTACAAACACACAAATACTTATAATAACCAAAAGTAACCATTTTTAAAAAATAACTACTATTACTACTTTTTAGTAACTTTAAAAAAATCATCATATAACTAAAATAAATAACAGTAGTATATTTAAAAAATGGTTACTTTTGATTATAATTGGGAAAAGTCAAAAATTCTCTGAGGAATGCATGCTACTAAAAACAATCCATGACATTATCACAGAAATTATCTGTCCTTCCTTCCTTCCCAATCAATCTTCTTAGGGACTTCTTACTAAGGTAAGTTAAGTTTAGGAATAAAAAGCCTGTCAATATGTTATTTGTAATATATCACAAGTGAAACAGTCTGGAAAACTGGTTCAATAAACTTCCTAAGTTTGTAAACAAGTTTCACAAGAAAGTTGCCTGAAGCAATTTATTTAGAATGTATATGTCATTACTACCCTCTAGTACTGGATTAAATGTGTCACTGTTACAACCCACACAGTATATCATTGGTGTGCAATATCAATATACATCTTTCTAGACTAACTAATCTTGTGATCTCCATGTCTGCTTTGATTTATTAGCTATGTAGGGTCACTTAGTTCACAGTATTAAACCTAATTATGTCCCAAGGCAATGCTGTTAGCATTGGACATCCCATGTAATATACTCATATATTTCTAGTGCTGCAAATGTGAATAGTAACCAATTTTCCATTAAAATTGTAATTTGCATACTAAGCATAAATTAAGATGTACACAAACTATAAAACATATATATCACAAATGCAAATACAAATAAAGTATTTGAAAAAGAGATGAATGAAAACAAACAGAAAGAAAGACAAAAACAAGATATAGAAAAAGAGAAACAAAGAAAAAAGGGAAACTGAACCTCAAACAGAGAGAAGCAGAGAAAGGCAGACTGAGTCAGAGAGATTAACAACCTGCATATTTTTTCAAACCTCAAAATTCTGTTTTATCCTTTGTATAAAATGTCATAAGACTTCAATAACATACATAACACTTAAACAATTCTCTGAGGATTGCATGCTAAACACAATCTGTAACATTATTACAGAAACTATCTGAAAGACTTTAAAGAACATATTAAATGTGTAACTTACCTTGACCTTCGTTCAACTTGTGGAGACTGATGCTGATACAACCAGCCACTTGAAGTTGAATCACTTGCTTGGAAACTCAGCATTATCAACTTTTTAAGGTTTTTTTTAACTCAATATCTTTTTCACTGTTAAATAAAATTAATTATATCCATATGTTTCCAAATCAATTAATCGGTTATTTTAAGCTCATATTTCCCTGTTTAAACTAAAGCACTGTCATCGATTTTGCATGTAAATATGATTTCAGGTACAAAATCAGTGATAATTTTTTTTTTTTTTTTCCCCTTTGCAAATACAAATTTTCCTTTTTGCAGTTTTTAACATTGATTAATCACTTTTAAGTAATCTCACCATCTCAAGATCATTAGTTGACCAATAATAATGTGATCAGATGATCAGAATTTGATTAATCAATTTCAGTAATTATGATTTACCAACCACCAGTGATTAATTAGTTCATCAGGAAGAAATCCACTACAACAATCACAAGATGACCTTTCAACCAAAGTATCTGTCAGCAATGGAGTAATCCAGCAACCACAATTATAATGTCAACCAAAAGATGATCATCTATCATAAAATTACTTGAAAAAACTCCTAGTTTTGAAGAGCGAGCTGAAAAACACAACAAAATACAACAATATAAATGCACTCTTCAGTTCTACACAGTTCTGTCTGGTTTTGTTTTCAGAGTTAAAACCTGCTGACAGATTGACAGTCTGCAAATTACATTTAGGGGAAAAAAAGAGTAAGTAGTTGTATACAAAACCAGAAACTACCATCATCACCAGACACTACAAAAATAAGATAATTCTAAAAACAGAGTCAAAACTTTAAACTACTAAACAGCAACATCAAACATCTGTTTAATTACACTTTATTTCCATCACTTCAAATGATTATTTTTCATTGGCAAATTCATTTAAAAAAAAAAAAAAAAAAAAGAAGAAAATTAGAATAATAATAAAAATAGTATGATAATAAAAATTAAAATAAAAATTAAAATTAAAATTAAACTAAAAAAAATAAATAAATATTTCAAAAATGACTTAATAAACTCAATTTGAAGTCAATTTTAGTTTGCTATCAAAAAGACCTAAAAAAAACCTTCTATTCATTTATAATCTAGTGCTCATTAACTCCAGACACTAAAAAGAAACCAATAATTCTTATAGAATCAGACTTCAGACAGTGTGAGAAATTAAAAAAAAAATAATAATTAGTGAACAGGATAGGAAAATTTGTCATACATTGAAAGCAAACACTAGTGATTTAGTTTAACAGTGACAGCACTCTGATACAAAATTACATTAAACACTTGTAAAGATTTCCTGCCAAGATATATACTTATCTATCTATGTAGAGATCTATAATTCTTGTCAGTCTGACAGAAAGGTCAATAGAAACCAGGATATTTCTCTAAATCTTAAATAGTCTACATTAAACTTTCTGAAATCCAAATTTTTATCAAGAACTTCAGTGAAGTGAAAATTATTCAATTATCAAAGACAAAAATACTTTAATTAATAATCCAACTTAAAGCCAAAATCATAAAAAATAATCTTTCATATACCTATCATTACTTTTATTTTTTTTGTCATTACATTTAAAAAGAATAAAGGAAAATGTATATTTAATTATCCAATATTCTAGTCTAATAACATATAGTAACAAATGAGTTTTATATTAGTCTTATTCTGGATATTAACATACTCTAAAATGCTTCTACTTAACAGTTATAATTTAATTACATCATCACCTTTTATCTTATATCTGTCTTCCTTTCATCATTTATATTAATATAACACAAAATTTATTTTTAACTTATTTTTTGTTATTTATATATATATATATATATATTTCATTGTATGAATGCTGCATTAATTGCTTAGTGCTCTGTAATAAGATATACTTCTAACTACAGATTTGTTGACTGATAGCACCCTCAACTTGGAAATTAATTAATTAGGTGTTTTACCCACTAATTCGATTTTCAAACTATCAAGTTATCTTAACAACAAGCTATTTCCGTAACCACAGATAGACATAAATATACACAGCAATCGATAGTGATTATACCATCAACAACAACAAAAAAATATATATATATATTACCTCAACTTGTTTCTTACTGTGATTTCAAAATCAGTAATAAAAAAATAACTGCTGCAACTTTAAAATGTTAAATTATCAATATTATAAAATGCTGAATTATTAACATCCATAAGTGTACATTATCAGCATTTTTCATTACCAAATTACCAAAATTTCTCAACACCAAATTATGAAGATTTGTCAATACTAAATTACCAACATTTTTCAATATTAATCACTAACATTTCTCAACATTAAGTCATCAGTATTTCTCAATAGCAAATTACCAACATTTCTGAGTACTAAATTATCAATATTTCTGAAAATTAAATCAACATTTCTCAGAACCAAATTACCAACAGACCTAAAAAATAAATGATTTCACACAATATTGACAGTTTTTCAAGTGATGTCAGTTCTAAACAGCAAATGAACACACTACAGCAAACTAATTTCTAATGATACTTATATAATTATCAATCTCTTTAAGATGACCAAATTTGTTGTAAAGCATATGCCAAATATCACTGCAGTTATCCTATCAATATTATCTCAGTTAAACAAATATCCTATTTCAGTTACACAACTATCCTATCAGTATCATCTGAATTACACAACTATTCTATCAATATTATCCAAATTACATAAATATCCCATTAAAAATATTTCAATTACACAAGTATCCTATCAACATTATTTGTTACACAAATGTATTTTCAATATTAACTGAATTAGACAAACATTCTATCAAAAGATCCTATGAATATTATCTCACAAATATCCTATAAATATTATCTGAATTACACAAATGTCCTATAAGTATTAATTCAATTATATAAATATCAAAAATCACTGTGCAGCTGTATTGGAATCTCAGCATCACTAGAACTATACAAATATCAGTCAATTACAATTACATGCATTATTGAATAAACCAATATAACTACCTAGAAAAGAAGACAAACATCACATCACTGCAAATGTAAAAATACCAGTGAAAGATTGTTTGAAGTACTCAGTTTTCTGAGAAAGGAAGAAATAATTTCTATTTCATCCACTCCAGTTTGATAATTAAGTACTGCACATTATAATAATTATTAGTAAATGCAACAAATATAAGAGGCCACAATGAACAACTGCTAAGAAACCAACTAAAAATTTACACAGAGTACTTAGTTTACAAAATATCCTTACCAAAATGGCAACAAATATTATACATTGTAAGGTTAGATTTGACACATATCAGAACAGTAAAATTTCCAGATCATCTTTACCAAAGTGGTAACAAGTATTACATATTGTAACATTATTTGTTTTGACATGTAACACAACAGTGAAATTTTCATTTATAGCAAAGCCATAACAGGAATTTGATATTGTAACATTTTTAGATTTGACATATACCATAGCAGTGAAATTTCCAGAACATCCTTACCAATGTGGTAACAAGTATTACACATTACAACATTAGGTTTGACACATAAGTATCAATAAAATTTCCAGAACATCCTTACCAACATCATAAAAATATGACACATTATTATTAGATTTCAATCACAGCACAAAAATGCAATTTCTAGAATATCCTTACCAATGCAAAAATTACACATCATAACAATAGATTTGTCACACATCACAACAGTAAAATTTCCAGAACATCCTTACCAATTTGAAAACGAGAATTATGCACTATAAGATTACTGAATAAATAAATAGGGTTAAATAAGAAGCACTGCACTTTAAATACGACACTTGGTAAAGATCACTATCAGTGGTTAACACTGCACACTGCAGTCCAAACAGAACACTGCTCTTTATGATATCTTACTCCCGGTCTACTGAATTAAAACCAAAATTAATCTGGGACTGAGACCAGTGATAACAGGAATGATTAAATAAAAAATAAAATAAAAAATAAAATAAAAAATAAAACATGTTCTCACTCTGGCTTGTGACATATTTGTCTGTGCCACGTGGTTAAATATTTCTGTGTTAATGGATAGAGATAACTTTTCAGTGATGTTGCCACTTCAAACTGGGTGAAAACCCAGAACTAAACTGTTTGATGTCCACCAGCCCTAAGTTCTTCTGATAATATACAGCATACATCAGATAAAGCTGTGATAAAAATACTGTCTGTATTTGATAAGACTCTCTGTGCATGTTATAAAATGCTACACACATCTCCCAGAAATTCAGTCAGACTGCCAACAGGGCACAAAAGTTGTATACATTAATTACAGAAAATAGAATAAATACTAGTTTAATATTTTATTTAGCTTCTACCATAAATGAATGAATGTTTTTAATTATATCTCTACATATTTTAATATTTACAATCCAAAATATGATTTTTCTCTAATGGTGTAAAAGAAAATCCTCACTGTTACCACTCTTAGTACAAACTTCTCCAATCAATTCACTCCTTTCCACACACAGGAAAGTACGTACCATAGCCTTTGATGTTCTTTGATAATCATGGGAAATAGGCTAATGGAAAGATTGTAGACTGATTATATATTTTGGTAAAATTTCTGAGAATGTTTCTTATTCTTTCTAACCAACACTAAATTAGTAGAGAGCTAATTAAGGAATCATTCAAACATTCATTCTGTATATCTGAAAACACATTTCTTTACATTATTTAAATTTTCTTAAACAGTCTCACTCAATAGTTTAATTAGGCAGAACTCTACTACAGATAATTCCATGCCATTAAATTCAACTTGATCTTCAAATTACATTGGTCACATCATTTGAATTACTTGTAATTAAATCTAGTCTGATCAGTTGATTCAATTATTTTAACATATCACATTACTGATGTTGCCATAATTATCTGAGAGGACTGATCCAATAAAAATATTTACTTCAGTTATTTCAGCTAACTAAACAGAATGCTTATTTTAGTAACTGATACACAGATAAACAGATTCAGAGATACACACAGAATAACAAAAAGAAATACACATAGAGTAATAATAATAAAATAAATTGTATCTTTAAAAAAGTGACATTATTAATTTTAAATTACATTTTTTAAGTTTGTATGAATTTAGAAAACCTTTTTAATCAATCTACTACTTAAATAAAGTCCACAATATAGAGAAAAGACATTTAAAATAAATATTTTTTTAAATCATCAAACAAAATATCCTTTAGTTACTAATATTAAAAATACCAGCTAGTTACATGAAAAATTAAATTAAGCATCATCTCAGTGAAGCTGTACAATATCTGAAATAAAAGCAACCTGTCAGGTGTCAGTGTTAAACCTAATTAGTGTTCACTGTGATCAAATTACTTACATGTGTTAATCAATACCACTGCTGTAATCAGCATCAATGATGTGGAATGTAGTCACAGCAGTAGATAGCAGAGTGGCAGCTACCAGGTTTATAGTATATGTTATTTATAATCTGATAAACGCGCTTCCTCTGAATAGAACAGTCACAGCAAAAGCTAATCAAATGATAGGGTTTCAGTTGTATTTTTTATATTCTGATAATTCTCCAAGGTCCTCACATCTCTCTAATCATAAATTGACAGCAGTAGCAAAATGAGTGGTATGCTGTTAATTTTATTATGCACGTTATTTGTAACTTGATAATTCACATACACAAAAATCTGTACATGTTTTGGGAATGTAGTCACAGACGTGGTGAGCCTATGGAAGCTTAGTAATTGTATTGTGTGTTGTTTATCATTTGATAAATCAACAAGAACACTTATTGGTTTTAAATGCCATTGTTACTTATCATATAATATGACACAAAAACAGAATTCTTCTAACACAGCAACAAAGATAGCTAATAGTTTTAATGCATGCTATTATTGACAAATTCCATACACAGTTCTTTAAAACTGCTGTAAAATATGATCACACTTGTAACAAGAACAATGATAGTTATCAGTTGTAGTGTTATATTATATCTGACAAACTGTATACCTCTGAACTGCAGTAGGATATAATGACAGTGGTAACCTGTTCACTGACAGCTATTACAGAATTTTAAAAACCACAGAATTCTTCAAATGTACAATAGAAATTAATGAAAATAGTAACAATCCAGTGACAGCTATCAGTTTCAATATATAATTTTAAAAACCACACAAACAGAATTCTACAGAAGTATGTGTAGAGTTAGATCACTGTAGACTGTAGTACCCATCCAGTAACAGCTGTAAGTTTCAATACTTCATTTTTAAAACTATAAACACAATTCTCAAAAATATTCTCAATTTAGTCACAGCAGTCACCAGTTCAGTTAGCTTCAAAACCACACAAACTGTTCCTTAAAAGTAGTGTAGAATATTTTCACTATGGTTATCAAACAGTGTGTCAGAACTGTCTGTGTTTCTGAAGATTTATCATACACTGCAGTGCACACACAGTTCCTCACAGGCCACAGCCCAATATTGTGCTCAACACAAAATATGTAATGCTGGTCAATATTCACAGTATGAGTGACAAATTGCTATCTCTGTAATTACCACTATTCTCCTGACCAGCAGCAGTGGTCAAGACAGAAGCATCTGATTGTATTCCGTTTTTCATCAATACCATGATCTCATAAATACTTACGTGGAAATCATGTTAGCTGAATTGATCAAATCACCACAAAGAGCTCTGAACAAGATCAAATAAAATGACCGAGTGCTATAAACAAACAGTTCTGCACTGTAATTTTATTATTCATCATTTCTACATTTATTAAATATTATTTTTAAATTGAAATTTTAATATATAAATATTAAAAAAAAAAAAATAATAATAATAATCTACTAATGCCACAATTCTGTGCACTGATTAGGTGAAATATGTATATTTTTATATAGGCACATTCCAAAAGACAGTAAAGTATTTTCACAGCTTTTGACAGATCAGTAATGGGCACCAAGTAGAACAGGAAAAAGCCAATCAAGATCATTTGCTACCCACAACCAGGAAAGTGCAGTTGTTGACATATTCCACTTAATTATGTCTCTGTTGCTCAAGACTCACAGGTCGTGGGTTCAAATCCTGGTACTATATTTTTACTTCTCTGTTACTAATCTTCAAAGTATTAATACTGTACAGAAGAAACAACCCAGGCATGTAAATTGTGAGCAAAGAATAAAAACACACTTGAGGCATCTGTAAATGTAAAATTTCTGCAAATAGTTTGTAGACTGATATCTATTAAACTACAGACAAAATACTACAACGACCTTTCTGTAACTAATCTGTAACAAAATAAACATTTTATATGCAGAAAATTCAGCTTTTAACTGAAAAACAGAATTAAAAACAAAAAAATACTGAAGCATATTTATTCATCATACAGTTTATGAAAATACATAGTTTTCATACACTTAATAAAAATAACACACACTCACTATGATTTACATGTCATCACACCACCAAAATCAGACCACATTAAAAAATGACAAATTTAATGACATGAAATATGCAATCTGTCAACACAATGCAAGAGTCAACAACAAATTATTAATAAAATGTGTTACCCCCCTCCCTGAATTTCAAATTGCTAATCTGTAATTACTATGAAATATTAGATGTGCGGTCAGTCTTTATCAATGTATCTAAATCTATGTAGAAGTATATGCAGTTTAAATGCAGATGTATGTTGCAGTAAGTATATATATTTTTTTCTCTTAACTGTCTGTTGCAAGGGATTTTTCATTACCAAAATTCTGATAGAAACATTATTAAGTTAATATTATGATTATACATTCTTTAATATAGAATTTTAAGCATGCTTCAGTAAGGTAATTGTTCAAGAATATCTGTATTAGAAGTAACTAATAACTATGACAGAATGTTTTACTCAAACATGAGAAGGGAAGAAAAAAAGTTGCTGTACAGAAAAATCCACTTGTGTCTTGCAAAATTAATTTAATGCAGGAAACAAGTTTCCTGTTCAGTATGTTGTTTTTTTGGTTTGTTTTTTAATTAATTATATTTTATTTATATCTAAGCATGTGTGTGTGTATGTTAAATACTAATTTCTAACTGAACAATAAAGAACATAATCTAATTTGAAAATACACATTCATACTAAGGATAAATAAAAATTACTTTCTCATAGTATTTTGAGTATATATTAATTATTAAATAAGTACTACAAGAAAATTATTACGACAACTTTATTTTTCAATAATAAATTACCAGAAATTTTAAAGAATATCTGTTATGTTATTATTGTTTCTCTTTTTTTCTCTTTTTCGTAATGATAAATTAACTACATTATCCTAGATTACAATAGTATAAATATATATATATATATATAAAAATAAATAAATTAAAAGATTCTGCATCAATTTCAACCAGATTTCTAACTACCACAGGAAATTAATGGGTTTGTTTTCATCATAGTATTTTCTTAAAAACAAACTCAATCTCCACACTTAATAAAACATTCATAACTATGGAATCTAATGAATAGTGGTAGGACTTCTTTTTCCCGTTTTCAGACTACTACTGAAATGCATTTAAAATATATTAACTAGACATTACAGCAGTGTACAAGCTAAACAGCAAGAAAGAAAATAAATAAATGAATAAATAAATAAAAATAATTTTTGACAATACACAAATTATTATTTTTTTTCTTATACATATCTCAAACATGATGACCTGTGAAAGAAAACTCAAGTAGCAATTTTTAAAATGTATTTATAGCAGTATATTTTACTTTTATACACTTCTGTTCATTGACAGAAAAGATTAAAGCAAAACCTTGGTTAGGCAGTCATGGGCTGAGGCTATCAAACTTTACACCAGATATACAGTGTTTGAACTAAACTATTCCCAAACCATAAAAAAAAAACCCATTTAATATCCCATATTATACAGTAATGGTTTTAAAAATATATACTTCATAAAACAAGTTTAATAAAACATCTATAAAATATTTGATAAATGCTCATGTAATGGTATGGAACAAACAGAAAAATGACATTTGATAGAGTTAACTATGACATATTACAGTATGAAGTTAATGTTATAATGTTAGTGACCTAAATATGAATGAAAAATTTATATAATAAATAAATAAATAATAATTAAATATTTGCTACTATAATAAATCTTTTTTTAGTGTTATACACATTCTTTGTTTACAGCTAAAACCAGTGAAGATTACATTTTTGAGATAAGAACTGATCATAAGGACATAAAATATAATAGATACATTTGTATGTGTTTTTGTATATCTCAATGTACACATATACCCACAGTTTTTCATTAGCAACAATGGAATTTTAAACAGAACATCCTATGTTAAAACTATATACATATTGAGTTATTATGCTAGTGTTGATTTTATTTATCATTACAAGAATATTAAATGATATAATAAGTCTGTTTCCCTGAAAAATTATATTTTATGTATGGATTATGTCCATGTTTCATTACAGAGACAACTTTTATTATTAAATTTTTATAATAATAATAATAATAATAATAATAATAATAATAATAATAATTATTATTATTATTATTATTATTTATTTATTTATTTATTTATAATTGTTTTATTCCTTTTTATTGTTTTATTCCTTTTTATTACAATCATCGTCAAATTATATTTCACTAATATATGAAAAATAATTTCCTCACGTTTTGGTTTGCCATACTAATCTATCTAGCAATTAGCATCAATGAATGCATAATAGATTTTTGATTTTTCGAATTTTGTTCATTTTTCAAAATCGAATTTGGACAAGTGCTCACACATTGACTGATTAAAAGTGCATATCTTGACAGAACGTCGCAATTTCAATGACACCTGGAGAAACGGTGCAACTGGGATAACTAAGGCTATTCAGTGTGAAGCATATTATATTTTAATTATAACGAAATACACTTTAAGTCTTACCCAAAACTCATCTTGCAGCATTGTTTTACAGAAGTGTCAGAACACAGGAAGTATATGTACACAAACTGAGCATTATGGGAAAATTAATAATTCTTCGACTGGGTTTCAACACATGTTGTTTACAATATTCTGTCAATGAAGCGCATTTGTGCAAAGAAATTGATCGGTCGGTTTCTTCAGGAAGCTTTGTCTGCCATTTGTGCTTCATGGTGGGAATTTTCTCAATGTTTTTAGTAGGAAAACAATAGCAATTACTTTCCTTACATGTTGGACATTATTGTTCTGCAATCATAGTTTCAACACTGGTACAGTTGGCAAATAATGGCGACTATTACTGTGTCGCCAGGACCTTCAGGGTCAGGTAAGTTGACCAATGCATTTGGATTCATCATTCAGGATTGGGTGTTTTCTAGATAATTAGAGTTAATTATTAACAACATTTTTAGCTATTTAATATTTTCCTGTTGCATTAATAGTAATTGATAGATACCTAATTTGAGTCTAGAATGAACAAAAAACCCCATTGGTGTGAAGTATATGCATTAATTTTGTGGTCATTATTAGGTTAGAGGTTAAGGTCATTGCTGCTAAATTTAGAATCCATTTGCATGATTTGGAAGTCATTTGTTATTATAATGACGTTATTTTTGTGTTGCTATTGAATTTAAATTCTAAACTAATTATTATCTGTGACACACTGATAGTCATTCTAATTCTGTCAATAAAGAAAAATTACCAATTAAATATTAATATCAACCAAACTTAAAATAAATAGATTTTTTATTATACCAGTTTTAAAATACTGCACAATATTTTTTTTTATAAAACATTTGATTTAAAAAAATATATAAAAATAATTAATAATATTTTATAATAATAATAATAATAATAATAATAATAATAAAAAGTAAATGTCTAGAAAAATCAGTGAAATAATAATAACTATATATTTAAAAATAATAATAATAAAAATAATAATAATAACAATTATAGATATATTAACTACAATAGAATTCAAGTGAAACCAGTATAATTAAAATCAGTAAAGCTAAAAAATTAGTAGTACATAAGTGTAAAAATAAATAATAAAATATATATATGTATGTATTTATATATTGTTCAGAAAACTAAACTGTTTCTCATGAAAGTAATAGAATATGATATTTATAGATTTCAAGAAAAAGAAAGTAATTAAAAATATTTTTATGGTAATAATTAGGAATAACAAAATGATTGGAAGTTGAAAGAGTTCCTGTTATTGATAATAAGGAATGGCAGACTTAACAATTAATAGATTAAAGAAAAATATGTGTTAGTCATCTTTCAAATTATTTTGAGGTCAGTTTTCTGATAAAGAAAACAAATAATGCACATAGTTTAGATTTTTAGGTTAACCATAGAAACTAAAAAAATGTATTCTAGTTTTTAACTGAATTATTAAATAATATTAATGATTTTGGAAAAAAGAGCAACGTTGCACAAATAATATTGGTCATATCATGACTATTATATAAATTTATGTATAATTTAATTAGAAAAATAAAAAATGAGAGATATTAATGATATATATCTGCCTATTCAGTAGGCCATTTTAAAAATAAAATTGTGAAATGACATTTACACATACAAAGAAAAATAAACTTAAAAGATGAGGAGCATAATAATAATGAAATAAAAACAAATGAACAGCTATGGATGGTGCTGATAGAATTAATATTCTAATTTCTACAGTATGGCATGGAATTTGTATGATGGAGAAACCTAAGTAACCCATTTGTGTCCATATCCTAATTTAACATTATCCAAACATTTTTGTTCACTTATAAAAACTAATACGTTCCAAGAAATAAAATCTATGCTGTTTCCTCTAAACTGATTTCAGAAAAACAACAATATTTTACAGTATTATTTTATGTCTATATTGTTTTTGATGTTGATTATCAGTATAGTTCATACAAAGATAATGCAAGAAAATTATGCTATGTAAACTTGTAACAGTTAACTAATTAAATAATTTATTTCATTTAAAAGTAAACAGAATTAACATGATGTTACTTGACAATACAAATTCCTTTCTTGTTTTTATTATATTCTCTTTTATTTTCCATTCTATATTTATTTGTTATGAATGATACAACTGAAAGCTGTGGGATTGTGTGGTGATTTTATTTTTTATTTTCCACAGGATAATTATCACTAACATAATAATATTCTTGGATCCATATGCACATATCTATATATTTAATTATGACATTAATGATTAAATCATTAATCATTTTTGAAAGAATGAAAGTGAAAATCTTTTTATTATTTTGTTTATGTATTTTGTTTAATATCCATATGTGACCTTGAGGTTTGAAAACCATTATATTAAGATATTCTTTTTAAAAAAAATAAAAAAAAAAACCCCCAAACAAACTTAATAAATATAAATTTCTAAAACGTTTTGGATTTTTTTTTAATTTTTTTATAATATATCAGTGTAATGTTAAAATGAAGCCAAACAGTTTAACCATCTGAATCACATTACCATTAGTTTATCTTATTATTTTAATTTTTAAACTTTTTTTAAAATGGATATATTTTCTTCAATTTTTGAAATATGTATTTTCTTATTTCTTAATAGGGACACCTGACAGTGGTAAGGGGGCTCGTAAGAGAAAGCCAGGAAGAGAGTGAGTAACAGTTTTTTAATCCCTCAGTGTTTTTGTCACTATGTTTTTAAAGCAGTCATTGTATTTTATTACATTGTTAATGAATATTATTTTTGTTTTTAATGTGTATGTGTTTTGTATAATGACTAGATATCATCTACTTAATCAGTCATTTTTTATTATTTTTTAAAATATTTAGTATCCATTATTAGGACATTCTACAATAGATTTGGAAGTACACATACGTTTGCTTCTAGAACAGTACTGAAGAATAGCTATTGTGTTCTGCTTGTGTATTTGTGTATGAGTATTTTGTAATTAACATAGAGTTGTATTGCTTATCTCTAGCTCTGATGATGAAGACAGCCAGACTGGGTCATTTGGTGGAAGTGGTGAACATGGCGACAAAGAAAGGTTTGCTAGGTATTGTGTCCATCTTATTCTATACATTGAACACTTCAAACCAGAGTTTGAGAGTATTTTCTGGATAATCTAGGAGATGTGCATTCATTAGTTTATGCAAGTTTTCACAATTTTTTAAAAATACATAATGATTTGGAAAAACTGTATTTTGATAACAAATCCAGAAATGTTAAAAGACATTAACTGAACATTCAGTATGAATTTCATATTAACAGTGTTATTTCTTAAATGTTTAAAAGAAAATGGTACTTCTTAAACTATCCTGAATATTGATGAAAAGATAATAACAGATTATGAGTTAACAGAATTTCTTGAGAGTTTGCAGGGTTAACCACAAATCAGTTAATAAATTTCAGTCCTTATTTATACATACACTATCTGCTGAGACAAGTAATGCTAAGGTTTTGGTTACACATTTTAGTCATAATATCACTGACAATATTCATTTACCACATTTTCATATCATATAGGTTTTTAGTTGATTTCATTATTTTCTTCTTTAAATTGAATATAATTAATATATCATTCAATTTATTGATATAATTATCAAATTTACTAACATAAATATTCCTTTTGCACACCCCTTATGTATGATAAATGTGTTGTATATATTTAATTTAAAGGTATCTCTATTCTGGAAAGTTGATTTTATTAATTTTAATAATTAAAATTAGTATATTTGTAAGAAATAATTTATTATTTTAGTTGGTGCATTATATTTTATTTCAGGTTTTTAATACTAGTAAATTATATAACTTGTGGCATTTTTTAGAATTTGTTTCTTTATTTTTCATTTAGTTTTTTAAATATTTTTAAATTTATTTATTATTTTCCATTACCTTTTATTTTAAGTGAGGTAAATCTCATGTTAATAAATAATTAGTGGCAGAATAATCAAAAGCAATTATGGAATTATTCAGTAAGGAAAAGATTACTTTGGAAAAATGAAGGGGGATAATTTACAACTGATGATTTCAGGGTTTAAAATTTACAACAGAAATTTAGTTTGGATAAATATTTACATTTTTCTTAAATGGAATTATTTATTAAAGTTGTAAAAATGTCTCAGGATTATGATCAGAACTAAAATTTGTTACACTGTTTAATGATTCTTGATAGCACATTAGTGATTAAATGAGACTATTGAAAGACAAATTCAGTAAGATCAAGAATTTAAAATTATAAAACGAAACATTTTTTTATATAATACGTCCATAATTGATATTTAGTTTCTGTGTAACAGGATGACTAAGGTTTGGTTGGATATTTTATGGGATTATCCCACAGTGTTTTTACATGTAACATTTTTAGGGAAAGCCACTGTGAGATTGAACGTCGCCGTAGAAACAAGATGGCTCACTACATCAATGAGCTGTGTGACATGGTACCCACGTGTAGCCATTTGTCACGAAAACCTGACAAGCTGACTATTCTCCGAATGGCAATTTCCTACATGGAAAAACTGCGAGGTGATGTTACGCAAGCACGTGTGTCTGTCGGCACTCTTTTTTTTTTGTGATTTTTGTTTTAATTTTGTTTTCTTTATTCTGTCACCCTTGGTTCCTTGCTGCTGTGGTGTGCCAGATGAAAATAAACAACATTCAGCCAGTGTGAAATCTTTGTAAATAACATTAGAGTTTGCATTAGTTGAAATACTCATTTCATATTTTTTTTTTTTTTTTTTTTTTTTTTGTGGTTTTAAAAAACAAAATAGTTACTAACCTCGATCATTTAGCTGGTGAGTTGTTGTTGATTTCTTGTGTCGAGCGTTGGGTCTGGTTTCTGTTTTGCAGAGAGAGTCATTGTGAGATAGAGAGGCGGCGAAGGAACAAAATCACATCATACTTCAGCGAGCTGTGTGACATGGTGCCCACCGTCAGTCAGCTGTCTCGCAAACCCGACAAACTGACCATTCTCAGGATGGCAGTCTCCCATGTGAAATCTCTAAAAGGTGCCGCCTGCCACCACCCACCTCAGTCTCACCCACCCTTGTTAATTGGATTTTATTACTTACCTTTTTCCAACAAAAGCTGTCTGGTACATATTTTTAGAAAGAACAAAACAACAAATGATAAAAATTGTCCGGGATTTCCACTTGGTTGATAAAAATTTACACCCTGGGGCAGTGATGTTTATGGTTACTTTTTTTCCACGGCTGTTCATTGTTCAATCTCAAAGTGGCATTTGTCACTGGTGGCATATTTGTTTGTCTTTTCAGTTTTACAAATTGTAAATCTGAGCAGTGTGAAAACAAAACAAAAAAAGGTGTCCTTGAGGCCTCATTTCTCTGCACAATTGGACTCAGTAACTCTACAAATGGGATCTGGTTTATATTTCCAGGGAGAGTCATTGTGAGATTGAACGCCGCCGTCGAAATAAAATGACATCATACATCAATGAACTGTGTGATATGGTCCCCACATGTAGCCAGTTGGCAAGGAAACCCGACAAATTGACAATTCTACGAATGGCTGTTTCTCACATGAAGAATCTTCGAGGTGACACAAGTAACTTGCTCACCAGTCTCATATCACTCACAATCTATGCTTCCAAAACTTAATAAAACATTACATGCTAACATTTATTTCTTATTTGATAATCAGGGTATTATATTAAAAAAAACAAAAAAAAACAATAATAACAATAAAAACAAATTGTATAATTAAAATTGTAAGCATGTGTCTTGTGTCAAACAGCTTGCATTTAGAGTAAGCATGTTTTGTTTTTTTAAAAACAAAATTTGGTCTCCATTTAGAAAGCTTTATTTATCAATTTCACAAAGTAACTTGAGGATTAACACAGCATTAGCAGCTTGTCTGTACTAGTCACTAATTTTGGTTTCTTTGACCTAACAGCTTTTGATGGAACCAGGGGTGTCAGAATTAACAAGGGTGCTGCCACTGATGTTGTGTGTTTTTCTGTTTTTTTTTGTATTAATATCACATAACCAGTAACAATAAACTAACATGTATGTGTGTGAAAGATGAAAATGTGTCAGTAAAATTTGTTATCACATTTTAAGCCTTCATGTCTACATTTTTTCTGGTGCCAACAAACGTTTTAATTTAAGGAAAAAGTAATTTTAATACATCATACGTATTATTACTTTTTCTTTTCTTCAGATAAAGAAACTGTTACAGATTTATAGTTATGGCATAACAGATAAATATTTAAAAAAAATTTATTATGAAGCATTTAAAAAAAAAATTATGTATTTTATATTAATCACTTTTCTCATACAGAATATTATTACTGACATTATTATTGCTGATATTGTTTTGTTGGTTGCACACTTTTTAAAACATATCATTTAGTAATTATATAATTTTTGTTTTGACTCTGATGTTACTTAATGAAAGATGAGGGTTTAGCTCAGTGATGAGATGATATATTCACCTATTTCCCTTTGCCTTCAATATCCTGTGACTGGTTTATCAAAAACTCAACTGAGAATGAATATTTAAAACCAGTCCCTGCTTATCTGTAATAATTAACCACAGAGTGGCAGGCATCCACAGGTTTCTTCTTATGTATAAAAACAGTCTAAAAAATCCTTTAATTTAGACTTGAACAAATGTTCATTCTTTCTGACTGCTATTGTAGGTACGGGGAACACTTCAAGTGATGGGTCATACAAACCTTCATTTCTCACAGATCAGGAGCTCAAACATCTCATTCTTGAGGTTTGTCAAATAACCCTGTCTTCAGAATATTAAGTAGATTTATCTTTTTAAATATAAACATTATTGTTAAAACAGAGGCCAGAGTTATTGATATATTTTGACTGGTATTAATGATCATAATATATGTGCATATTGGAAAGAAAAACAAATGCATAATAAAAGAGATGATAATTTTAATTAATGTAAATTTCATGTTATTGTTTGTATAAAATTGAATAATGGTGTTCAAAATGTGTGATGAATAAACATAAAAATGTGTAAACGTGTTTCTTAAAGAAGACAGCAGTTTTTTTCTGATATATATATATTTTTAATTACATTTTCTTTCTTTTGCTTATCATAGGCTGCTGATGGGTTTCTATTTGTTGTGCAGTGTGACACAGGACGTATTATATATGTTTCAGACTCTGTAACACCTGTATTAAACCAGTCTCAGGTATGTTGAAATGACACCTTAAGTATTTATAAAGCATTGTGAATCATCATTTAAACTATTGTTATTTTCAAATGCTTTGTTAATATTAAATATTTTATCATAATTTACATTCATATTTAATAATAATATCGTATTAATTTATTTCATATTTTATAAAAAGATTGTATTAATTAATATTCACCCTGTATAATAATGTTTTAAATTACATTCACAATATAAAGCAGTGCATTACATTACTAGCATATGGTATTATATAATAATAATAACAATAATGTATTAATTTATATTATATAACACTATTGTGTTGCAGTCTGACTGGTTTGGTAATGTCCTGTATGAGCTAGTTCACCCAGATGATGTGGAGAAAGTTCGTGAACAGTTGTCTACCTCTGAGTCTCAGAACACGGGCCGCATCCTTGATCTAAAGAGTGAGGCATTTCTAAACTGTTTTATTCACAGTCTTTCTAAATCACTTTCTTTTACATAAATCTTAGTTTTAATTTTTTAGTTTGCATGTGAAGTTATTTTTCAACCCACTGGCTTTATCCAACGGTGTTACTTTCAGAATTACTTTCATATTTTTTTAATGTAACTTTCATTCATTGTCCAAGCAAAAACATTTAAAATTTTTATTATTATTTTGGAATAAAGTAAAACTGACTTGATAAGCAACATTTTAATTTGTATGTTTTTACAGTAATTATTTGGATAACAATATGAAAAAAATGTGATCACTTTCTTTTTAAAAGTCCATAAGTAGTAAAATAAGTGTAATTTTTTATTCCATGTAAATTAATTTTATATTATAGTTTTTTAATTTTTTAAATTTGCAGCTGGAACGGTCAAGAAGGAAGGACATCAATGTAAGTTTTTGTCTCTGACCTTGATATTTAATTCATATTTGAGTAATTATATAGAGAGGTATTCAGTTTTATGAAGAGTAGTATATTGCAAGAGTCTGATTTTTGCTCCTAGACAAATATTTAAGTGGCATATGCTTTAATATGTGCTATTATCTCTCTCTCTCTGTTAAAATAATTTTACTATTCATTGTTTGCAGCTTCTATTCGCCTGTGTATGGGATCTCGAAGAGGTTTTATTTGTCGAATGCGGATGGGTAATGTTCAACTTGATCCAATGACAGCAAACCACAGTGTAAGAATGAGACAGCGCAACCCACTGGGCCCATCAAATGATGGCAACCATTACTGTGTGGTGCATGTAACAGGCTACATAAAAAACTGGCCTCCATCAGGTATACTGACATTTTGTTTTTATTTCTGATTTTGTAGAAGATGTAAAATATTATTGTCCTAATCTTAATATCATTAAACTGTTGCAAAACTTTGTAATGTTTAAATTTACCTATTGTGTTCTATGATAAATTGAATTATTCTACTTCTGTTTCTGAGAATATATTTATCAACATGTAAAGCTATTTTTATTTGCATATATAGTTATATTCACAAATCTTAAGGCACTGTTTATTGTGAATAGAGCAGTATTTTATTGTTCCTTTTTTCTTTTCTTTTTTATAATGTCAGCATCCTACAATTCAGTTCTACTTTGTCTGTTCTACTCTATTTTACATATTTTAGGAGTTCCTATAGAGCGCAGTGACACAGATGAACATGGAGGCAGTCACTGTTGTTTGGTTGCTATAGGGAGACTTCAAGTAAGAGCTGGTTTTTTAAACAAGTTTGTCAGTCTTCCAAGTACTTAATTGCCCTTTTATAAAAATTAACAGAGATAAATGAATTAACTTTTCAGCATTTTCATCAGTGATGTGGTTAGTTTTCTTTAAAAAAAATCAACAACATAAAGTATATTGAAATAAGCATCACTTTACTGAATCATTTCATTGCTTATTTTTTTCTGAAAGTATTTCTGAAAAAGACATGACTTATTATGGGTAAAGATGCTTTTCATTCTCTTGTAATTTACATCAGAGAAAACGCTGCACCAAAGTTTATCTGGAAAATTACGTGCAACACAAAGAATTGCATGAAAAAGAAGAAAGATTTGCCAGCAAAATTCTGTTGCCAAATTAATTCTAATATAAAAATTCCAAGTATTTCTTCCAGAAGTAAATGTTACGTTTATTACTTTGGATTAGTACTTTTCACATTTATCCATAAATAAATGCATTCTTGATATTTAGAATTAAGATTTTTCAGGATTTATTGAATTTGTTGTTTTATTAACAAGTTATTTCCCTTTACCTGGATTTTATGTTCACATATTTGTATGCTTATATTAAATGTTTTTAAAAGTTGAAATTCTAAACTTAAATAATAGTTTTAATTTACAAAAAAAAGAATTTAAAAATTTAAATTAAGAAACAGATTGTAGATATAAGTAATAGTTCATTTAGTTAATTAATTTCAACAGCATGTAACTTTTTAATATTTATTATTTGTTTTTAGATATTTACAAATGTTAGTTTTGTATCTTTTAAGGATGTCATCCAGTTTGTTTATATGATAATCTTTCATCTGTTATATATATATATACATACACATACAAAATAAACATATTTTTTTCTCTTTTCTTTTGCATAAATAGTTTTAATGCTATTTATGGGTTTTATTCTTATTGTTCATGTAGTCACTTAAGCGGCATCAATATTTAAGTAAATAAATAAATAAATAAATAAATACTGGTCTCTACTACTTCATAAGATGAATTTCAAAATGTTCAATCTCTATTAAGGTGAGATTAGTTTTAGACTGTTTGCTGATGTTAATTGTGTTTGTTTTAGGTGACCAGTACACCTAACTGTAGTGACATGATGGGGCCAAATGCAGCTACAGAATTTATCTCAAGGCATTGTGTTGATGGCAAATTTACTTTTGTTGACCAAAGGTAAAGTTACTGTTCATAGTAATTGTAAACCCTGACTTCAAAAAAAAAAAAAAAAAAACCAAAAGAAAATTCAGAAATATAAATTGTATTTGCAGTATTTATGAAAGTTTATTTTCAAAGCTTATTTTTACCATGGAAAGTATTCATCTTGTACTAACTTGTTACCTTAACAAGGCACATTTATAGTTGGAGCGGTATTTTGTTATTTTATAAACTGCACATTAATAAAATGTGGAAACATTTACATGTTACAGAGTGACAGCCGTTCTGGGATATCAGCCTCAAGATTTGCTGGGCAAATCAGCGTTTGATTTTTACCACCCTGAAGATCAGAGTCATATGAAAGAGACATTTGATCAAGGTATCATGCTTGCGAAAGAAATTATTTACAAATTTAGAATTAACTGAAGGACATGCTTTGTTAATAAAGTAAAGAAGAAAATATTATTTGGATTACTTTGTACAATAAAAGTTAAATCTTCAGTGTTGTTGAAAAAGTCCTAAAATTCCTACAACAGGAATTCATTTAAAAAAAAAAAAAAACCTTACTGCACATTGTGCAAAACAATATTATTATAAAACATTTATACTAAACCAGTTTATAAAAACTTTATTTTAGAATAATTTGGAAAGTTTTTGTTTTAAATAGTGCTGAAGTTAAAAGGTCAGGTCATGTCAATTATGTACCGTTTCCGGGCATCCAATCGAGAGTGGGTGTGGCTTAGAACAAGCAGTTTCAGTTTTCAGAACCCATACACAGATGAAGTAGAGTACATTGTTTGTACAAACTCCTCAGCAAAGTAAGCAGATTTATACCTGAAACAAAATGGTCTTTGTTTTCTAGCATCTTTGTCTGATGCAGTTTTTGTAAAGCATTGTTCATGCTATATTCCATTTGAATTTTTATTATCAGTGTGTTGAAAATGATTCTGTTTATAAAATAGAATGACTGTGCTTGTTATTTTTCTTTCAGAAAATTAAATATCTATCTAAAATAATATCTATATAAAAATGTATTTTTCCTAGGGATTAGTCTTTTTGTTTTTTAATTTTAAAAAGATTTTTAAAAGTATAGCTATATTCATTATGTATTTACTTATCAGTTATATAGCAGGTTCTGCTCAAATGTGTAAAACAAGTTTTAAAATGTCTCTTTGCATAGGGGAGTACAGCAAGGCGGAGCCTCAGCCCTTCCAGCAGTTGACCAGGCATCTGATTCGGGTGTCATCAATTCATTTCCAGCTGCCCGACCCATGCACCAGGAACACATGGTGATCAGCAGCGGCAGTGGCAAGTCGGACTACCGTGACAACAGCTACCATGGAGCTGACATGTACAGGACTGTCCAGCCTGAGGTGTTCGGTTCGTACCAGCAGTCAGGGGGTGTCAAATATCCGAGTCTGTCCACCCAGAACAACATGGGTATGTCCCAGTCAGTCAACTCAATGAGACGCAGCCCGTCACAGACCACTAGTGGCTGGACAGCACAGGGATATCCCAGACCAGAGGTCAGTAATAATTAATTTAGCAACACGCAGGAGATTTCTTCAAAATAGTAACAAAATGTACATTAGAAACCTCTTTTATAATTAATAGCCAATATCTGAAGTATTTGTGATATCTCAGAACAGATGTTTCTATTAATTAAAAGGTAACATAGATAATAGTTGAAACGTCTGTGATATTCCAGAACTGGATGTTAGTATTTATTAATTGATATATATATAACAACTGAAAACTCATAATAAGTCAGAGTAATACGCTTATTATCATAACTGAGTCAAAATACCCATTGAAGATTTTAGATAATTAACAAGATTTTGAAATAGAATTATATTGAAGTCAAAACTATTTTCAAATACTATTTATTATCATAAAATTATTTAAAAATGTTGTTTTTGTTTCATGTGTGTGTGTGTGTGTGAATGTTTGTCTGTCTGTCTGTATATTTTATATTTGATATTTCATTTAATACTTTTCTCACGCTAAAACAGATAAGAATTCTTGCATTTCTGTATGTTTAAACTACATGTTGCTATGGAAGCAGCAGCTGTCAAGTTGTGAACTCAAATGAACAAAATTCATGATGACGAACATGAAATTGATTTTTATCAAAATAAAGCTACTAAAATGTTTGTATCTTGGTAACTACAACAGTGACTGTCTGTGTGGTTAACCAGCGTCATTGAACATTTTAGATAAATAAATTATGGATTTTGGAAGACATCTAAATATTATTAAAACTTTCTTATAGAATTATATTGAAATCAAAACTGTTTTCAAATACTATTAATTCTGTAATTAGTAAATTAAATTTTGTTTTTATGAGTATGGGTTTTGGGGAGGGTTTAGTATGATTAGTTTTATATGAATGATAAAAGAACATTTTAAAAAAAAAGTCACAGTTTAATTTGTTCGCTGTTGTTATATATGTGTTTGTATCTGTGTATTGTTTACAGTTATTCAGTTAGTTTTGATACTTGTCTCAACCTAAGAAGATGTTAATGGAAGTATGTTTCAGTATTGCTCACACATACATCTCAAAACATCTCATTAATTAATATGATAAGAATTAGATTTTTAGGGTCCCTAACCTTTACAGATTTCTTGCGTTTTACATGTTTAAACTACATGTTGCTATGGAAGCAGCTGCCATCATGTTTGTGAGCACAGATGAACAAAATTCATGATGACGAACATGAGATTGATTTTTATCAAAATAAAATTTACTAGAATGTCTGTATCTTGGTAACCACAACAGTGACTGTCTGTGTGGTCATCCTTCATCATTGAACATTTTAGATAAATAGTTTTTTGAAGACATCTTAGATTTCAGAATAAAACCACCAATATTATTAGAACATTTCTAGTATAATTATATTAAAATCAAAACCATTTTCAAATAGATTGTTATTGTTATAATTAGTCAATTAATTATTTTGTTATTTATGAGAACTTACATTTTTTTTGGGAGGGTTTAGTCTGATTAGTTTTATGAAATTAATTGTGAATGATAAAAGAAAATTTAAAAATAAATTCAGTTTAATTGTTCACTGTTCATATATTGATGTTTGCGTGGGTGTATATTTTACAATTTTGATGTAGATATTTTACTATTTAGTCAGTTTTGATACTTGTCTCAACCTAAGAAGATGTTAATGGAAGTATGTTTCAGTATTGCTCACACATACATCTCAAAACATCTCATGAGTTAATATGATAATAATTAGATTTTTAGGGTCCCTAACCATTACAGATTTCTTGCGTTTTACATATTTAAACTATATGTGGCTATGGAAGCAGCTGCCATCATGTTTGTGAGCTCAGATGAACAAAATTCATGATGACGAACATGAGACTGATTTTTATCAAAATGAAACTAGAATGTCTATATCTTGGTAACAACAACAGTGACTGTCTGTGTGGTCATCCTTCATCATTGAACATTTTAGATAAATAATGTTTTGGCTTTTGGAATAAAACACCAATATTATTAAAAATTTCTAGTATAATTATACTGAAATCAAAACTATTTTCAGATAGATTATTTGTCTTATAATTAGTAAATTAATTATTTACTAGAATTTAATTGGTTTTTAGGTGGGGGTTTTTATTATTATTTTTTAGAATGGGTAGTTTTGTGGGATTAATGCTGTGAATGATAAAATAATTTAAAAAAAAGTCAGTTTAATTGTTGACTGTTGGTGTATTTTTACAGTTTTGATGTAGATATTTTACTATTTTGTTTTGATATTTGTCTCAACCTTTAAAAGATGTTCATGGAAATATGGTGCAATATTGCTCACACACATATCTCAAAACTTCACAATAATTAATATAAGATTTCTTGCATTTGTACGTGTTTAAAACACATGTTGCTATGGAAGCAGCTGCCATACTATTTATGAGCTCACATGAACAAAATTCATGATGACGAACAAGACACTATTTTTCATCAAAATAAAGCTTCTAAGATTTTTGTATCTTGGTAACCACAACAGCGACTGTCTGTGTGGTCATCCTGCATCATTGAACATTTTAGATAAATAATTTTTGGAAGACATCTTAGATTTCAGAATAAAACCACCAATATTGTTAACATTTCTAGTATAATTATATTGAAATAAAAACCATTTTCAAATAGATTGTTATTGTTATAATTAGTAAATTAATTATTTTGTTATTTATGAGAACTTATGGGTTTTTGGGGAGGGTTTAGTATGATTAGTTTTATGAAATTAATTGTGAATGATAAAAGAAAATTTAAAAATAAATTCACAGTTTAATTGTTCACTGTTCATATATTGATGTTTGCGTGGGTGTATATTTTACAGTTTTGATGTAGATATTTTACTATTTAGTCAGTTTTGAAACTGGTCTCAACCTAACAAAGATGTTATTAGAAGTATAGTACAATATTGCTCCCACCTACGTCTCAAAACATCTCACTAATTAATATATTACAAATTAGATTTATGTATAGGTCCTTAAACATATTCCCATTACCGATTTCTTGCATTTCTACATGTTTAAGCTACATGTTGCTGTGGAAGCAGTTGCCATCGTGTTTATAAGCTCACATGAACAAATTCATGGTGACGAACATGAGATTGATTTTTGTAAAAATAAAATTTACTAGAATGTCTGTATCTTGGTAACCACAACAGTGACTGTCTGTGTGGTCATCCTTCATCATTGAACATTTTAGATAAATAGTTTTTTGAAGACATCTTAGATTTCGGAATAAAACCACCAATATTATTAGAACATTTCTAGTATAATTATATTAAAATCAAAACCATTTTCAAATAGATTGTTATTGTTATAATTAGTCAATTAATTATTTTGTTATTTATGAGAACTTACGTTTTTTTTGGGAGGGTTTAGTCTGATTAGTTTTATGAAATTAATTGTGAATGATAAAAGAAAATTTAAAAATAAATTCAGTTTAATTGTTCACTGTTCATATATTGATGTTTGCGTGGGTGTATATTTTACAATTTTGATGTAGATATTTTACTATTTAGTCAGTTTTGATACTTGTCTCAACCTAAGAAGATGTTAATGGAAGTATGTTTCAGTATTGCTCACACATACATCTCAAAACATCTCATGAGTTAATATGATAAGAATTAGATTTTTAGGGTCCCTAACCATTACAGATTTCTTGCGTTTTACATATTTAAACTATATGTGGCTATGGAAGCAGCTGCCATCATGTTTGTGAGCTCAGATGAACAAAATTCATGATGACGAACATGAGATTGATTTTTATCAAAATAAAACTAGAATGTCTATATCTTGGTAACAACAACAGTGACTGTCTGTGTGGTCATCCTTCATCATTGAACATTTTAGATAAATAATGTTTTGGCTTTTGGAATAAAACACCAATATTATTAAAAATTTCTAGTATAATTATACTGAAATCAAAACTATTTTCAGATAGATTATTTGTCTTATAATTAGTAAATTAATTATTTACTAGAATTTAATTGGTTTTTAGGTGGGGGTTTTTATTATTATTTTTTAGAATGGGTAGTTTTGTGGGATTAATGCTGTGAATGATAAAATAATTTAAAAAAAAGTCAGTTTAATTGTTGACTGTTGGTGTATTTTTACAGTTTTGATGTAGATATTTTACTATTTTGTTTTGATATTTGTCTCAACCTTTAAAAGATGTTCATGGAAATATGGTGCAATATTGCTCACACACATATCTCAAAACTTCACAATAATTAATATAAGATTTCTTGCATTTGTACGTGTTTAAAACACATGTTGCTATGGAAGCAGCTGCCATACTATTTATGAGCTCACATGAACAAAATTCATGATGACGAACAAGACACTATTTTTCATCAAAATAAAGCTTCTAAGATTTTTGTATCTTGGTAACCACAACAGCGACTGTCTGTGTGGTCATCCTGCATCATTGAACATTTTAGATAAATAATTTTTGGAAGACATCTTAGATTTCAGAATAAAACCACCAATATTGTTAACATTTCTAGTATAATTATATTGAAATAAAAACCATTTTCAAATAGATTGTTATTGTTATAATTAGTAAATTAATTATTTTGTTATTTATGAGAACTTATGGGTTTTTGGGGAGGGTTTAGTATGATTAGTTTTATGAAATTAATTGTGAATGATAAAAGAAAATTTAAAAATAAATTCACAGTTTAATTGTTCACTGTTCATATATTGATGTTTGTGTGGGTGTATATTTTACAGTTTTGATGTAGATATTTTACTATTTAGTCAGTTTTGAAACTTGTCTCAACCTAACAAAGATGTTATTAGAAGTATAGTACAATATTGCTCCCACCTACGTCTCAAAACATCTCACTAATTAATATATTACAAATTAGATTTATGTATAGGTCCTTAAACATATTCCCATTACCGATTTCTTGCATTTCTACATGTTTAAGCTACATGTTGCTGTGGAAGCAGTTGCCATCGTGTTTATAAGCTCACATGAACAAATTCATGGTGACGAACATGAGATTGATTTTTGTAAAAATAAAGCTACTAAAATATTTGTATCTTGGTAACTACAACAGTGACTGTCTGTGTGGTTAACCTGCGTCATTGAACATTTTAAATAAATAAATTATGGATTTTGGAAGACATCTAAATATTATTAAAACTTTCTTGTAGAATTATATTGAAATCAAAACTGTTTTCAAATACGATTAATTCTGTAATTAGTAAATTAATTATTTATTTTATTTAATTGGTTTTTTGTTTTTTATTATTTTTTTAGAATGGTTAGTTTTTTGGGATGAATGCTGTGAAAAAAATAATTTTAAAAAAGTCAGTTTAATTGTTGACTGTTGGTATATTTTTACAGTTTTGATGTAGATATTTTACAGTTATTTTGTTTTGATATTTGTCTCAACCTTTAAAAGATGTTAATGGAAGTATGTTTCAGTATTGCTCACACATACATCTCAAAACATCTCATTAATTAATATGATAAGAATTAGATTTTTAGGGTCCCTAACCATTACAGATTTCTTGCGTTTTACATGTTAAAACTATATGTGGCTATGGAACCAGCTGCCATCATGTTTGTGAGCACAGATGAACAAAATTCATGATGATGAATCAAGCATTTATTTTTATCAAAATAAAACTACTAGAATGTCTGTATCTTGGTAACAACAACAGTGACTGTCTGTGTGGTCATCCTTCATCATTGAACATATTAGATAAATAATTTTTGGAAGACATCTTAGATTTCAGAATAAAACCACCAATATTATTAAAAAATTTCTATTATAATTATATTAAAATAAAAACAATTTTCAAATAGATTGTTATTGATATAATTAGTAAATTAATTATTTTGTTATTTATGAGAACTTACGATTTTTTTGGGAGGGTTTAGTATGATTAGTTTTATGAAATTAATGCTGTGAATGGTAAAAGAAAATTTAGAAAGAAATTCACAGTTTAATTGTTCACTGTTCATATATTGATGTTTGCGTGGGTGTATATTTTACAGTTTTGATGTAGATATTTTACTATTTAGTCAGTTTTGAAACTTGTCTCAACCTAACAAAGATGTTATTTTGGAAGTATGGTACAACATTGCTCCCACCTACGTCTCAAAACATCTCACTAATTAATATATTACAAATTAGATTTATGTATAGGTCCTTAAACATATTCCCATTACCGATTTCTTGCATTTCTACATGTTGCTTTGGAAGCAGTTGCCATCATGTTTATAAGCTCACGTGAACAAAATTCATGATGACGAACATGAGATTGATTTTTATCAAAATAAAACTACTAGAATGTCTATATCTTGGTAACAACAACAGTGACTGTCTGTGTGGTACTCCTTCATCATTGAACATTTTAGATAAATAATGTTTTGGCTTTTGGAATAAAACACCAATATTATTAAAAATTTCTAGTATAATTATATTGAAATCAAAACTATTTTCAGATAGATTATTTGTCTTATAATTAGTAAATTAATTATTTACGAGAATTTAATTGGTTTTTAGGTGGGGGTTTTTATTATTATTTTTTAGAATGGGTAGTTTTGTGGGATTAATGCTGTGAATGATAAAATAATTTTTAAAAAAATGTCAGTTTAATTGTTGACTGTTGGTTTATTTTTACATTTTTGATGTAGATATTCTTTTACTATTTAGTTTTGATATTTGTCTCAACCTTTAAAAGATGTTCATGGAAGTATGGTGCAATATTGCTCACACACATATCTCAAAACTTCACAATAATTAAAATGATAAGATTTCTTGCATTTGTATGTGTTTAAAACACATGTTGCTATAGAAGCAGCTGCCATCCTATTTATGAGCTCACATGAACAAAATTCATGATGACGAACAAGACACTATTTTTCATCAAAATAAAGCTTCTAAGATTTTTGTATCTTGGTAACCACAACAGCGACTGTCTGTGTGGTCATCCTGCATCATTGAACATTTTAGATAAATAATTTTTGGAAGACATCTTAGATTTCAGAATAAAACCATCAATATTATTAAAAAAATTCTGTTATATTAAAATAAAAACCATTTTCAAATAGATTGTTATTGTTATAATTAGTAAATTAATTATTTTGTTATTTATGAGAACTTATGGGTTTTTGGGGAGGGTTTAGTATGATTAGTTTTATGAAATTAATTGTGAATGATAAAAGAAAATTTAAAAATAAATTCACAGTTTAATTGTTCACTGTTCATATATTGATGTTTGTGTGGGTGTATATTTTACAGTTTTGATGTAGATATTTTACTATTTAGTCAGTTTTGAAACTTGTCTCAACCTAACAAAGATGTTATTAGAAGTATAGTACAATATTGCTCCCACCTACGTCTCAAAACATCTCACTAATTAATATATTACAAATTAGATTTATGTATAGGTCCTTAAACATATTCCCATTTCTGATTTCTTGCATTTCTACATGTTTAAGCTACATGTTGCTGTGGAAGCAGTTGCCATCGTGTTTATAAGCTCACATGAACAAATTCATGGTGACGAACATGAGATTGATTTTTGTAAAAATAAAGCTACTAAAATATTTGTATCTTGGTAACTACAACAGTGACTGTCTGTGTGGTTAACCTGCGTCATTGAACATTTTAAATAAATAAATTATGGATTTTGGAAGACATCTAAATATTATTAAAACTTTCTTGTAGAATTATATTGAAATCAAAACTGTTTTCAAATACTATTAATTCTGTAATTAGTAAATTAATTATTTTATTTAAGAGATTTTTGTTTTTGTTTTTTTATAGTGGTTAGTTTTATGAATGATAAAAGAACATTTTAAAAAAGTCACAGTTTAATTGTTCGCTGTTGGTATATATGTGTTTGCATCTGTGTATTGTTTACAGTTATTCAGTTAGTTTTGATACTTGTCTGAATCTAAGAAGATGTTAATGGAAGTATGTTTCAGTATTGCTCACACATACATCTCAAAACATCTCATTAATTAATATGATAAGAATTAGATTTTTAGGGTCCCTAACCATTACAGATTTCTTGCGTTTTACATGTTTAAACTATATGTGGCTATGGAACCAGCTGCCATCATGTTTGTGAGCACAGATGAACAAAATTCATGATGATGAATTAAGCATTTATTTTTATCAAAATAAAACTACTAGAATGTCTGTATCTTGGTAACAACAACAGTGACTGTCTGTGTGGTCATCCTTCATCATTGAACATATTAGATAAATAATTTTTGGAAGACATCTTAGATTTCAGAATAAAACCACCAATATTATTAAAAAATTTCTATTATAATTATATTAAAATAAAAACAATTTTCAAATAGATTGTTATTGATATAATTAGTAAATTAATTATTTTGTTATTTATGAGAACTTATGATTTTTTTGGGAGGGTTTAGTATGATTAGTTTTATGAAATTAATGCTGTGAATGGTAAAAGAAAATTTAGAAAAAAATTCACAGTTTAATTGTTCACTGTTCATATATTGATGTTTGCGTGGGTGTATATTTTACAGTTTTGATGTAGATATTTTACTATTTAGTCAGTTTTGAAACTTGTCTCAACCTAACAAAGATGTTATTTTGGAAGTATGGTACAACATTGCTCCCACCTACGTCTCAAAACATCTCACTAATTAATATATTACAAATTAGATTTATGTATAGGTCCTTAAACATATTCCCATTACCGATTTCTTGCATTTCTACATGTTTAAGCTACATGTTGCTGTGGAAGCAGTTGCCATCGTGTTTATAAGCTCACATGAACAAATTCATGGTGATGAACATGAGATTGATTTTTGTAAAAATAAAGCTACTAAAATATTTGTATCTTGGTAACTACAACAGTGACTGTCTGTGTGGTTAACCTGCGTCATTGAACATTTTAGATAAATAAATTATGGATTTTGGAAGACATCTAAATATTATTAAAACTTTCCTGTGGAATTATATTGAAATCAAAACTGTTTTCAAATACTATTAATTCTGTAATTAGTAAATTAATTATTTTGTTATTTAAGAGAATTTGTTTTTCTTCTTTTTTTTTATTGTGGCTAGTTTTATGAAATTAATGCTGTGAATGATAAAAGAAAATTTTAAAAAGTCACAGTTTAACTGTTCGCTGTTGTTATATATGTGTTTGCATCTGTGTATTGTTTACAGTTATTCAGTTAGTTTTGATACTTGTCTCAACCTAAGAAGATGTTAATGGAAGTATGTTTCAGTATTGCTCACACATACATCTCAAAACATCTCATGAATTAATATGATAAGAATTAGATTTATGTATAGGTCCTTAAACATATTCCCATTATAGATTTCTTGCATTTCTACATGTTTAAGCTACATGTTGCTATGGAAGCAGTTGCCATCATGTTTATAAGCTCACGTGAACAAAATTCATGATAACGAACATGAGATTGATTTTTGTAAAAATAAAGCTACTAAAATATTTGTATCTTAGTAACTACAACAGTGACTGTCTGTGTGGTTAACCTGCGTCATTGAACATTTTAGATAAATAATGTTTTGGCTTTTGGAATAAAACACCAATATTATTAAAAATTTCTAGTATAATTATATTGAAATCAAAACTATTTTCAGATAGATTATTAGTCTTATAATTAGTAAATTAATTATCTACGAGAATTTAATTGGTTTTTAGGTGGGGTTATTTATTATTATTTTTTAGAATGGTTAGTTTTGTGGGATTAATGCTGTGAATGATAAAATAATTTTAAAAAAAAGTCAGTTTATTTGTTGACTGTTGGTGTATTTTTACATTTTTGATGTAGATATTTTACTATTTTGTTTTGATATTTGTCTCAACCTTTAAAAGATGTTCATGGAAGTATGGTGCTCACAGACATATCTCAAAACTTCACAATAATTAATATGATAAGATTTCTTGCATTTGTTCGTGTTTAAAACACATGTTGCTATGGAAGCAGCTGCCAATCTATTTATGAGCTCACATGAACAAAATTCATGATGACGAACAAGACACTATTTTTCATCAAAATAAAGCTTCTAAGATTTTTGTATCTTGGTAACCACAACAGCGACAGTCTGTGTGGTCATCCTGCATCATTGAACATTTTAGATAAATACTTTTTGGAAGACATCTTAGATTTCAGAATAAAACCATCAATATTATTAAAAAATTTCTGTTATAATTATATTAAAATAAAAACCATTTTAAAATAGATTGTTATTGTTATAATTAGTAAATTAATTATTTTGTTATTTATGAGAACTTATTTTTTTTTTGGGAGGGTTTAGTATGATTAGTTTTATGAAATTAATGCTGTGAATGGTAAAAGAAAATTTAAAAAGAAATTCACAATTTAATTGTTCACTGTTCATATATTGATGTTTGCGTGGGTGTATATTTTACAATTTTGATGTAGATATTTTACTATTTAGTCAGTTTCGAAACTTGTCTCAACCTAACAAAGATGTTATTGAAAGTATGGTACAATATTGCTCCCACCTACGTCTCAAAACATCTCACTAATTAATATATTACAAATTAGATTTATGTATAGGTCCTTAAACATATTCCCATTACCGATTTCTTGCATTTCTACATGTTTAAGCTACATGTTGCTGTGGAAGCAGTTGCCATCGTGTTTATAAGCTCACATGAACAAATTCATGATAACGAACATGAGATTGATTTTTATCAAAATAAAACTACTAGAATGTCTATATCTTGGTAACAACAACAGTGACTGTCTGTGTGGTCATCCTTCATCATTGGACATTTTAGATAAATAATGTTTTGGCTTTTGGAATAAAACACGAATATTATTAAAAATTTCTAGTATAATTATACTGAAATCAAAACTATTTTCAGATAGATTATTTGTCTTATAATTAGTAAATTAATTATTTACGAGAATTTAATTGGTTTTTAGGTGGGGGTTTTTATTATTATTTTTTAGAATGGTAGTTTTGTGGGATTAATGCTGTGAATGATAAAATAATTTAAAAAAAAGTCAGTTTAATTGTTGACTGTTGGTGTATTTTTACAGTTTTGATGTAGATATTTTACTAGTTTGTTTTGATATTTGTCTCAACCTTTAAAAGATGTTCATGGAAATATGGTGCAATATTGCTCACACACATATCTCAAAACTTCACAATAATTAATATAAGATTTCTTGCATTTGTACGTGTTTAAAACACATGTTGCTATGGAAGCAGCTGCCATACTATTTATGAGCTCACATGAACAAAATTCATGATGACGAACAAGACACTATTTTTCATCAAAATAAAGCTTCTAAGATTTTTGTATCTTGGTAACCACAACAGCGACTGTCTGTGTGGTCATCCTGCATCATTGAACATTTTAGATAAATAATTTTTGGAAGACATCTTAGATTTCAGAATAAAACCACCAATATTGTTAACATTTCTAGTATAATTATATTGAAATAAAAACCATTTTCAAATAGATTGTTATTGTTATAATTAGTAAATTAATTATTTTGTTATTTATGAGAACTTATGGGTTTTTTGGGAGGGTTTAGTATGATTAGTTTTATGAAATTAATTGTGAATGATAAAAGAAAATTTAAAAATAAATTCACAGTTTAATTGTTCACTGTTCATATATTGATGTTTGTGTGGGTGTATATTTTACAGTTTTGATGTAGATATTTTACTATTTAGTCAGTTTTGAAACTTGTCTCAACCTAACAAAGATGTTATTGAAAGTATGGTACAATATTGCTCCCACCTACGTCTCAAAACATCTCACTAATTAATATATTACAAATTAGATTTATGTATAGGTCCTTAAACATATTCCCATTTCTGATTTCTTGCATTTCTACATGTTTAAGCTACATGTTGCTGTGGAAGCAGTTGCCATCGTGTTTATAAGCTCACATGAACAAACTCATGGTGACGAACATGAGATTGATTTTTGTAAAAATAAAGCTACTAAAATATTTGTATCTTGGTAACTACAACAGTGACTGTCTGTGTGGTTAACCTGCGTCATTGAACATTTTAAATAAATAAATTATGGATTTTGGAAGACATCTAAATATTATTAAAACTTTCTTGTAGAATTATATTGAAATCAAAACTATTTTCAAATAGATTATTAATCTTATAATTAGTAAATTAATTATTTTTTGGTTTTAGGTGGGATTTTTTTTTTTTTTTTTTTTTAGAATGGTTAGTTTTTTATGAATGATGAAAAAAACATTTTAAAAAAAAGTCACAGTTTAATTGTTGACTGTTGGTATATATGTTTTGCATCTTTTATTGTTTATATTTATTCTATTTTGTTTTGATATTTGTCTGAATCTTAAAAAGATGTTAATGGAAGTATGTTTCAGTATTGCTCACACATACATCTCAAAACATCTCATTAATTAATATGATAAGAATTAGATTTTTAGGGTCCCTAACCATTACAGATTTGCATTTGTTTTACATGTTTAAAACTATATGTTGCTATGGAACCAGCTGCCATCATGTTTATGAGCACAGATGAACAAAATTCATGATGATGAATTAAGACATTTATTTTTATCAAAATAAAACTACTAGAATGTCTGTATCTTGGTAACAACAACAGTGACTGTCTGTGTGGTCATCCTTCATCATTGAACATATTAGATAAATAATTTTTGGAAGACATCTTAGATTTCAGAATAAAACCACCAATATTATTAAAAAATTTCTATTATAATTATATTAAAATAAAAACAATTTTCAAATAGATTGTTATTGATATAATTAGTAAATTAATTATTTTGTTATTTATGAGAACTTACTTTTTTTTTGGGAGGGTTTAGTATGATTAGTTTTATGAAATTAATGCTGTGAATGGTAAAAGAAAATTTAAAAAGAAATTCACAGTTTAATTGTTCACTGTTCATATATTGATGTTTGCATGGGTGTATATTTTACAGTTTTGATGTAGATATTTTACTATTTAGTCAGTTTTGAAACTTGTCTCAACCTAAAAAGATGTTAATGGAAGTATGTTTCAGTATTGCTCACACATACATCTCAAAACATCTCATTAATTAATATATTACAAATTAGATTTTTAGGGGTCCTTAAACATATTCCCATTACCGATTTCTTGCATTTCTACATGTTTAAGCTACATGTTGCTGTGGAAGCAGTTGCCATCGTGTTTATAAGCTCACATGAACAAATTCATGGTGATGAACATGAGATTGATTTTTGTAAAAATAAAGCTACTAAAATATTTGTATCTTGGTAACAACAACAGTGACTGTCTGTGTGGTTATCCTTCATCATTGAACATTTTAAATAAATAAATTTTGGATTTTGGAATAAATCTAAATATTATTAAAAATTTCTAGTATAATTATATTGAAATCAAAACTATTTTCAAATAGATTATTTGTCTTATAATTAGTAAATTAATTATTTATTTAGAATTTAATTTTTTTTTAGGTGGTTTTTTTTTTATTTTTTTTTTAGAATGGGTGTTTTTGGGATTTTATGAATGATAAAAGAACATTTTAAAAAAGTCAGTTTAATTGTTGACTGTTGGTATATATGTTTTTGCATCTTTGTATTGTTTACATATTATTCTATTTTGTTTTGATATTTGTCTCAACCTTAAAAAGATGTTAATGGAAATATGTTTCAATATTGCTCACACATACATCTCAAAACATCTCATTAATTAATATGATAAGATTTTTTTAACCATTGCAGATTTCTTGCGTTTTACATGTTTAAAACACATGTTGCTATGGAACCAGCTGCCATCATGTTTATCAGCTCACAGATGAACAAAATTCATGATGATGAATTACATGCATTTATTTTTATCAAAATAAAACTACTAAAATATTTGTATCTTGGTAACAACAACAGTGACTGTCTGTGTGGTCATCCTTCATCATTGAACATTTTAAATAAATAAATTTTGGAAGACATTTAGGAAGAATAAAACCAAATATTATTAAAAATTTCTATTATAATTATATTAAAATAAAAACAATTTTCAAATAGATTGTTATTAATTATAATTAGTAAATTAATTATTTTGTTATTTATGAGAATTTGTTTTTTTTTTTTTTTTTTTAGTATGATTAGTTTTATGAAATTAATGCTGTGAATGGTAAAAAGAAAATTTAAAAAAATTCACAGTTTAATTGTTCACTGTTCATATATTGATGTTTGTGGGTTATATTTTACAGTTTTGATGTAGATATTTTACTATTTAGTCAGTTTTGAAACTTGTCTCAACCTAACAAAGATGTTATTGGAAGTATGTTTCAATATTGCTCCCACATACATCTCAAAACATCTCACTAATTAATATGATAAGAATTAGATTTATGTATAGGTCCTTAAACATATTCCCATTACAGATTTCTTGCATTTCTACATGTTTAAACTACATGTTGCTGTGGACACAGTTGCCATCATGTTTGTGAGCTCAGATGAACAAAATTCATGATGATGAATTAAGCATTTATTTTTATCAAAATAAAACTACTAGAATGTCTGTATCTTGGTAACAACAACAGTGATTGTCTGTGTGGTCATCCTTCATCATTGACCATTTTAGATAAATAATGTTTTGGCTTTTGGAATAAAATACCAATATTATTAAAAATTTCTACTATAATTATATTGGAATCAAAACTATTTTCAGATAGATTATTTGTCTTATAATTAGTAAATTAATTATTTATGAGAATTTGATTGGTTTTTAGGTGGGGGTTTTTATTATAATTTTTTAGAATGGTTAGTTTTGTGGGATTAATGCTGTGAATGATAAAATAATTTTAAAAAAAAGTCAGTTTAATTGTTGACTGTTCGAGTATTTTTACATTTTTGATGTAGATATTTTACTATTTTATTTTGATATTTGTCTCAACCTTTAAAAGATGTTCATGGAAATATGGTGCAGTACTGCTCACACACATATCTCAAAACTTCACAATAATTAATATGATAAGATTTCTTGGATTTGTACGTGTTTAAAACACATGTTGCTATGGAAGCAGCTGCCATACTATTTATGAGCTCACATGAACAAAATTCTTGATGACGAACTAGACACTATTTTTCATCAAAATAAAGCTACTAAAATTTTTGTATCTTGGTAACCACAACAGCGACTGTCTGTGTGGTCATCCTGCATCATTGAACATTTTAGATAAATAATTTTTGGAAGACATCTTAGATTTCAGAATAAAACCACCAATATTATTAAAATTTCTGTTATAATTATATTAAAATAAAAACCATTTTCAAATAGATTGTTATTGTTATAATTAGTAAATTAATTATTTTGTTATTTATGAGAACTTATTTTTTTGGGAGGGTTTAGTATGATTAGTTTTATGAAATTAATGCTGTGAATGGTAAAAGAAAATTTAAAAAGAAATTCACAGTTTAATTGTTCACTGTTCATAAATTGATGTTTGCGTGGGTGTATATTTTACAGTTTTGATGTAGATATTTTACTATTTAGTCAGTTTTGAAACTTGTCTCAACCTAACAAAGATGTTATTGGAAGTATGGTACAATATTCCTCCCACCTACGTCTCAAAACATCTCACTAATTAATATGTTATGAATTAGATTTATGTATAGGTCCTTAAACATATTCCCATTACTGATTTCTTGCATTTCTACATGTTTAAGCTACATGTTGCTGTGGAAGCAGTTGCCATCATGTTTATAAGCTCACGTGAACAAAATTCATGATAACGAACATGAGATTGATTTTTATAAAAATAAAGCTACTAAAATTTTTGTATCTTGGTAACCACAACAGTGACTGTCTGTGTGGTTAACCTGCGTCATTGAACATTTTAAATAAATAAATTATGGATTTTGGAAGACATCTAAATATTATTAAAACTTTCCTGTAGAATTATATTGAAATCAAAACTGTTTTCAAATACTATTAATTCTGTAATTAGTAAATTAATTATTTTGTTATTTAATAGATTTTTTTGTTTGTTTTTTTATAGTGATTGGTTTTATGAATAATAAAAGAACATTTGAAAAAGTCACAGTTTAACTGTTCGCTGTTGGTATAGATGTGTTTGCATCTGTGTATTTTTGTTTTCAGTTAGTTTTCAGTTATTCATAAGAAGATGTTAATGGAACATGTTTCAGTATTGCTCACACATACATCTCAAAACATTTGAATTAATATATAAAAAATAAAACAGATTTTTTGTGTTTCTACATGTTTAAAATTTTTGTATCATGTTTGTGAGCTCAGATGAACAAAATTCATGATGACGAACATGAGATTGATTTTGTATAAAAATAAAACTAAAATTTTTGTATCTTGGTAACCACAACAGTGACTGTCTGTGTGGTCATCCTGCATCATTGAACATTTTAGATAAATAATTTTTGGAAGACATCTTAGATTTCAGCATAAAACCACCAATATTGTTAACATTTCTAGTATAATTATATTGAAATAAAAACTTTTAAAATAGATATTAGTCTTATAATTAGTAAATTAATTAGTTTTGATGACTTGTTTTCTTTCTGATTGATTCAGATTGGTTTGTTTTGTGAAATTAAAATAAAATAAAATTAATCCACTTACAGAATGGAAATGCTGTGAATGATTGATGATATTTTAAAATAAAGTTACAGATTAACTATTTGCTGTTGGTATATATGTGTTTGCATGGGGGTATTATTTAGTTTTGATGTAGACATTATTTTACTATTTAGTTAGTTTTGATACTTGTCTCAGCCTAAAAAAGATGTTAATAAAAGTATGGTACAATATTGCTCACAGATACATCTCAAAACTTCACAATAATTAATATGATAAGAATTAGATTATTGTATTGGACCCTAACATAGTTCCATTACAGATTTCTTGCATTTCTGCATGTTTAAACTACATGTTGCTATGGAAGCAGTTGCCATCATGTTTATGAACTCACATAACCAAAATTCATGATGACAAACAAAAGATTGATTTTTTATAAAAATCAAGCTACTAAAATGTTTGTATCTTGGTAACTACAACAGTGACTGTCTGTGTGGTTAACCTACATCACTGAACATTTTAGATAAATAAACTTTTTGTTTTTGGAAGCATCTTAGATTTTGGAATATAATAGTCAAGATTATTAAAAATTTCTTGAGTAATTATATTGAAATAAAAACTATTTTAAAATAGATTATTATTGTTTTAATTAGTAAAATATTTATTTTGTTGTTTGTTTGTTTGTTGTGGGTTTTTGTTTGTTTGTTTGCTTGGCTTTTTTGTGTTTGTGGGTTTTTTTTTTTTTTTTAGAATGATTAGATTTGTGAATTTAATGGTGTGAATGATAAAATTTAAAAATAAAGTAACAGTTTAATTGTTCGCCATTGGTATATATGTGATTGCTAGGGTGTATTTTTTACTTTTGATGTAGAAATTATTTTTCTATTTAGTTAGTTTTGATACTTGTCTCAACCTAAAGATCTTAATGGAAGTACAGCACAATAGGACTGACATCTACATCACCAAACTTCACAATAATTAATATGTTGAGAATTAGATTTATGTATTGGTCCTTAAACATATTCCCATTACAGATTTCTTGCATTTCTACATGTTTAAGCTACATGTTGCTATGGAAGCAGTTGCCATCGTGTTTATGAGCTCACATGAACAAAATTCATGATGACGAACATGAGATTGATTTTTATCAAAATAAAGCTACTAAAATGTTTATATCTTGGTAACTACAACAGTGACTGTCTGTGTTGTTAACCTGCGTCATTGAACATTTTAGATAAATACATTTTTTGTTTTTGGAAGACATCTTTGATTTTGGAATATAATCACCAATATTATTTTAAAATTTCTTGTGTTATTATATTGAAATAAAAACTGTTTTAAAATAGATTATTATTGTTATAATTAGTAAAATATTTATTTTGTTACTTGTGAGAACTTGTTTGTTTGTTATGGGTTTTTTGTTTGTTTGTTGTTTTTTTTAGAATGGTTAGTTTTGTGAAATTAATAATTGAGATTTAAAAGAAATAAAGTTACAGTTTAACTGTTTGCTGTTGGTGTATATGTGTTTGGGTGGGTGTGGTTTTAACAGTTTTGATGTAGAAATTGTTTTACTATTTATTCTGTTTTGATATTTGTCTCAACACTAATTAATATCTTAAGAATCAGATCTATGCACTGGTTCTTAGTCTTATATTTAGTACAGTTTTTTGTTTTGTTTTCCTTTTATTATTTCTTCAGAATAGTCTGAATATAGAGAACAATATAGAGAATTGTTTACATGATTAAATACTAAATGATGGTGTTTCTTTTCAGAGTGGTAATGAATATGGAGGATCATCAGGAACCCAGTCATTCAGTCAGATCAGTCCAAACAATGCCTCTCCAGGTAAAACTTTGTCTTAGAAAAGTATAGTTACTTTGCATTTGTAGCTGAAAACTGCATGACACTATAATGATTTCAAAAAATAATAATAATGAAATAAAAGATATGAGTTTCAGATGAAAAGCAGCAGGCATGTATTTATATATTGAAAGCACATTATTTAATATTTAGCATCTCCAACCCTAGCTCTATAAATAGTCTGGCCAAAACGTTTGCTCATGAATTTAAAGAAAGCTTTCCTGCTTCAAGAGATGAGATATTCCAGTGTAAAATATGTATATTCCAGTTGACTAGCATTTATTTTTAGTTTTATTTTTCATTAGTAAACTTTTTAGAAATCAGTCATTTATCATTTGTTGAATGTTTTATTTTAGGTAAATTAGATTGATTAATTTAAAATGTACAAGTATATAGATTTTTTTAAATTATTTGCATGAAGAAAGTAATTATTAGGATGATATTTAGTAGTTATTTTTATCACAAGAAATTTACTTTGTGTATTTTGTTCAGTTAATTTCATATGTATCAACATAGAAAAACTCCACTAAATTATCTCCCATTGCAGATATAAAAAACCAAACACCTATATTAAGTTTAATCTCAGAATTTATTAATTCTCCTTACCATGTAGAACTATTACAGATGTACTTGTCTTTGTTTAAAATAATTTAATGGTATTTCTGATATACTTCTTCAGTTGAAAGAGTTTTCTGCAAAATAGGATAATGTTTAAAATTAATGCACACAGATGGATGCACACATACAGAATATAAGGTCTTTTATTTAAATCATATTTTTAAAATAATGATTAGCTTTGAACATATTTTGTAAAAAATATATAAAATACACTGTTAAAAAATTATGTAGTGTTTAAAGAACATAGAATTATTCATATTTAACAAATAATGATTATCCTCAAACACATTTTGTAAGACGTATATATACTGAATATACTCTGAAAATTATCTACATGGTTTTTATTTAACATAGAGTTAATCATTTTTTTATCAAGTAGTGATTAATTTGTTTTCTGCAGAACATAATATTATGTTCAGTAATTAACTTTGATGCTGTTTTATGAAACGTTTCTCTGTTGAGTATTTCAGGTATCGCAATTGTCCTGTCTTGGTTTTTGTGCATTGGTGGACCCAACACGTAAAATGCAACTCTTCACCTCATCAGCTCATCTTCTTCTTTTCATGTTCTTGCTAAAATTAATTTTTATTAATTTATGCCAATTATCCTCTTATTATATATACAAGTCAAATATTTATTGCTTTTATCTTTAAATTTTGAAGTAATAAATACTTTAAAGGAATTCTTTTAAAAAAATTTTATCATTTAAATTTTATAAAAATGTAAATAAAATTTTGAATGGATATTATTTTCATCATGGTTATTTTTATTTATTTATTTATTAAATGAGCTGACTTTTTTTTTAATTTCTGCACTGCTAGAAGCTGCTGCTTTACTTTTAATCAGTTTGCATGTACTGATACATGGATAATGGATAATATATATATATATATATATACATACATATATAAGTAATGCATTCTGTAAATCAGTATCATATGAGCATTGTGATGTAAAATACACACTGAATTTGCATCCTGATAGCAACATTATATATTTCTATTATCTTTTTTTAAAAACCAGTCCTTATTAATAGTAATAATAATATTTTTAATGCAGGTAAGGAGAACATTTTCATATGGTATATGTTGTGCTTACTTTCTTCTGCTCTTTATTCCTGTTATTTTTGTTTACCTCTTTCTGCTTGCAAGTGATAACGCTTTTCATCTGTTGTTATATTTTGTGTTTTCAAAACATAGTTACTGTTCTCTCTTGTTCTCATGGTGAACTGTACTGATTTATACACTGAAGTAACAATGTTAAAGAAACAAAAAGTTATTTTTCAGGTCTCTGTGTTTGCTTTTGTAGTATTTGTTCAACACTAACAAATTTTTGTTTTTAAATTCTGCTTCTTATTTGTTGTTTTTTTGTTTTTTCATTCATTTATTTGTATTTATTTTTCTCTCTGTCTCTGTCTCTCTCTCTCTTGATTTGTTTTAACTGAGTTATGCTCTTGCTTTTACTTTGTTTCTGGGTCCACCATTGATTAATGTGCCCTTGTGTTTTAGTTGGACAGGCCAGCCACTTGGTGCTGTCGTGTAGCCTTCCCCATTTTTATCAGCAACCCTCCTCCTCTTCAGGAAATTCAGGCCTTTGGGGCCAGTGGCAGGCATCAGGGGGTGATGCCACCACAAACCAACCAGGTGGTGTCATCCAGCATCAAGTTCAGCAACAGCAGCAGCCACAACAACAGCAACAGCAGCAGCAGCAACAGCAACAACAGCCTGAAGAATTTGGAGACATGTTCCGAATGCTGGGTCAGCCAGAATCCTCGGACTTCAGTGACTTGTCCATGTTTAATACTTTCCCAGACTGAGACAGCCATTAACCAAACCGTTTGACATTTTTAATAATAAAAAAAAGTGTTTGTGTGTCTTTTTTTTTTTTTTTTTTTTTTTTTTTAAATCTCTTTCTTGAGTCTCACATGTACAGCAAAAAAAAAAAAAAAAAAAAAAGAAATTGTTAATATTATTTTTTTTTTTTTTTTTGGTTTATCATTTGTTCATATTGTTTGCTACATTTTTTTTTTTTCAGTCCATCAGAATGTTTTATAATTTATCAGCAGCAATTTTTTACATGTTATTTATTTTTTAAGTAACAAATAATTTGTTTGTGAATTGCTCTGTTGGTTGCTTAACATGAAGTTTCATTAGTTTTGTTTTTGTTTTCATTTCTTATTTACATTGTTACAATTATTAATTTAATTTCAAAACTATAAAAGTCAAGATTTTTTAATTGCACATATTTGACCCTTTAATATTTATGATAAGTGAACAGTTGTCTGTTATCACAGAAGGTGCATAAAGAATCATGCTTCTTTTGAAATATAGAACAGGCCACTGTATTTTAGATGCTATTTCATTGTATGTTAATAAATATGTGGTGAAATAATGTTCACATATAGAACCAATCATAATGTATTGCAACACAAAATCTTTGGATTTTCTAATTCTGAAAATAAATGGCAAACAGTTGGAAAAAAGAGAATGATGTTTAGAAAATAATTATTTTAAACAAACTTTTTTTTCTTGTTGCATATGATTTTAAATTTTACCACTTCTGTATGTGTATGTACTTTCAGTAAACATTATCTCTATAGTTTATGTGAAATGCATCCTCCCTATTTGAACAATACACGTTATGGGTGGAATGTATGAACAAGATAATTACACATTGTTCTTAATAGATTAAAATATTTTTCATTACAGTTATTGTTGTAAGTATTTTTTTTTTTTTTTTTTTTTTTTTACTCGCTGTACCTAATGTGAAAGGTATAAATAAGTTACGCATTCCTATTTTGTTAACCGATTTCATTTTATAATGTTTTTAAATGTTGTTATGATGAAAAAGATCATAAGAGAGAAAAGATGGCAAATAGTTAATAAATGTTATTATTGTAATTTTTTTTTTTTTTTTTTTTGTTTTACAAGTGTTTCATCACTCAGTTTTGTTTTATTGCTTTTTAAATTTTGTGCTTTTTTAGTTTTTATTCCATGGGGTATTACAACAGAACGCAACTCTAGGAGTTTTTAAAGTGCCATATGTCATTAATATATGTAAACCTAGAATGGTAAGTCATTTTGTGATCAGCTTGTTAACAAAATTCCATTTTAAACATAACTTTTTGTTCATCCTTCAGACTGTAACCCACAGTTAAACAAACAGTTGAACAGTTAAAAATAATGTTTCTTTGCATTTTCTAAATTTACAAAAATACAGATTTCATTAACATTCTCAAGAAGAATGTGTCTTTACAATTAGAAGTTGCACATACTTTTATTATTATTACTGTGTGTGTGTGTGTGTGTGTGAGTCTGTGTTCGATTTTTAAAACACAAATTAGAATCTGATCTAGTATTTCATCAGACAGATTATATGCCTTCATTAGATTATTAAAAATGGCATTAAAAAAAAAAAAGGATGTTAATTAAAAAAACGAAACCAGCAAAAAAAAAGAATATTCTTAATAAAAAAACAAATCTTCATTTAAATTTGTTACTGTATGTGCGCACAAAATTAACAAATATATTTTATGTTCTGTGTAGTTAACAGTTAACCAGAAGCTTGATTAGAATTAGTTATTGAACAATAATGATTGACCAGATGATTTGTGTGTATTACTTTTTGGAGGGGGTTGGTGTTTTTTTTTGTTTAAATGTTTTTATTATTATTATTTCTTATAAATACATTTTTGGACATCTCTACCACCAGTGTTGAAAGCAGGACAGTATCTGTGCTTTAAAGCTTGTATTTCGTAATTTAATGTAACTTTTCATGACGTCAAAATGCAATCTATACAAGATGAATAAGGAATTTACTGCAATGTTAATATATTTTATTTTATTTGCTGCCCAATACTTGGTGCATTTTGGAGGCTGGCATTTTTATAAAGATTCTTTCATTTGTTGTTGTAATTTGGCAAAAAATCGAGAACACAGTACAGAATGACTACACTTTTTAAAAAATGTACATGGTTTGCTTTGACATTTAGTTTCAATAGCATTAATTATGTCATAAAATTGACATCTTTTTTTTTTTTTTTTTTTTTTTTTTTAAACTGTGTTCATTTTTAAAATTTATTGTTATTATTCATAATGAATATTTATATCTGTCTGTTGATTTACAGTGTTGTGTCAGCTGGTGAATTAAAGTGTATAAAAACAAATTTATATTTTTTACCTGCAACTGTAATTCTTATGTTCCTGGTCACACATTTTATGGTGATTGGAAATGTTGGAAAATGTTGATGTGATTATTTTTTATGGGTGGGGTGCAGAATGATTTGAAAATATTCATCTATCTAATCTGATACATATTTATTAATATTTAAAAAATGTTTTTGTATTATTTATATATTTTTTTTATATGAATAAGTGTCAAGATTTGATTAAAACTGGGAGAGAAACCTAACCATGTTCCCTTTAGAAATTCTTATCATTTTATACAAATAATATTGAGATTCTAAAACACAAATACAACATTATAAGTGTATTATGTAATGGTAACTAAAAATTCTAAAATCTATTACTAGAAGAATAACCAATAACTGAATATAAATCATTTTGTTTTGATACTCGTACATCAACTGATTTTCAGAAGTGAATATATTGTTTTTAACAGACGTTAGTTTGTTAGTTAATTAGGAAATTAAAAAATTAATAATTGCTAGTGAAAATTATCAGTGTTGATGTTACTACTCTTAACAAGATATTAACAACTGTTTTGTTTGTTTCTGTGATCATGTATATAGGGTTTAACATGGTGAAGGAACTGTATGTTATTTAATGATGCATCACAGTACATATTTATTTCATTTTCTTCACAAAGATTTGCTACAGTTTCAAAACCTGTACATAAAAATGATTGTTGTTAATTTTCTGAGTGCTATTCCACTCAGCTGGCATTGAAAGTTGCAGTATGTTTCACATAGTTTAAAACAGGAGAAATATTTTCTGTCTCTAATCATACTAAAAATTGTATTTATTAATTACAAAATATGATGATTATTAACAAACAAATAACATTGGGAATCTGGTAAGTTACTTCTGTGCAATAAGTAAATAAATAATAGAAAGATTTAATTACTTTTTGTCTGAGAGTTGGTTGAGGAGAACTGTAAATATTTAAATTTATTAGAATTATTTTTCTGTTTGGATTTGTCCTTGAGAAGTAAAGATGACTAACCAGGTACATTTTTTATTTATTTACTTTTTATTTTTATTTTTTCTCATTTGAATTAATATAACATCTACTTTTAAAACATTTTCTGGACTATGCATCTTAGAAACATCTGATCTGTCAAGTTTTTGGGGTTTTACAATATATATATATATATATGTTATTTATTTATTTTTATTTTTATTTATTTTTTTTTTTTTTTTTTCCCTCAATAATTGAATATTTTTAACATGGATCAGTGTTTATCATGTTTATATAATTATATATAAATATATAAATATATATAAAAACCAGTATGGGAGAAGCTTAATAACATGTATGTTGTTTCTTATTTGGTATTAGCCTGTCAAATGTCATTGTTACTGTTTGAATAATAAACCGAGATTGTGTGTGCGTGTATGTGTGTGACTGGACAGTCATTCATTTCTGTAGTCGTGTATTTTCTCACCTAACATTACTACTTGTCAAACAGTGTAACCAAATAAAATGAACTGTATCATAACTGTTGTTTATAAAACCTTGTTTCTTGTTTGTTTTGTCAGTTTTCAAAGACAGTTAAAAAAAAATTAATTAAAAAAATTAAGAACTGTAGTAATTTTGCCACAAAGTTACTCTTCAGATATTCATATTATACAACTAAATTAGAAAAAAAAAAAAAAAAAAAAAAGGAAAAATATTAGATATGAAAGCTTATCTTTCACCTATTTTTCTTAGGCTTTTTAATTATTATTATTATAAAGACTTGTACATAATGAATTGATTATGTTTAAGACAGGAAAATGGTAATGTATGTAACACACTTTATTTTATTATGAAAGCTACTGTTTAGGTCCCAAACAATCACTGGGAAAACGATATCCTCTATAAATATCTGGACGGGTGGTTGTTTTTTTTTTTTTTTTTTTAAATTTAAAATGTATATCTGTGTCAAAAAGAAAACATGCAATGGGATTATTGTTTAAATATCACGACTTGTAATATTATAAGAACACGATCTTTTTGTGGACTGGTTAAAAATAACATGCAACTGCAACTTGCCACAAAAATGACATGTCCGTTTACTAGTTAAATTGATCCTACTTTCTGGTCCAGACTTTATTATTATTATTATTATTATTATTATTATTATTATTATTATTATTATTTTCCATTCTTTAATTTAAAATGAATATGTTAAGTTTTTCAAACAAAAAATTCACTGGATAGAAACTTGTTAATGTGCAGACGTACACAGTTTAACACTTCGTCCATTGACAGGTGACGCGGAAAACGCTGATTGTGGTATCACTTTATCCGTGGACCATTTGCTCAGCAAGAAAACAAACGCCGACAGAGAGTCTTTAGCTGTCGTCTCGCCGGCAAGTATGAAACGTCCTTTTTTTTTCAAAGAAATGCGATGTGACCGGAAACGGTGAAACGACTATTATCGCATCTAGCGCGCATTACGTCACACAGAACGGGAAGCAAGGTGTTGATGGCAGTCGCGCGTTAGATGCTACTTTTTAAGTAATTTGTGTCACATTTTCTAGAGCCTTTGCGTTAGTGTCGAGTCCGCTGCCTGCTCAGATACCCCAGGGGTGCCGTCTTGTGTGAAAACACTTGTAGAATAAATAACCAGTTTATTCGTCATTAACACAGCTACTGGCGACAAGCACTTGAAAAACTTGTTGTCTTTTTAGTTGCCATTTATGTATTATTATTATTATTATTATTAGTAGTAGTAGTAGTAGTATTATAAACGGTTTTTAGATTTTAAAAAGTACAAATAATAAATAACATTATTACTACTATTATTATTATTATTATTATTATTATTATTATTATTATTATTATTAAATAGTTGTTAAATAAAAAACATACATAAAAATAAAAAATAAGGACATAGTCGACGGAACTTAATCAGATGCTCTTAAATTATCATAAACTGAGCAATAATTTTTTTTTAGTAAATGTACATTCTGTGTATTGTTGAAGTGTGTGTATATGTGTGTGTGTTTGATAGAGCTTTCGTCGTCGAAGGCTGAATGATGAAAACAAGATACCAGGTCATTGGTCTGATTACTTTTCAAACGGTTATCTTTCGAAGAGTTCGATGACTTTCTCCTGTGTATTAATCCAGTCAACAGTAGCACCTGGAAGTTAAAAAAGAAGAAGGTAGAGCTTGCTTCATATTTACACTCATCAGAACCCCAAAACTAATGTTGTTGTGGAGAGTATACGTTGTTAATAAAAGTGAATACGTGATTACACTAAAGAAAGAAAAAATAAGAAATAATAATAATTCTTCGGTTATGTTTCCGTCATTTTCAGTTTTTGTCCGAAACATGCACAGGCTTAGGCTATTTTTCATTTCTAACTTCAGAAAAATATAAAGTTATTAAAAAAAACAACAACAAAACAACCAAAACAATTATTTATTTTAGAAATCATTAAAAAAAAAAAAAAAGAAAAAAAAAAGTGGTTTTAATTTGTGTATATTTTTCTGTGTGTGTGTGTGTGTGTGTGTTTAAAATATAAAATGAAAATCCGCTGACAACTTTACATCGATTAATAATCAAAAATCTTTCAAGCACATCTTCCCCCAAACGAGAAAGAAAGAATCGAGCCTTTGATTACCGAGTCATGGGGCACAGGTTGGTTCTGCCGTAACAGTTTGCTTGGCAACCTAAGACCGAGCTAGAGCCAGCTCTTTCTTACTAAGTGTTCTTTCTTTCCAGATGTAATTATTAAATAAAAGAATAACTGCACACACAAATAACCGAATACTCTACTTATTTATCTTTTTTATTTTATTTTTTTTTTTTTTTATTTAATTATTTTATTTTTATTTATTTGCTAACTTTATTCATTTTATTTTTATTTTTATTTATTTTATCTTTATTCATTTTATTTATTTTTATTTATTTTATTATTATATATATATATATTTAATTTATTTATTTTTATTTTTTTTTTTAATGCAAAAAACAGTTTTAACCAGAAATGGAATAATTAATGCATAATCACAATAAATAATATTTTAAGTGTATTTATGCGCGAGGGCTTAAAGGTACAATGAACTCTGAATTTAGCGAACGTGAAAATGAAAGGCGATTCTCTTCCCACAACAACCTGTAGTTATCACACGGTCCTGTTTATAACGGGGATAATTAACTTTTAATTCAGCTGAATGTTCAGCTAATTACTCTGTTTAGCGGGTTCCTACCTTCCCATGGCTGTCAAGATTTGTTATTTCGAAGAACAAAGGTGCGTTATGCAAATACATCATAAAAAGTGGTGATAGTTTGTTATATTGCTATGCTTTTATTTATTTATTTCGTTATCTCTCTCTCTCTCTCTCTCTCTCTCTCTCTATATATATATATATATATATATATATATATATATATAGAGAGAGAGAGAGAGAGAGAGAGAGAGAGAGAGAGAGAGAGAATATATTACAATTTTAATACTGAATATGACAGCCTTCATACTTGTAATGTCATAATACTCTAAAAATCGTAATCTGTGATAAAATGTAAGATAATTCTGCGTTTGACAGAAGGAACCTAGTTCAAGTCGGCATTGTTTCGGTGAAATTCAAACACATAAATAGATTCATGGCGGAAACAGATTTAGGGACGCTAAATGTCTGGATTGCCTCTTGTTACCAGGTGATTCACAACGGAACAAAGCTTCGTAACATTACCGAGCTTTGACGACTGGCGAAATTATTATCATACGATATGAAATACTTAAATATCTGTGAAATAAAACAGTTATATGAAGGGAAAAATCGAAACTGTTTCCATGCGTGTTTTAATTATTCTCACTATGTTAAGAAATAAATAGTTAAGACCACTGGTTTGTTAAAAAACAAAACGTAGCTAGGCGTATCATTTGTAAATGGTAACGCCCGGCATGTACCCCACAGTCTCACCCTTTTTTCTTTTTACTGGCAAGTTCAGTGATACGTTGTACACCCAGAATCAGGGATTTTCCATGTCGTTAATGATTACTGAGTATTAAACAAACTTTTGTTCTTTTGAAATGCGAATTCCATGTTAAAAAAAACCCCGAATACTAAGAAAAATAAAACAGTTTCTACAAATATGTTCTATGTTACATTTGAAGTTAATATTCTTCGTTCCACAAACATTTAACAAGGTGTGGCAATATGTGCTAAAATAATTCTGGAATAATTATCTATATTTTGGCGGTTTATGGGCTGCCGAAAAATGGAGACATAGACGGATAATAAATATTCGATGTAAAAGAATAGTTTTAATTTTCACAGACGTACTAATGAACAATAGAGCATTTCCGACGAAGCCTTGCTTATGTAGTGAAAAAAAACAAAGCCATATTTAACAAAAATAAATTAAAACACATCTATGAAGCATGTCATTTTTTGTTTTTTTGTTTTTTTAAATTAAAGATATATATATATATATATATATGACAAAGGAAAATATGCAATGAAACTATTGTTTAAATACCACGACTTGTAATATGATAAAAAAAAAATGATATCTTTGAGGACTGGTTAAGAATAACATGCAACTTGCCATAAAAATGACATGTCCGTTTTCTAATTAAATTGATCCTACTTTCAGGTCCAGATTTTATTTATTTGTTTGTTTGTTTATTTATTTATTTATTTATTAATAGAAAATAAATGGTTGGCTACTTGTAATATTTTCTATACTGCATCATGTCAGTGAAAACACATTTATATTTTTTTAAAGTAATATCAAATTTTATATCTTTATCTGAAACGTTATTTATTTTACAACTAGAAAACTGGAATAGTCTTTGATGGAACAGGTGTCTTTTGGTCTTACTTTTTACAGGTATCTCGGCAACGCTGTTCAGTGAACCCGGAAAGATACACATATATATATATATATATATATATATACATATTCAAATATATGTGTATGTATGTATGTATGTGTGTGTGTGTGTGTGTGTGTGTGTATATATATATATATATATATATATATATATATATAGAGAGAGAGAGAGAGAGAGAGAGAGAGAGAGAGAGAGAGAGAGAAACATAATTATAGACTTACAAAATATAAATGGCAGTATGTTTGCCATGTATAACTGCTTTTCTCTTTGTATATATCCATCTGTGTTGTGTGTGTGTGTGTGTGTGTCTTTGTTAATATTTTTGTTGTTATTTTGATTTCATCTCTCTCTGTTATTTTAGTTTTTAAATTTGTTGTTGTTTAGATCAATTATAGAGATATGAAGTTTGTATTGACAGACTTTCCAAACAATACTTGAAAATTTAATATTTTGTATAGCATACTGCACTTGTAATAAATACAGATAAAAATGGCGAATTGACGTCAATGCTGCAGTATGAATAGATTTTCAATTCTACACGTTTATTTAAATGAATTACTTAAATAATTGTGTCATACCGTTACTATTTTATCAACAATTTAAAGAATTAATTATTATGTTAAAAAACCAACAAAAAGAAAACAACATTTAAAATGAATTGTGTTTAAAAAATGAATTTGTCTAAATAATAAACACAGCTACAATTCTTAATGAAAAGAAAAACCAACAAAAAAGAAAAACATCAAAGAAAAATCTGTTTCACAAGAAAGGGAAATTAATAAAAGTGATGATGATTACGAATTGCAGAGATTATAATTATATTTTTAATATTTTACAATATTTTATTATTGTTATTTTTTTTAAGAAAAAGAAGAAAACATTTTAAAATTGGTATTGCTAAATATAAGATTCAAAACTGAATGATTTACAAGATATTCTATTAAAAATTTCAAATTAAAAATAAATTTCTGTATACTCGTACACTGAATTACAATGAAAATTTCAAACAGGTGAAATATAAACAGGTGAAATATAAAACGCACAAAAACATCGACAAAACTAACTTCCTCGTTTCAACACTAAAGCTAGACATGGAATACGTTTCCAGGCAACTGAATGAAACTGGCCATACAACTTTCACAGTTATTTATTGTTGTGAAAAGGTGCGGTTTGAGTGAATGTTCTTGTTACCATTTCATTTTATTATTTTCCTATTTTTCTTTCTCTTTTATTCAAGGAAAAATACATTTGAATAGCAGCCTATCTAACACATGAAATATAGATTTGTCCTTCGTTTTTGTACATACTTACACTCATACAAACATTCTAATATACACATAAATATATATACACATACTTATTTACTTACATACACACATACATGCATTCAAACACACATACAGATACATACATAAATATTTTGAGAAATATATATATATGCAATGTGTTTGTCTGTGAATGTCTGTGTGTATGTATGTATGTTTATATATATATATATATTGCTGTAACAAGGTACTGTATGATATCTTTCATGACATAATAAAATCATCGTTAATTAGTCTGAGTTAAAAGTTTCTACCTGTTCTAATTAACTGGTGCCAATGTTCCCACGCATGTCAGAAGAACAAACACAGGTGCTTATACATCTACTCAGAATTCAGATCCTATTAAAAGAAGTAGTAACTGTACTTGTAGTGGTGGAGATGGTAGTAGAAGTTTTTTTTTATTTTTTGTTTTAGCAAATATAACAAAGGTAGCAGTTTTAGTAGTAATAGTAGTCGTAGCAATAGCAGTTCTAATAGCAGCAGCGGTAGCAATAATACCAGTACGAGCTGTAATGCTAGTAGTTTTAATATTACTAGTAATAGAAGTAATACTAGTAATAGTAGTATAGTAGAATCAGCATCAGTGGTAGTATTAGTAGTACTAGTAGTAGTAGTAATAGTAACAGTAGTAGTAAAAACAGCAGCAATAACCGTTGATGTTGTAAGAGCTCATTTTTGAATGAATGGACCAAAGTGCCTTTTTATAAAAATAAAATAAAAAAATCCCTCAGTAATTACTGCAGTATGTTAACAACAATCTCACCCACAACAGTAGTCGGGACTAAATGTTCCAGATAACACACCTTCGACTATTTTCGTGTCATGCACATTAATCGCTGCTGGAGACCGTAAATTAAAGATCATTGCCGAATATTAACAGGCTCGAGATGGGCTAATTTGGAACGAAAAGATCAGCAGTTTCGTTTAACTCCGGCCATTCTAATCTTAGCAGCATTAAACTGATATGTATATATATTGGTTATTTGCTTATTTCTGACCTAAAATAGGGTCTGTGTTATTTATTTATTTAACCCAAAATATATCCGTCTAGCAGTTCTTTCGACCTGCAGTTATCCTGCCCAAACAATAAACAATGCTAATCAAATTAGGTTACTTCTAAAAAAAGCCGGACTTTGTAGGTATAAGCGTTATCAATACGACCATGGCCGAGTATCTATGTTAATAGCGTTTCGCTAATGACGTCACCTCTGACGTCAGTAGATTGATTCTCTTCCGAAGTCTCTGGGATAAACTAATGCATCTTGTTCTTATTCATGATGTACTTTAATTTGAATAAATGATCGAAAAGAAAAGTGAAATAACTGAAAAAGGAAAAAGAAAATACGAGAAAGGAGAAGGAGAAGGAAAAATAACAGCAGAAACGAAAACAATAAAACAAATAAATATAAAATAAAAATAAAAATAATAAACTGAAATAAAATGAAATAAAATAAAATAAAACTATTATTGTTATTATTATTTCAATAATAATCACCATCATCATCATTGTCATCGTTATTATTATCATCATTATATTTATTATTATTATTTTATCATTATTATTGTAGCCATCACCATCCTTATTATTATCGTGTTGATTAGTTTTATCATAATCGTTTTATAAATTCATAAATGTGACTTTAAAAAAGTGTAAGAAAGAAATCAGGAACAAACCTTTCTTCATATTTACCTTGCAATTGTATTTCTTATGCAAGTATGTATGTATGTATGCATCCGTATGTATACGTATTCGTATATATTGTTGTGTGTGTGTATCTATATAATCATATTTCTATAATAGCTTTTCTATTTATATATATGTATTGTATATATGTATGTGTTTATTTGTGTAATGTGTGTGTGTGTGTGTGTGTATAAGTGTATGTGTGTGTGTGTATGTGTGGGTGTAAAGATAATAGCCATATTACTAATACATTCACTTTCACCGAACTGAAAACAGTTATCAAACATAATCTAATAAATAACAAAACCAGTTTTCTTCGTATAAATACTCATTCTGTGTTTATTAAATAAAATATTCCCTGACAAATAACATTAAGAAATAACAGGAAAAATATTTACAACGTAACAGAGATCAATAACAATAACAAAACAAAAATGTGAAATGTTTTCCTTTTCAAAAACAAAAAATATTAATCTCCGATGTCAAAGACTTCACATCAAACACTAACAGTATTAACACTATTGCATGCTAACATATCAATGATATTGTATTTATATTAATGGCACAGTGATAAAGTCAAACAATGTTTTGTAAAAAGTTAGTAACAAAGCGTGGTATAGGCCTGGCTGACTTGACCCATTTCGTTGTACAGACCACAATTCCAATTCTGCTGAGACGGCATCTGTGCAGGTATGTTTATTGGAAGCAGCGACATCTGAGACGACGGCATTTGGCCTGTGTACAGCATCTGTGCAGGAGCCGAGTAGATAATTATTATTATTATTATTATTATTAAATTACTTTTTTTCGTATACTTTATAAGTCGATTCTTTAGATAAGAGTCTTTGTTTATAAATAAATTGGTTACTTTCTTACTTTTGACCTAAAATACGTCATTTTCCTCTTAATTATTTATTTAATAAAAATACGTCCTTCTACCAGTCCTTTGTACCTGCAGTAATCAGGATTAAGCCTTCGTTGATAACATTTACCTTGATACTGTATTTTTATTGCATGTATGTATCTGTGCATGTACATATGTATGCATGCATACGTATGTATATGTATATGTATATATAAGTGTATGTGTGTTTCTATATAATTATTTTTTGTTTTTCTTTTGTATTTATGTATATTGTATACATGTATTTATGTATATATTATATTACTTTGTTTTTATTTATTTATTTATATATTTATTTTAGATGGATTTTGTAAATGTTATTTTTGTTTATTTTTGTTTTCTCTTGTTTAATTCTCCACGTCATATCTGTGACATGTTTTTTGTTTATCACTTGAGCGATATGTTACTGTGTTTACATTTTGTAAGTAATGAATGAACAGTGTCATTATTATACAATGAAACTTTATGGGAAGTGAATGGAATTTGCTTCAATTAACATGTTTAGTGAATTATTTCTGGACATGATAGCGTAAAACTGTAGCAAACAGTATCATTGTTTGGTTCTTATTTCACAAATATGTTTATGAACAACACGGAAAAAGAAACAAACAGTCGTGTTTGCAGCAGTGCATCATGGGTATGTTAAGGCTAATGCAAGGTTAAAAAACAAAACGTAGCTAAGCTGATCATTTGTAAAAGTTGATTCATGGCATATACCCACATCCTCACGCTTTGTCCGTTTTGCTGGCGAGTTCGGCAGAAAATTGAAAGAAGGGACTTGCCTTGTCGTTAATGATTACTAAGGGCTAAATATATTTTGTTCATTTGAAATGCGAATTAAAAGTAAAAGATCAAAGGAGTTGTAAGGAAAATAAAACAATTACTACAAACATGTGACATTTGAAGTTAATATTCTTTGTTCCACAAGGTGTGGCATTATGTGTTTTAATAATTGTGGAATAATTGTCTATATTTTGGCGGTTTATGGGCTGCCGAAAAAAGTAGTCATAATAAATAATCGATTTAAAGAAATATATGTATTTTTAATTTTCACAGACATACTAATGAACAGTAGAGCAGTTCAGACGAAGCCTTGCTGATATAGTGAGAAAATACATTTTACTACCTGTTTCTAATTGATAATTTCATAGAATAAACTGCGAAAACTATTTTAATACTAAAATGGCGGATTGACGTACCAACAATTTATGGGCCACGCTGAGGGCACGCGATATTCTGGGTTTCTGAACCAATAAGTAACGTGTGTGTATATATATATATATATATATATATATATATATATATAAACCGTATTCTGAACACATTTTTAAACGGGTGTAATATAAAAAACGCACAAAAATATCGAAAACATTATCTTACTCGTTTCAACACTAAAGCTAGACATAGAATACTGTTCACGGCAACATAATGAAACTGGCCATACAGCTTTCACAGTTATTTTTTCTTGTGAAAAGCTGCGGTTTGATAGAATGTCCTTGTTACCATTTCATTTTATTATTTTCCTATATTTCTTTCTCCTTTATTGAAGGAAAAAATCCTTTTGAATAGCAACCTATCTAAGACATGAAAAATAGATATGTCCTTCGTTTTTGTACATACATATATACATACAAACATTTGAATACACACACACGCACACATATATTAATGAATACAAAAAGAAATAAAAATAAACCTGAGTAATTACTGCAGTATATTTACAACAATCTAACCCAGAACAGTTGTGAGGACTAAATATTCCAGATAACACACCTTCGGCTATTTTCATGTTAAGCAAATTAATCGCTGCGGTAGATCGTAAAATAAAGATCATCGTCGAATATTAACAGGCTTTAGATGTGCTAATTTGGAACGAAAAGATCAGCAGTTTCGTTTAACTCCGGCCATTCCAATCTTAGCCGGATTAAGCTGATATCTCAAGACATTTAACATTTGTTCTTCACACACACACACACACACACACACACACAATTTATTTATAAACAAAGAGTCTTATCTAAAGAATTGACGTATAAAGTATATGGAAAAAGTAATTTAATAATAATAATAATAATAATAGACAAATGCAATGTAAATGAAATGAACGAATAATTATGTATATTTTGCGTATGTACATATGTATATGTGCATGCTACAAACTGTGAAAATTTCCACGATCAGCGAATCAGAACTAAGACGTATTCGACCAATCAAAAGAGACGACAAATCATTATATAAGGCCGATGTGGCCAAGACACTTCATTTTCAGATTCACTTTTCAAATAATACTTACTGTAATTTCTGCTGCAAGAAAAGATTTAAAAAAGAAAGAAAGAAACAAGAAGATTTAAGCGTTGAAAAATAAAAAAATAGTCCAGCTATGATTAACTTCAGTATCGACTTCCTTACAGGACAGACCAATGATCAGAGACGTGATATTTTGGGAGTTGCCACTTAACTCTGTCTCCTCAAATGACTCCCTGTCCGTGACCAGCGACTCCGGCAGCAGCAGCGGGGACACTTCGGACCCCATCAGTTACGTCCTGATGTCTCTTGACAAAGCAGCTACAAATAACTTTGAAAATCTGCGTTCATCGAAACCAGACCATTCGTACATTGCGCTCATTTCCTTGGCAATCCTCAGTGATGTAAGAAAGAAGATGTTGCTAGGCGACATCTACCAGTACATCAGCGACAACTTTCCGTACTTCAACGACAAAAGCAAGGCATGGAAAAACAGCATACGTCACAATCTCTCGCTGAACGAATGTTTCATCAAAAGCGGGCGGGCGGAAAACGGTAAGGGAAACTATTGGTCCGTTCATCCAGCTTGCGAAAACGACTTCGCCAAAGGCGACTTCCGACGTCGACATGCTCGTCGCCGTGCACGCAAAAGTTCCATGAAGGACGTCAGCGTTGCCAACATCTCTTCCGAGTACAGGAAAAATTTGGGCTATGTACCCATGACCCACTCGACCGTCGCGGCCTCGATGAACTTTCCCTGCTACTCGAGTACCCCTTCCATGTACCCAAGTCACATCTACTCGGCTCCTGCACAGATGCTGTACACAGGCCAAATGCCGTCGTCTCAGATGTCGCTGCTTCCGATGAACGTACCTGCACATATGCCGTCTGAGCAGAATTGGAATTGCGGTCTGTACAACGAAATGGGTCAAGTCAGCCAGGCCTATACCACGCTTTGTTACTAACTTTTTACAGAACATTGTTTGACTTTATCACTGTGCCATTAATGTAAATACAATATCGTTGATATGTTAGCATGCAATAGTGTTAATACTGTTAGTGTTTGTTGTGAAGTCTTTGACATCGGAGAATAATATTTTTGTTTTCGAAAAGGAAAACATTTCACAGTTTTGTTTTGTTATTGTTATTGATCTCTGTTACGTTGTAAATATTTTTCCTGTTATTTCTTAATGTTATTTGTCAGGGAATATTTTATTTAATAAATACTGAATAAGAAGAAAACTGGTTTTGTTATTTATTAGATTATGTTTCATAACTGTTTTCAGTTCGGTGAAAGTGAATGTATTAGTAATATGGCTATTATCTTTACACCCACACATACACACACACACATACACTTATACACACAAACCCACACACATTACACAAATAAGCACATACATATATACAATATATATATATATATATAGAAAAGCTATTATAGAAATATGATTATATAGACACACACACACAACAATATATTGCGAAACGCTATTAACATAGATACTCGGCCATGGTCGTATTGATAACGCTTATACCTACAAAGTCCGGCTTTTTCTTAGAAGTAACCTAATTTGATTAGCATTGTTTATTGTTTGGGCAGGATAACTGCACGTACAAAGAACTGCTAGACGGATATATTTTGGGTCAAATAAATAAATAACACAGACCCTATTTTAGGTCAAAAGTAAGCAAATAACCAATATATATATATATCAGTTTACTGCTGCTAAGATTAGAATTGCCGGAGTTAAACGAAACTGCTGATATTTTCGTTCCAAATTAGCCCATCTAAAGCCTGTTAATATTCGGCAATGATCTTTAATTTACGGTCTCCAGCAGCGATTAATGTGCATGACACGAAAATAGTCGAAGGTGTGTTATCTGGAACATTTAGTCCCGACTACTGTTGTGGGTGAGATTGTTGTTAACATACAGCAGTAGTTACTGAGGGATTTTTTTATTTTATTTTTTATTTTTTTTTGGTTTTTCCTTTCTGTTTTTTCTGTTTATAAAAAGGCACTTTGGTCCATTCATTCAAAAATGAGCTCTTACAACATCAACGGTTATTGCTGCTGCTTTTACTTCAACTGCTACTATTACTACTACTACCACTACTAATACTACCACTGATGCTGATTCTACTATACTACAATTACTAGTACTACTTCTATTACTAGTAGTATTAAAACTACTAGCATTACAGCTCGTACTGGTATTATTGCTACTACCGCTGCTGCTATTAGAACTGCTATTGCTACGACTACTATTACTACTAAAACTGCTACCTTTGTTATATTTGATAAAAAAAAAAAAAAAAAACTTACTGCCATCTCCACCACTACAACTACAGTTACTACTTCTTTTAATAGGATCTGAATTCTGAGTAGATGTATAAGCACCTGTGTTTGTTCTTCTGACATGCATGGGAACATTGGCACCAGTTAATTAGAACAGGTAGAAACTTTTAACTGAGACCAATTAACGATGATTATATTATGTCATGAAAGATATCATACAGTACCTTATTACAGCAATATATATATATATATAAACATACATACATACACACACACATTCACACACAAACACACTGCATATATATATTTCTCAAAATGTATGTATCTGTATGTGTGTATGAATGTATGTATGTGTGTAGGTAAGTAAATAATAATGTATATATATATTTATGTGTATATTAGAATGTTTGTATATGTGTAAGTATGTACAAAAACGAAGGACAAATTTATTTTTAATGTGTCAGATAGATTGCTATTCAAAGTTATTTTTCCTTGAATAAAAGAGAAAGAAAAACAGGAAAATAATAAAATGAAATGGTAACAAGAAGATTCTATCAAACCGCACCTTTTCACAACAATAAATAACTGTGAAAGGTGTATGGCCACTTTCATTCTGTTGCCTGGAAACGTATTCTATGTCTAGCTTTAGTGTTGAAACGAGTAAGATAATTTTTTTCGATATTTTAGTGCGTTTTTTATATTACACCCATATAAAAATGTGTTCAGAATACGGTTTATATATATATATATACATACACGTTACTCGTTGGTTCAGAAACCTAGAAAATCGCGTGTCCCCAGCATGGCGCATAAATTGTTGGTACGTCAATCCGCCATTTTTGTATTTAAATAGTTTTCGCAGTTTATTCCATGAAATTATAAATTAGAAACAGGTAGTAAAATGTATTTTCTCACTATATAAGCAAGACTTCGTCTGAACTGCTCTACTGTTCATTAGTATGTCTGTGAAAATTAAAAATACATATATTTCTTTAAATCGATTATTTATTATGACTACTTTTTTCGACAACCCATAAACCGCCAAAATATAGACAATTATTCCACAATTATTAAAACACATAATGCCACACCTTGTGGAACAAAGAATATTAACTTCAGATGTAACATGTTTGTAGTAATTGTTTTATTTTCCTTACTATTCGTTTGATTTTTAACTTTGAATTCACATTTCAAATGAACAAAATATATTTAACCCTCAGTAATCATTTTCAATCATTTTCTGCCGAACTCACCAGCAAAACGGACAAAGCGTGAGGATGTGGGTATATGCCATGAATCAGCTTTTACAAATGATAGGCGTAGCTACGTTTTGTTTTTAACCTTGCATTAGCCTTAACATACCCATGATGCACTGCTGCAAACACGACCGTTTGTTTCTTTTTCTGTGTTGTTCATAAACATATTTGTGAAACAAGAACCAAACAATGATACTGTTTGCTACAGTTTTACACTATCATGTCCAGAAATAATTAACTAAACATGTTAATTGAAGCAAATTCCATTCACTTCTCATAAAGTTTCATTGTATAATAATCACACTGTTCATTCATTACTTACAAAATGTAAACACAGTAACATATCGCTCAAGTGATAAACAAAAAACATGTCACAGATCTGTCGTGGAGAATAAAACAAGAGAAAACAAAAATAAACAAAAATAACATTTACAAAAGCCATCTAAAATAAATATAAGCAAAGCAGTATAACATACATACATCAATACATGTATGCAATATACATAAATAGAAAAGAAAAACAAAAAAATGATTATATAGAAACACACATACACTTATATATACATATACATATACATACGTATGCATGCATACATATATACATGCACACATACATACATGCATAAAACATACAGTACCAATGTAAATATTATCATCGAAGGCTTAATCCTGATTACTGCAGGTACAAAGGACTCGTAGAAGGACGTATTTTTATTAAATAAATAATTAACAGAAAAATTACGTATTTTAGGTCAAAAGTAAGAAAGTAACCAATTTATTTATAAACAAAGACTCTTTTCTAAAGAATTGACGTATAAAGTATATGAAAAAAGTAATTTAATAACAATAATAATAACAATAGACAAATGCAATGTAAATGAAATGAACGAATTTTTGCATAATAATTATGTTTTTTGTGCGTATGTAGATATGTATATGTGCATGCGACAAACTGTGAAAATTTCCACGATCAGCCAATCAGAATGAAGACATATTCGACCAATCAAAAGAGACGACATATCATTATATAAGGCCGACGTGGCCAAGACACTTCACCTTCAGATTCACTGTTTCAAATAATACTTACTGTAATTTCTGCTGCAAGAAAAGATTTTAAAAAGAACGAAAGAAAGAAGATTTCAGCGTTCAAAGAAAAAATCGTCCAGCTATGATTAACTTCAGCATCGACTTCCTTACAGGACAGACCAATGATCAGAGACGTGACATTATTGAGTTGCCACTTAACTCTGTCTCCTCAAATGAGTCCCTGTCCGTGACCAGCGACTCCGGCAGCAGCAGCGGGGACACTTCGGACCCCATCAGTTACGTCCTGATGTCTCTTGACAAAGCAGCTACAAATAACTTTGAAAATCTGCGTTCATCGAAACCAGACCATTCGTACATTGCGCTCATTTCCTTGGCAATCCTCAGTGATGTAAGAAAGAAGATGTTGCTAGGCGACATCTACCAGTACATCAGCGACAACTTTCCGTACTTCAACGACAAAAGCAAGGCATGGAAAAACAGCATACGTCACAATCTCTCGCTGAACGAATGTTTCATCAAAAGCGGGCGGGCGGAAAACGGTAAGGGAAACTATTGGTCCGTTCATCCAGCTTGCGAAAACGACTTCGCCAAAGGCGACTTCCGACGTCGACATGCTCGTCGCCGTGCACGCAAAAGTTCCATGAAGGACGTCAGCGTTGCCAACATCTCTTCCGAGTACAGGAAAAATTTGGGCTATGTACCCATGACCCACTCGACCGTCGCGGCCTCGATAAACTTTCCCTGCTACTGGAGTACGCCTGCCATGTACCCCAGTCACATCTACTCGGCTCCTGCACAGATGCTGTACACAGGCCAAATGCCGTCGTCTCAGATGTCGCTGCTTCCGATGAACGTACCTGCACAGATGTCGTCTGAACAGAATTGGAATTGCGGTCTGTACAACGAAATGGGTCAAGTCAGCCAGGCCTATACCACGCTTTGTTACTAACTTTTTACAGAACATTGTTTGACTTTATCACTGTGCCATTAATATAAATACAATATCGTTGATATGTTAGCATGCAATAGTGTTAATACTGTTAGTGTTTGTTGTGAAGTCTTTGACATCGGAGAATAATATTTTTTGTTTTCGAAAAGGAAAACATTTCACATTTTTGTTTTGTTATTGTTATTGATCTCTGTTACGTTGTAAATATTTTTCCTGTTATTTCTTAATGTTATTTGTCAGGGAATATTTTATTTAATAAATACTGAATAAGAAGAAAACTGGTTTTGTTATTTATTAGATTATGTTTCATAACTGTTTTCAGTTCGGTGAAAGTGAATGTATTAGTAATATGGCTATTATCTTTACACCCACACATACACACACACACATACACTTATACACACAAACCCACACACATTACACAAATAAGCACATACATATATATACATATATATATATATATATATATATAGAAAAGCTATTATAGAAATATGATTATATAGATACACACACACAACAATATATAGCGAAACGCTATTAACATAGATACTCGGCCATGGTCGTATTGATAACGCTTATACCTACAAAGTCCGGCTTTTTCTTAGAAGTAACCTAATTTGATTAGCATTGTTTATTGTTTGGGCAGGATAACTGCACGTACAAAGAACTGCTAGACGGATATATTTTGGGTCAAATAAATAAATAACACAGACCCTATTTTAGGTCAAAAGTAAGCAAATAACCAATATATATATATCAGTTTACTGCTGCTAAGATTAGAATGGCCGGAGTTAAACGAAACTGCTGATATTTTCGTTCCAAATTAGCCCATCTAAAGCCTGTTAATATTCGGCAATGATCTTTAATTTACGGTCTCCAGCAGCGATTAATGTGCATGACACGAAAATAGTCGAAGGTGTGTTATCTGGAACATTTAGTCCCGACTACTGTTGTGGGTGAGATTGTTGTTAACATACAGCAGTAGTTACTGAGGGATTTTTTTATTTTATTTTTATTTTTTTTTGGTTTTTCCTTTCTGTTTTTTCTGTTTATAAAAAGGCACTTTGGTCCATTCATTCAAAAATGAGCTCTTACAACATCAACGGTTATTGCTGCTGCTTTTACTTCAACTGCTACTATTACTACTACTACCACTACTAATACTACCACTGATGCTGATTCTACTATACTACAATTACTAGTACTACTTCTATTACTAGTAGTATTAAAACTACTAGCATTACAGCTCGTACTGGTATTATTGCTACCGCTGCTGCTATTAGAACTGCTATTGCTACGACTACTATTACTACTAAAACTGCTACCTTTGTTATATTTGATAAAACAAAAAATAAAAAAAACTTACTGCCATCTCCACCACTACAACTACAGTTACTACTTCTTTTAATAGGATCTGAATTCTGAGTAGATGTATAAGCACCTGTGTTTGTTCTTCTGACATGCATGGGAACATTGGCACCAGTTAATTAGAACAGGTAGAAACTTTTAACTGAGACCAATTAACGATGATTATATTATGTCATGAAAGATATCATACAGTACCTTATTACAGCAATATATATATATATAAACATACATACATACACACACACATTCACACACAAACACACTGCATATATATATTTCTCAAAATGTATGTATCTGTATGTGTGTATGTAAGTAAATAATAATGTATATATATATTTATGTGTATATTAGAATGTTTGTATATGTGTAAGTATGTACAAAAACGAAGGACAAATTTATTTTTAATGTGTCAGATAGATTGCTATTCAAAGTTATTTTTCCTTGAATAAAAGAGAAAGAAAAACAGGAAAATAATAAAATGAAATGGTAACAAGAAGATTCTATCAAACCGCACCTTTTCACAACAATAAATAACTGTGAAAGGTGTATGGCCACTTTCATTCTGTTGCCTGGAAACGTATTCTATGTCTAGCTTTAGTGTTGAAACGAGTAAGATAATTTTTTCGATATTTTAGTGCGTTTTTTATATTACACCCATATAAAAATGTGTTCAGAATACGGTTTATATATATATATATATACATACACGTTACTCGTTGGTTCAGAAACCTAGAAAATCGCGTGTCCCCAGCATGGCGCATAAATTGTTGGTACGTCAATCCGCCATTTTTGTATTTAAATAGTTTTCGCAGTTTATTCCATGAAATTATAAATTAGAAACAGGTAGTAAAATGTATTTTCTCACTATATAAGCAAGACTTCGTCTGAACTGCTCTACTGTTCATTAGTATGTCTGTGAAATTTAAAAATACATATATTTCTTTAAATCGATTATTTATTATGACTACTTTTTTCGACAACCCATGAACCGCCAAAATATAGACAATTATTCCACAATTATTAAAACACATAATGCCACACCTTGTGGAACAAAGAATATTAACTTCAGATGTAACATGTTTGTAGTAATTGTTTTATTTTCCTTACTATTCGTTTGATTTTTAACTTTGAATTCGCATTTCAAATGAACAAAATATATTTAACCCTCAGTAATCATTAACGACAAGGCAAGTCCCTTGTTTCAATTTTCTGCCGAACTCGCCAGCAAAACGGACAAAGCGTGAGGATGTGGATATATGCCATGAATCAACTTTTACAAATGATGAGCTTAGCTACGTTTTGTTTTTTAACCTTGCATTAGCCTTAACATACCCATGATGCACTGATTCAAACACGACTGTTTGTTTCTTTTTCCGTGTTGTTCATAAAAATATTTGTGAAACAAGAACCAAACAATGATACTGTTTGCTACAGTTTTACACTATCATGTCCAGAAATAACTTACTAAACATGTTAACTGAAGCAAACTCCATTCACATCAGGTAAAGTTTCTTTGTATAATAATGACACTGTTCAATCATTACTTACAAAATGTAAACACAGTAACATATCGCTCAAGTGATAAACAAAAAGCATGTCATAGATATGACGTGGAGAATTAAACAAGAGAAAACAAAAATAAACAAAAATAACATTTGCAAAATCCCTCTAAAATAAATATATAAATAAATAAATATAAGCAAAGCAATATAACGTACATACATGAATACATGTATACAATATACATAAATAGAAAAGAAAAACAATATAGAAACACACATACACTTATATATACATATACATATACATACGTATGCATGGATACATATATACATGCACACATACATACATGCATAAAACATACAGTATCAATTTAAATATTATCAACGAAGGCTTAATCCTGATTACTGCAGGTACAAAGGACTGGTAGAAGGACGTATTTTTATTAAATAAATAATTAACAGGAAAATGACGTATTTTAGGTCAAAAGTAAGAAAGTAACCAATTTATTTATAAACAAAGAATCTTTTCTAAAGAATTGACGTATAAAGTATATGAAAAAAGTAATTTAATAACAATAATAATAACAATAGACAAATGCAATGTAAATGAAATGAACGGATTTTTGCATAATAATTATGTTTTTTGTCCGTATGTAGACTTGTATACGTGCATGCGACAAACTGTGAAAATTTCCACCATCAGCGAATCAGAATGAAGACATGTTCGACCAATCAAAAGAGACGACATATCATTATATAAGGCCGACGTGGCCAAGACACTTCACTTCCAGATTCACTGTTTCAAATAATACTTACTGTAATTTCTGCTGCAAGAAAAGATTTTAAAAGAACGAAAGAAAGAAGATTTCAGCGTTCAAAGAAAAAATCGTCCAGCTATGATTAACTTCAGCATCGACTTCCTTACAGGACAGACCAATGATCAGAGACGTGATATTTTGGAGTTGCCACTTAACTCTGTCTCCTCAAATGAGTCCCTGTCCGTGACCAGCGACTCCGGCAGCAGCAGCGGGGACACTTCGGACCCCATCAGTTACGTCCTGATGTCTCTTGACAAAGCAGCTACAAATAACTTTGAAAATCTGCGTTCATCGAAACCAGACCATTCGTACATTGCGCTCATTTCCTTGGCAATCCTCAGTGATGTAAGAAAGAAGATGTTGCTAGGCGACATCTACCAGTACATCAGCGACAACTTTCCGTACTTCAACGACAAAAGCAAGGCATGGAAAAACAGCATACGTCACAATCTCTCGCTGAACGAATGTTTCATCAAAAGCGGGCGGGCGGAAAACGGTAAGGGAAACTATTGGTCCGTTCATCCAGCTTGCGAAAACGACTTCGCCAAAGGCGACTTCCGACGTCGACATGCTCGTCGCCGTGCACGCAAAAGTTCCATGAAGGACGTCAGCGTTGCCAACATCTCTTCCGAGTACAGGAAAAATTTGGGCTATGTACCCATGACCCACTCGACCGTCGCGGCCTCGATAAACTTTCCCTGCTACTCGAGTACGCCTGCCATGTACCCAAGTCACATCTACTCGGCTCCTGCACAGATGCTGTACACAGGCCAAATGCCGTCGTCTCAGATGTCGCTGCTTCCGATGAACGTACCTGCACAGATGCCGTCTGAACAGAATTGGAATTGCGGTCTGTACAACGAAATGGGTCAAGTCAGCCAGGCCTATACCACGCTTTGTTACTAACTTTTTACAGAACATTGTTTGACTTTATCACTGTGCCATTAATGTAAATACAATATCGTTGATATGTTAGCATGCAATAGTGTTAATACTGTTAGTGTTTGTTGTGAAGTCTTTGACATCGGAGAATAATATTTTTTGTTTTCGAAAAGGAAAACATTTCACATTTTTGTTTTGTTATTGTTATTGATCTCTGTTACGTTGTAAATATTTTTCCTGTTATTTCTTAATGTTATTTGTCAGGGAATATTTTATTTATTAAATACTGAATAAGAAGAAAACTGGTTTTGTTATTTATTAGATTATGTTTCATAACTGTTTTCAGTTCGGTGAAAGTGAATGTATTAGTAATATGGCTATTATCTTTACACCCACACATACACACACACACATACACTTATACACACAAACCCACACACATTACACAAATAAGCACATACATATATACAATATATATATATATATAGAAAAGCTATTATAGAAATATGATTATATAGATACACACACACAACAATATATAGCGAAACGCTATTAACATAGATACTCGGCCATGGTCGTATTGATAACGCTTATACCTACAAAGTCCGGCTTTTTCTTAGAAGTAACCTAATTTGATTAGCATTGATTATTGTTTGGGCAGGATAACTGCTCGTACAAAGAACTGCTAGACGGATATATTTTGGGTCAAATAAATAAATAACACAGACCCTATTTTAGGTCAAAAGTAAGCAAATAACCAATATATATATATCAGTTTACTGCTGCTAAGATTAGAATTGCCGGAGTTAAACGAAACTGCTGATATTTTCGTTCCAAATTAGCCCATCTAAAGCCTGTTAATATTCGGCAATGATCTTTAATTTACGGTCTCCAGCAGCGATTAATGTGCATGACACGAAAATAGTCGAAGGTGTGTTATCTGGAACATTTAGTCCCGACTACTGTTGTGGGTGAGATTGTTGTTAACATACAGCAGTAATTACTGAGGGATTTTTTTATTTTATTTTTATTTTTTTTTGGTTTTTCCTTTCTGTTTTTTCTGTTTATAAAAAGGCACTTTGGTCCATTCATTCAAAAATGAGCTCTTACAACATCAACGGTTATTTGCTGCTTTTACTTCAACTGCTACTATTACTACTACTACCACTACTAATACTACCACTGATGCTGATTCTACTATACTACAATTACTAGTACTACTTCTATTACTAGTAGTATTAAAACTACTAGCATTACAGCTCGTACTGGTATTATTGCTACCGCTGCTGCTATTAGAACTGCTATTGCTACGACTACTATTACTACTAAAACTGCTACCTTTGTTATATTTGATTAAAAAAAAAAAAAAAAAAAACTTACTGCCATCTCCACCACTACAACTACAGTTACTACTTCTTTTAATAGGATCTGAATTCTGAGTAGATGTATAAGCACCTGTGTTTGTTCTTCTGACATGCATGGGAACATTGGCACCAGTTAATTAGAACAGGTAGAAACTTTTAACTGAGACTAATTAACGATGATTATATTATGTCATGAAAGATATCATACAGTACCTTGTTACAGCAATATATATATATATATAAACATACATACATACACACACACATTCACACACAAACACACTGCATATATATATTTCTCAAAATGTATGTATCTGTATATGTGTATGTAAGTAAATAATAATGTATATATATATTTATGTGTATATTAGAATGTTTGTATATGTGTAAGTATGTACAAAAACGAAGGACAAATTTATTTTTAATGTGTCAGATAGATTGCTATTCAAAGTTATTTTTCCTTGAATAAAAGAGAAAGAAAAACAGGAAAATAATAAAATGAAATGGTAACAAGAAGATTCTATCAAACCGCACCTTTTCACAACAATAAATAACTGTGAAAGGTGTATGGCCACTTTCATTCTGTTGCCTGGAAACGTATTCTATGTCTAGCTTTAGTGTTGAAACGAGTAAGATAATTTTTTCGATATTTTAGTGCGTTTTTTATATTACACCCATATAAAAATGTGTTCAGAATACGGTTTATATATATATATATATATATATATACACGTTACTCGTTGGTTCAGAAACCTAGAAAAATCGCGTGTCCTCAGCATGGCGCATAAATTGTTGGTACGTCAATCCGCCATTTTTGTATTTAAATAGTTTTCGCAGTTTATTCCATGAAATTATAAATTAGAAACAGGTAGTAAAATGTATTTTCTCACTATATAAGCAAGGCTTCGTCTGAACTGCTCTACTGTTCATTAGTATGTCTGTGAAAATTAAAAATACATATATTTCTTTAAATCGATTATTTATTATGACTAATTTTTCGACAACCCATCAACCGCCAAAATATAGAAAATTATTCCACAATTATTAAAACACATAATGCCACACCTTGTGGAACAAAGAATATTAACTTCAGATGTAACATGTTTGTAGTAATTGTTTTATTTTCCTTACTATTCGTTTGATTTTTAACTTTGAATTCGCATTTCAAATGAACAAAATATATTTAACCCTCAGTAATCATTAACGACAAGGCAAGTCCCTTCTTTCAATTTTCTGCCGAACTCGCCAGTAAAACGGACAAAGCGTGAGGATGTGGGTATATGCCATGAATCAACTTTTACAAATGATCAGCTTAGCTGCGTTTTGTTCTTTAACCTTGCTTTAGCCTTCACATACCCATGATGCACTGCTGCAAACACGACTGTTTGTTTCTTTTTCCGTGTTGTTCATAAAAATATTTGTGAAACAAGAACCAAACAATGATACTGTTTGCTACAGTTTTACACTATCATGTCCAGAAATAACTTACTAAACATGTTAACTGAAGCAAACTCCATTCACATCAGGTAAAGTTTCTTTGTATAATAATGACACTGTTCATTCATTTCTTACAAAATGTAAACACAGTAACATATCGCTCAAGTGATAAACAAAAAACATGTCACAGATCTGTCGTGGAGAATTAAACAAGAGAAAACAAAAATAAACAAAAATAACATTTACAAAATGCATCTAAAATAAATATATAAATAAATAAATATAAGCAAAGCAATATAACATACATACATAAATACATAAATAGAAAAGAAAAACAATATAGAAACACACATACACATATATATACATATACATATACATTTTTTTGTGTGTATCTATATAATTATATTTCTATAATAGCTTTTCTATTTATATATATATTGTATATATGTATGTGTTTATTTGTGTGATATGTGTGTGTGTGTATAAGTGTATGTGTGTGTGTGTATGTGTGGGTGTAAAGATAATACCATATTACTAATAAATTCACTTTCACCGAACTGAAAACAGTTATCAAACACTAACAGTATTAACACTATTGCATGCTAACATATCAACGATATTGTATTTATATTAATAGCACAGTGATAAAGTCAAACAATGTTCTGTAAAAAGTTAGTAACAAAGCGTGGTATAGGCCTGGCTGACTTGACCCATTTCGTTGTACAGACCGCAATTCCAATTCTGCTCAGACGGCATCTGTGCAGGTACGTTCATCGGAAGCAGCGACATCTGAGACGACGGCATTTGGCCTGTGTACAGCATCTGTGCAGGAGCCGAGTAGATGTGACTGGGGTACATGACAGGCGTACTCGAGTAGCAGGGAAAGTTCATCGAGGCCGCGACGGTCGAGTGGGTCATGGGTACATAGCCCAAATTTTTCCTGTACTCGGAAGAGATGTTGGCAACGCTGATGTCCTTCATGGAACTTTTGCGTGCACGGCGACGAGCATGTCGACGTCGGAAGTCGCCTTTGGCGAAGTCGTTTTCGCAAGCTGGATGAACGGACCAATAGTTTCCCTTACCGTTTTCCGCCCGCCCGCTTTTGATGAAACATTCGTTCAGCGAGAGATTGTGACGTATGCTGTTTTTCCATGCCTTGCTTTTGTCGTTGAAGTATGGAAAGGTGTCGCTGATGTATTGGTAGATGTCGCCTAGCAACATCTTCTT
>CM022669.1:5374867-5424867 GCA_012295275.1 Chrysomallon squamiferum
TTCGTTCAGTTTTACGTATTGCTGATATGTTGCTTTGTTTTACATTTCATGCGTAATGAATGAACAGTGTCATTATTATACAATGAAACTTTATGAGAAGTGAACGGAATTTGCTTCAATTAACATGTTTAGTGAATTATTTCTGGACATGATAGTGTAAAACTGTAGCAAACAGTATCATTGTTTGGTTCTTGTTTCACAAATATGTTTATGAACAACACTGAAAAAGAAACAAACAGTCGTGTTTGCAGCAGTGCATCATGGGTATGTGAAGGCTAAAGCAAGGTTAAAGAACAAAACGTAGCTAAGCTGATCATTTGTAAAAGCTGATTCATGGCATATACCCACATCCTCACGCTTTGTCCGTTTTGCTGGCGAGTTCGGCAGAAAATTGAAAGAAGGGACTTGCCTTATCGTTAATGATTACTGAGGGTTAAATATATTTTGTTCATTTGAAATGCGAATTCAAAGTTAAAAATCAAACGAGTTGTAAGGAAAATAAAACAATTACTACAAACATGTTACATCTGAAGTTAATATTCTTTGTTCCACAAGGTGTGGCATTATGTGTTTTAATAATTGTGGAATAATTGTCTATATTTTGGCGGTTCATGGGTTGTCGAAAAAAGTAGTCATAATAAATAATCGATTTAAAGAAATATATGTATTTTTAATTTTCACAGACATACTAATGAACAGTAGAGCAGTTCAGACGAAGCCTTGCTTACATAGTGAGAAAATACATTTTACTACTTGTTTCTAATTTATAATTTCATGGAATAATCTGCGAAAACTATTTTAATACAAAAATGGCGGATTGACGTACCAACAATTTATGCGCCATGCTGGGGACACGCGATTTTCTAGGTTTCTGAACCAATGAGTAACGTATATATATATATATATATATATATATATATATATATATATATATATAAACCGTAGTCTGAACACATTTTTAAATTGGTGTAACATAAAAAACGCACAAAAATATCGAAAAAATTATCTTACTCGTTTCAACACTAAAGCTAGACATAGACTACTCTTCAAAGCAACATAATGAAACTGTCCATACAGCTTTCACAGTTATTTTTTCTTGTGAAAAGGTGCGGTTTGATAGAATCTCCTTGTTACCATTTCATTTTATTATTTTCCTATATTTCTTTCTCTTTTATTCAAGGAAAAAAATACATTTGAATAGCAACCTATCTAAGACATGAAAAATAGATATGTCCTTCGTTTTTGTACATACATATACACATACAAACCTTTCAATACACACACACGCACATATATATAAATGAATACAAAAAGAAATAATAATAAACCTGAGTAATTACTGCAGTATATTTACAACAATCTAACCCAGAACAGTAGTGAGGACTAAATATTCCAGATAACACACCTTCGGCTATTTTCGTGTTAAGCAAATTAATCGCTGCGGTAGACCGTAAATTAACGATTATAGTCGAATATTAACAGGCTCTAGATGTGCTAATTTGGAACGAAAAGATCAGCAGTTTCATTTAACTCCGGCCATTCCAATCTTAGCAGGATTAAGCTGATATCTCAAGACATTTAACACTTGTTCTTCACACACACACACACACACACACACACACACACACACACACACAGATGTATGTACTGGTTATTTTCTAACTTTTGACATAAAATAGGGTCTTTGTTATTTATTTATTTAACCCAAAATATGTCTGTCTAGCAGTTTTTTGGACCAGGATAGGTCCTGCCCAAACTGTAAACAATGCTAATCAAATTAGGTTACTTCTAAAAGAAGATGAAGTTTGTAGGTATAAGCGTTATCAATAAGACCATGGCCGAGTCTCTATGTTAATATGGTTTTGCTAGGCTGATTCTCTTCCGAAGTCTGTGGGAAATAAACCAACGTAGAGATTTTATTCTAATTACCCCGTTGTCAAAAAGGAAAAAAAAAATCGGAGGAGGAGAAGAAGGAAAAACAACGACAGAAACGACAATAGGAAAACAAAGATTTGTAAAATAAAAATAAAAATTATAAAATAAAATAAAACTATTATTATTATTATTATTATTATTCATATCACCATTGTTATTACTATTATTATTACCATAATCATCATCATCATCGTCATAATCATCATCACAATTATTATCATCATTATACATTGTACGATGTTATACGATGTACTTTTATTTGATTAAATGATCGAAAATAAAAAAAAAATAACTGAAAAAGGAAAAAGAAAATAAGAGAAAGGAGAAGAAGGACAAACAACAACAGAAACGAAAACAATAAAACAAATAAATATAAAATAAAAATAATAAAATAGTATAAAATAAAATTATTATTAATATTATTATTATTATTATTATTATAATTATTATTATTATTATTTTTACAATATTAATAACCATCATCATCATCGTCATCATTATTATTATCATCATTATAATTATTATTATTATTTTTATCATTATTATTGTAGCCATCATCATTGTTATTATCGTGTTGATTAGTTTTCTCATCATCGTTTTATAAATTCATAAACGTGATTTTAAAAAACTGTAAGAAAGAAATCAGGACCAAACCTTTCTTCATATTTACCTTGCATTCGTATTTCTTATGGAAGTATCTATGTATGTATGTATATGTATGTATGTAGGTATGTATGCATCCGTATGTATATATATATACGTATATATTGTTGTGAATGTGTATCTATATAATCATATTTCTTTTCTAATTATAGATATGTATGTGTTTATTTGTGTATTGTGTGTGTGTGTGTATAAGTGTATGTGAGTGTGTATGTGTGTGGGTGTAAATATATTAGGAATATTACAAACACATTCACTTTCACCCAACTGAAAACAGTTATCAAAGATAATATAATAAATAACAAAACCAGTTTTTTCTTATATATACTTATTGTGTATTTATTAAATAAAATATTCCCTGACAAATAACATTAAGAAATAACAGGACCAATATTTACAACGTAACAGCAATCAATAACAATAACAAAACAAAAATGTGAAATGTTTTCCTTTTCAAAAACAAAAAATATTATTCTCCGATGTCAAAGACTTCACATTAAACACTAACAATATTAACACGATTGCATGCTCACATATCGTATTTATATTAATGGCACAGTGATAAAGTCAAACAATGTTTTGTAAAAAGTTAGTAACAAAGCGTGGTATAGGCCTGGCTGACTTGACCCATTTCGTTGTACAGACCGCAATTCCAATTCTGCTCAGACGGCATCTGTGCAGGTACGTTCATCGGAAGCAGCGACATCTGAGACGACGGCATTTGGCCTGTGTACAGCATCTGTGCAGGAGCGGAGTAGATGTGACTTGGGTACATGGCAGGCGTACTCGAGTAGCAGGGAAAGTTCATCGAGGCCGCGACGGTCGAGTGGGTCATGGGTACATAGCCCAAATTTTTCCTGTACTCGGAAGAGATGTTGGCAACGCTGACGTCCTTCATGGAACTTTTGCGTGCACGGCGACGAGCATGTCGACGTCGGAAGTCGCCTTTGGCGAAGTCGTTTTCGCAAGCTGGATGAACGGACCAATAGTTTCCCTTACCGTTTTCCGCCCGCCCGCTTTTGATGAAACATTCGTTCAGCGAGAGATTGTGACGTATGCTGTTTTTCCATGCCTTGCTTTTGTCGTTGAAGTACGGAAAGTTGTCGCTGATGTACTGGTAGATGTCGCCTAGCAACATCTTCTTTCTTACATCACTGAGGATTGCCAAGGAAATGAGCGCAATGTACGAATGGTCTGGTTTCGATGAACGCAGATTTTCAAAGTTGTTTGTGGCTGCTTTGTCAAGAGACATCAGGACGTAACTGATGGGGTCCGAAGTGTCCCCGCTGCTGCTGCCGGAGTCGCTGGTCACGGACAGGGAGTCATTTGAGGAGACAGAGTTAAGTGGCAACTCCAAAATATCACGTCTCTGATCATTGGTCTGTCCTGTAAGGAAGTCGATGCTGAAGTTAATCATAGCTGGACGATTTTTTCTTTGAACGCTGAAATCTTCTTTCTTTCGTTCTTTTTAAAATCTTTTCTTGCAGCAGAAATTACAGTAAGTATTATTTGAAACAGTGAATCTGGAAGTGAAGTGTCTTGGCCACGTCGGCCTTATATAATGATATGTCGTCTCTTTTGATTGGTCGAATATGTCTTCATTCTGATTCGCTGATCGTGGAAATTTTCACAGTTTGTCGCATGCACATATACATATCTACATACGCACAAAAAACATAATTATTATGCAAAAATCCGTTCATTTCATTTACATTGCATTTGTCTATTGTTATTATTATTGTTATTAAATTACTTTTTTCATATACTTTATACGTCAATTCTTTAGAAAAGAGTCTTTGTTTATAAATAAATTGGTTACTTTCTTACTTTTGACCTAAAATACGTCATTTTCCTGTTAATTATTTATTTAATAAAAATACGTCCTTCTACCAGTCCTTTGTACCTGCAGTAATCAGGATTAAGCCTTCGTTGATAATATTTACATTGATACTGTATGTTTTATGCATGTATGTATGTGTGCATGTATATATGTATGCATGCATACGTATGTATATGTATATGTATATATAAGTTTATGTGTGTTTCTATATAATCATTTTTTGTTTTTCTTTTCTATTTATGTATATTGTATACATGTATTTATGTATGTACGTTATATTGCTTTGCTTATATTTATTTATTTATATATTTATTTTAGATGGCTTTTGTAAATGTTATTTTTGTTTATTTTTGTTTTCTCTTGTTTAATTCTCCACGACATATCTGTGACATGTTTTTTGTTTATCACTTGAGCGATATGTTACTGTGTTTACATTTTGTAAGTAATGAATGAACAGTGTCATTATTATACAATGAAACTTTACCTGATGTGAATGGAGTTTGCTTCAGTTAACATGTTTAGTAAATTATTTCTGGACATGATAGTGTAAAACTGTAGCAAACAGTATCATTGTTTGGTTCTTGTTTCACAAATATGTTTATGAACAACACAGAAAAAGAAACAAACAGTCGTGTTTGCAGCAGTGCTTCATGGGTATGTTAAGGCTAATGCAAGGTTAAAAAAAAAAACGTAGCTAAGCTGATCATTTGTAAAAGTTGATTCATGGCATATATCCACATCCTCACGCTTTGTCCGTTTTGCTGGCGAGTTCGGCAGAAAATTGAAACAAGGGACTTGCCTTGTCGTTAATGATTACTGAGGGTTAAATATATTTTGTTCATTTGAAATGCGAATTCAAAGTTAAAAATCAAACGAATAGTAAGGAAAATAAAACAATTACTACAAACATGTTACATCTGAAGTTAATATTCTTTGTTCCACAAGGTGTGGCATTATGTGTTTTAATAATTGTGGAATAATTGTCTATATTTTGGCGGTTTATGGGTTGTCGAAAAAAGTAGTCATAATAAATAATCGATTTAAAGAAATATATGTATTTTTAATTTTCACAGACATACTAATGAACAGTAGAGCAGTTCAGACGAAGCCTTGCTTATATAGTGAGAAAATACATTTTACTACCTGTTTCTAATTTATAATTTCATGGAATAAACTGCGAAAACTATTTAAATACAAAAATGGCGGATTGACGTACCAACAATTTATGCGCCATGCTGGGGACACGCGATTTTCTAGGTTTCTGAACCAACGAGTAACGTGTATGTATATATATATATATATATATAAACCGTATTCTGAACACATTTTTATATGGGTGTAATATAAAAAACGCACTAAAATATCGAAAAAATTATCTTACTCGTTTCAACACTAAAGCTAGACATAGAATACGTTTCCAGGCAACAGAATGAAAAGTGGCCATACACCTTTCACAGTTATTTATTGTTGTGAAAAGGTGCGGTTTGATAGAATCTTCTTGTTACCATTTCATTTTATTATTTTCCTGTTTTTCTTTCTCTTTTATTCAAGGAAAAATAACTTTGAATAGCAATCTATCTGACACATTAAAAATAAATTTGTCCTTCGTTTTTGTACATACTTACACATATACAAACATTCTAATATACACATAAATATATATATACATTATTATTTACTTACATACACACATACATACATTCATACACACATACAGATACATACATTTTGAGAAATATATATATGCAGTGTGTTTGTGTGTGAATGTGTGTGTGTATGTATGTATGTTTATATATATATATATATATATTGCTGTAACAAGGTACTGTATGATATCTTTCATGACATAATATAATCATCGTTAATTAGTCTCAGTTAAAAGTTTCTACCTGTTCTAATTAACTGGTGCCAATGTTCCCATGCATGTCAGAAGAACAAACACAGGTGCTTATACATCTACTCAGAATTCAGATCCTATTAAAAGAAGTAGTAACTGTAGTTGTAGTGGTGGAGATGGTAGTAAGTTTTTTTTTTTTTTGTTTTAGCAAATATAACAAAGGTAGCAGTTTTAGTAGTAATAGTAGTCGTAGCAATAGCAGTTCTAATAGCAGCAGCGGTAGCAATAATACCAGTACGAGCTGTAATGCTAGTAGTTTTAATACTACTAGTAATAGAAGTAATACTAGTAATTGTAGTATAGTAGAATCAGCATCAGTGGTAGTATTAGTAGTGGTAGTAGTAGTAATAGTAGCAGTTGTAGTAAAAGCAGCAGCAATAACCGTTGATGTTGTAAGAGCTCATTTTTGAATGAATGGACCAAAGTGCCTTTTTATAAAAAGAAAAAACAGAAAGGAAAAACAAAAAAAAAAAAAATAAAATAAAAAAATCTCAGTAACTACTGCTGTATGTTAACAACAATCTCACCCACAACAGTAGTCGGGACTAAATGTTCCAGATAACACACCTTCGACTATTTTCGTGTCATGCACATTAATCGCTGCTGGAGACCGTAAATTAAAGATCATTGCCGAATATTAACAGGCTTTAGATGGGCTAATTTGGAACGAAAAGATCAGCAGTTTCGTTTAACTCCGGCCATTCTAATCTTAGCAGCAGTAAACTGATATGTATATATTGGTTACTTTCTTACTTTTGACCTAAAATAGGGTCTGTGTTATTTATTTATTTAACCCAAAATATATCCGTCTAGCAGTTCTTTGGACCTGCAGTTATCCTGCCCAAACAATAAACAATGCTAATCAAATTAGGTTACTTCTAAAAAAAAAAGTAAAATTACTTCTAAAGCCAGCCGGACTTTGTAGGTATAAGCGTTATCAATACGACCATGGCCGAGTATCTATGTTAATAGCGTTTCGCTAATGACGTCACCTCTAACGTCAGTAGATTGATTCTCTTCCGAAGTCTGTGAGATAAACGTGACTTTAAAAAACTGTAAGAAAGAAATCAGGACCAAACCTTTCTTCATATTTACCTTGCAATTGTATTTCTTATGCAAGTATGTATGTATGTATGCATCAGTATGTATACGTATTCGTATATATTGTTGTGTGTGTGTATCTATATAATCATATTTCTATAATAGCTTTTCTATATATATATATTGTATATATGTATGTGCTTATTTGTGTAATGTGTGTGTGTGTGTGTATAAGTGTATGTGTGTGTGTGTATGTGTGGGTGTAAAGATAATAGCCATATTACTAATACATTCACTTTCACCGAACTGAAAACAGTTATGAAACATAATCTAATAAATAACAAAACCAGTTTTCTTCTTATTCAGTATTTATTAAATAAAATATTCCCTGACAAATAACATAAAGAAATAACAGGAAAAATATTTACAATGTAACAGAGATCAATAACAATAACAAAACAAAAATGTGAAATGTTTTCCTTTTCGAAAACAAAACATATTATTCTCCGATGTCAAAGACTTCACAACAAACACTAACAGTATTAACACTATTGCATGCTAACATATCAACGATATTTTATTTACATTAATGGCACAGTGATAAAGTCAAACAATGTTCTGTAAAAAGTTAGTAACAAAGCGTGGTATAGGCCTGGCTGACTTGACCCATTTCGTTGTACAGACCGCAATTCCAATTCTGCTCAGACGGCATCTGTGCAGGTACGTTCATCGGAAGCAGCGACATCTGAGACGACGGCATTTGGCCTGTGTACAGCATCTGTGCAGGAGCCGAGTAGATGTGACTGGGGTACATGGCAGGCGTACTCGAGTAGCAGGGAAAGTTTATCGAGGCCGCGACGGTCGAGTGGGTCATGGGTACATAGCCCAAATTTTTCCTGTACTCGGAAGAGATGTTGGCAACGCTGACGTCCTTCATGGAACTTTTGCGTGCACGGCGACGAGCATGTCGACGTCGGAAGTCGCCTTTGGCGAAGTCGTTTTCGCAAGCTGGATGAACGGACCAATAGTTTCCCTTACCGTTTTCCGCCCGCCCGCTTTTGATGAAACATTCGTTCAGCGAGAGATTGTGACGTATGCTGTTTTTCCATGCCTTGCTTTTGTCGTTGAAGTACGGAAAGTTGTCGCTGATGTACTGGTAGATGTCGCCTAGCAACATCTTCTTTCTTACATCACTGAGGATTGCCAAGGAAATGAGCGCAATGTACGAATGGTCTGGTTTCGATGAACGCAGATTTTCAAAGTTATTTGTAGCTGCTTTGTCAAGAGACATCAGGACGTAACTGATGGGGTCCGAAGTGTCCCCGCTGCTGCTGCCGGAGTCGCTGGTCACGGACAGGGACTCATTTGAGGAGACAGAGTTAAGTGGCAACTCCAAAATATCACGTCTCTGATCATTGGTCTGTCCTGTAAGGAAGTCGATGCTGAAGTTAATCATAGCTGGACGATTTTTTCTTTGAACGCTGAAATCTTCTTTCTTTCGTTCTTTTTAAAATCTTTTCTTGCAGCAGAAATTACAGTAAGTATTATTTGAAACAGTGAATCTTGAAAATGAAATGTTAACGTGCTAATCAGAGCCACGTCGGCCTTATATAATGATATGTCGTCTCTTTTGATTGGTCGAATATGGTCGAATATTCTTCATTCTGATTGGCTGATCGTGGAAATTTTCACAGTTTGTCGCATGCACATATACATATCTACATACGCACAAAAAACATAATTATTATGCAAAAATTCGTTCATTTCATTTACATTGCATTTGTCTATTGTTATTATTATTGTTATTAAATTACTTTTTTCATATACTTTATACGTCAATTCTTTAGATAAGAGTCTTTGTTTATAATTAAATTGGTTACTTTCTTACTTTTGACCTAAAATACGTCATTTTCCTCTTAATTATTTATTTAATAAAAATATACGTCCTTCTTCCAGTTGTTTGTACCAGTCCTTTGTAGTGCCAAAGTAATCAGGATTAAGCCTTCGTTGATAATATTTATCATTGATACTGTATGTTTTATTTTTATCATAATGTGTGCATGTATATATGCTTCATACGCCTTATGCAAATTTATTATATAATTTCTTAAATGGAATTTTAAAATACTATAAGAATGAAATCAGGATTAAGCCTTCGTTGATATATTTATATTGATACTGTATGTTTTATGCATGTATTTGCTATATATGTATCATTTTTTGTATATGTTTTTGTTTTTCTATTTATTTTTGTTTTTCTTTTCTATTTATGTATGTATGTATTTATGTATGTACGTTGTATTGCTTTGCTTTATATTTATTTATTTATATATTTATTTGAGATGGCTTTTGTAAATGTTATTTTTGTTTATTTTTTTTTCTCTTGTTTAATTCTCCACGACATATCTGTGACATGTTTTTTGTTTATCACTTGAGCGATATGTTACTGTGTTTACATTTTGTAAGTAATGAATGAACAGTGTCTTTATTATGCAATGGAACTTTACGGGATGTGAATGGAGTTTGCTTCAGTTAACATGTTTAGTGAATTATTTCTGGACATGATAGCGTAAAACTGTAGCAAACAGTATCATTGTTTGGTTCTTGTTTCACAAATATGTTTATGAACAACACAGAAAAAGAAACAAACAGTCGTGTTTGCAGCAGTGCATCATGGGTATGTTAAGGCTAATGCAAGGTTAAAAAACAAAACGTAGATAAGCTGATCATTTGTAAAAGCTGATTCATGGCATATACCCACATCCTCACGCTTTGTCCGTTTTGCTGGCGAGTTCGGCAGAAAATGATTGAAAATGATTACTGAGGGTTAAATATATTTTGTTCATTTGAAATGCGAATTCAAAGTTAAAAATCAAACGAATAGTAAGGACAATAAAACAATTACTACAAACATGTTACATTTGAAGTTAATATTCTTTGTTCCACAAGGTGTGGCATTATGTGTTTAATAATTGTGGAATAATTGTCTATATTTTGGCGGTTTATGGGTTGTCGAAAAAAGTAGTCATAATAAATAATCGATTTAAAGAAATATATGTATTTTTAATTTTCACAGACATACTAATGAACAGTAGAGCAGTTCAGACGAAGCCTTGCTTATATAGTGAGAAAATACATTTTACTACCTGTTTCTAATTTATAATTTCATGGAATAAACTGCGAAAACTATTTAAATACAAAAATGGCGGATTGACGTACCAACAATTTATGCGCCATGCTGGGGACACGCGATTTTCTAGGTTTCTGAACCAACGAGTAACGTGTATATATATATATATATATATATATATAAACCGTATTCTGAACACATTTTTAAATGGGTGTAATATAAAAAACGCACAAAAATATCGAAAAAATTATCTTACTCGTTTCAACACTAAAGCTAGACATAGAATACGTTTCCAGGCAACAGAATGAAAAGTGGCCATACCCCTTTCACAGTTATTTATTGTTGTGAAAAGGTGCGGTTTGATAGAATCTTCTTGTTACCATTTCATTTTATTATTTTCCTGTTTTTCTTTCTCTTTTATTCAAGGAAAAGTAACTTTGAATAGCAATCTATCTGACACATTAAAAATAAATTTGTCCTTCGTTTTTGTACATACTTACACATATACAAACATTCTAATATACACATAAATATATATATACATTATTATTTACTTACATACACACATACATACATTCATACACACATACAGATACATACATTTTGAGAAATATATATATGCAGTGTGTTTGTGTGTGAATGTGTGTGTGTATGTATGTATGTTTATATATATATATATATATATTGCTGTAACATTGTACTGTATGATATCTTTCATGAAATAATTATAATCATCATTAATTATTCTTAGTTAAAAGTTTCTACCTGTTCTAATTAACTGGTGCCAATGTTCCCACGCATGTCAGAAGAACAAACACAGGTGCTTATACATCTACTCAGAATTCAGATCCTATTAAAAGAAGTAGTAACTGTAGTTGTAGTGGTCGAGATGGTAGTAAGTTTATTTTTTATTTTTTGTTTTAGCAAATATAACAAAGGTAGCAGTTTTAGTAGTAATAGTAGTCGTAGCAATAGCAGTTCTAATAGCAGCAGCGGTAGCAATAATACCAGTACGAGCTGTAATGCTAGTAGTTTTAATACTACTAGTAATAGAAGTAATACTAGTAATTGTAGTATAGTAGCATCAGCATCAGTGGTAGTATTAGTAGTGGTAGTAGTAGTAATAGTAGCAGTTGTAGTAAAAGCAGCAGCAATAACCGTTGATGTTGTAAGAGCTCATTTTTGAATGAATGGACCAAAGTGCCTTTTTATAAAAAGAAAAAACAGAAAGGAAAAACCAAAAAAAAAAAAAAATAAAATAAAAAAATCCCTCAGTAATTACTGCTGTATGTTAACAACAATCTCACCCACAACAGTAGTCGGGACTAAATGTTCCAGATAACACACCTTCGACTATTTTCGTGTCATGCACATTAATCGCTGCTGGAGACCGTAAATTAAAGATCATTGCCGAATATTAACAGGCTTTAGATGGGCTAATTTGGAACGAAAAAAGATCAGCAGTTTCGTTTAACTCCGGCCATTCTAATCTTAGCAGCATTAAACTGATATGTCATATAAAATAAAAATTATAAAATGCTTTGTTTTTTTGACCTAAAATAGGGTCTGTGTTATTTTTATTTATTCCGTTTATATATATCCGTTAGGTTATTCTAAAAGTTTGTAGGTTTGGACCTGCATTTATCCTGATGTTATAAAAAAACAATAAACAATTCGCTAATAATCAAAAACAAAATAAAAAAAAATAAAATAAATTCGCCAGACTTTGTAGGTCATTCAGGCGTTATCAAACACAAACAATTTGAAAAAACAAAACAAAAATAAACAAAAAAAAAAGGAAAATAAAATAAAAAAAAAAAAATAAAAAAATAAAATAAAATAAAAATAAAAATGAAATAAAATAAAAAATATTATTATTATTATTGTTACAATAATAATCACGATCATCATCATCGTCATCATTATTATTATCATCATTATAATTATTATTATTATTTTTATCATTATTATTGTAGACATCATCATTGTTATTATCGTGTTGATTAGTTTTATCATCATCGTTTTATAAATTCATAAACGTGATTTTAAAAAACTGTAAGAAAGAAATCAGGACCAAACCTTTCTTCATATTTACCTTGCATTTGTATTTCTTATGGAAGTATCTATGTATGTATGTATGTAGGTATGTATGTAGGTATGTATGCATCCGTATGTATATATATACGTATATATTGTTGTGAATGTGTATCTATATAATCATATTTCTATATTTTCTTTTCTAATTATAGATATGTATGTGTTTATTTGTGTATTGTGTGTGTGTGTGTATAAGTGTATGTGAGTGTGTGTGTGTGTGTGGTAAATATATTAGGAATATTACAAACACATTCACTTTCACCCAACTGAAAACAGTTATCAAAGATAATATAATAAATAACAAAACCAGTTTTTCTTATATATATACTTATTGTGTATTTATTAAATAAAATATTCCCTGACAAATAACATTAAGAAATAAGAGGACCAATATTTACAACGTAACAGCAATCAATAACAATAACAAAACAAAAATGTGAAATGTTTTCCTTTTCAAAAACAAAAAATATTATTCTCCGATGTCAAAGACTTCACATTAAACACTAACAATATTAACACTATTGCATGCTCACATATCGTATTTATATTAATGGCACAGTGATAAAGTCAAACAATGTTTTGTAAAAAGTTAGTAACAAAGCGTGGTATAGGCCTGGCTGACTTGACCCATTTCGTTGTACAGACCGCAATTCCAATTCTGCTGAGACGGCATCTGTGCAGGTATGTTCATCGGAAGCAGGGACATCTGAGACGACGGCATTTGGCCTGTGTACAGCATCTGTGCAGGAGCCGAGTAGATGTGACTGGGGTACATGGCAGGCGTACTCGAGTAGCAGGGAAAGTTCATCGAGGCCGCGACGGTCGAGTGGGTCATGGGTACATAGCCCAAATTTTTCCTGTACTCGGAAGAGATGTTGGCAACGCTGACGTCCTTCATGGAACTTTTGCGTGCACGGCGACGAGCATGTCGACGTCGGAAGTCGCCTTTGGCGAAGTCGTTTTCGCAAGCTGGATGAACGGACCAATAGTTTCCCTTACCGTTTTCCGCCCGCCCGCTTTTGATGAAACATTCGTTCAGCGAGAGATTGTGACGTATGCTGTTTTTCCATGCCTTGCTTTTGTCGTTGAAGTATGGAAAGTTGTCGCTGATGTACTGGTAGATGTCGCCTAGCAACATCTTCTTTCTTACATCACTGAGGATTGCCAAGGAAATGAGCGCAATGTACGAATGGTCTGGTTTCGATGAACGCAGATTTTCAAAGTTATTTGTAGCTGCTTTGTCAAGAGACATCAGGACGTAACTGATGGGGTCCGAAGTGTCCCCGCTGCTGCTGCCGGAGTCGCTGGTCACGGACAGGGAGTCATTTGAGGAGACAGAGTTAAGTGGCAACTCCAAAATATCACGTCTCTGATCATTGGTCTGTCCTGTAAGGAAGTCGATGCTGAAGTTAATCATAGCTGGACGATTTTTTCTTTGAACGCTGAAATCTTCTTTCTTTCGTTCTTTTTAAAATCTTTTCTTGCAGCAGAAATTACAGTAAGTATTATTTGAAACAGTGAATCTGAAAGTGAAGTGTCTTGGCCACGTCGGCCTTATATAATGATATGTCGTCTCTTTTGATTGGTCGAATATGTCTTCATTCTGATTGGCTGATCGTGGAAATTTTCACAGTTTGTCGCATGCACGTATACATATGTTCATACGCAAAAATACATAATTATTATGCAAAAATTCGTTCATTCACATTTACATTGCATTTGTCTATTATTATTATTATTATTATTATTATTAAATTACTTTTTTCATATACTTTATAAATCAATTCTTTAGTTAAGAGTATTTGTTTATAATTAAATTGGTTACTTTCTTACTTTTGACCTAAAATACATCATTTTCGTGTTAATTATTTATTTAATAAAAATACGTCCTTCTACCAGTTGTTTGTACCTGTAGTTATCCTAAACAATAATCCATCAATAAAACTGTAAACAATTTCAAAAAAAAAATGCCGGACTTTGTAGGTTATTAGGCGTTATCAATACGACCATGGCCGAGTATCTATGTTAATATGGTTTTGCAAAACACGTCACCTCTGACGTCAGTAGATTGATTCTCTTCCGAAGTCTGTGAGATAAACCAACGCAGAGTTTTTCTTCTAATTACCGCGTTGTCAAGTGAATCTTGTTCTTATACATGATGTACTTTAATTTTAGTAAATGATCGAAAAAGAAAAGTTAAAAAGGAAATAGAGACAGAAGGAGAAGGAGGAACAACAACAACAACAATATAACAAATATATATATATAAATAACATAAAAAAACCTATTATTATTATTATTATTATAACCAGCATCATCATTATTATTATCGTCTTCATTATTTTTATCATCATCATTCTGAACAATCTTTTACTAACTTGTAAATTTATTATATAATTTCTTAAATGGAACTTTAAAATACTATAAGAATGAAATCAGGATTAAGCCTTCGTTGATAATATTTACCTTGATACTGTATGTTTTATGCATGTATGTATGAGTGCATGTATATATGTATGCATGCATACGTATGTATATGTATATGTATATATAAGTGTATGTGTGTTTCTATATAATCATTTTTTGTTTTTCTTTTCTATTTATGTATATTGTATACATGTATTTATGTATGTACGTTGTATTGCTTTGCTTTTATTTATTTATTTATATATTTATTTTAGATGGCTTTTGTAAATGTTATTTTTGTTTATTTTTGTTTTCTCTTGTTTAATTCTCCACGACATATCTGTGACATGTTTTTTGTTTATCACTTGAGCGATATGTTACTGTGTTTACATTTTGTAAGCAATGAATGAACAGTGTCTTTATTATACAATGAAACTTTACGGGATGTGAATGGAGTTTGCTTCAGTTAACATGTTTAGTGAATTATTTCTGGACATGATAGCGTAAAACTGTAGCAAACAGTATCATTGTTTGGTTCTTGTTTCACAAATATGTTTATGAACAACACAGAAAAAGAAACAAACGGTCGTGTTTGCAGCAGTGCTTCATGGGTATGTTAAGGCTAATGCAAGGTTAAAAAACAAAACGTAGCTGAGCTGATCATTTGTAAAAGCTGATTCATGGCATATACCCACATCCTCACGCTTTGTCCGTTTTGCTGGTGAGTTCGGCAGAAAATGATTGAAAATGATTACTGAGGGTTAAATATATTTTGTTCATTTTAAATGTGAATTCAAAGTTAAAAATCAAACGAATAGTAAGCAAAATAAAACAATTACTACAAACATGTTACATCTGAAGTTAATATTCTTTGTTCCACAAGCTGTGGCATTATGTGTCTTAATAATTGTGGAATAATTGTCTATATTTTGGCGGTTTATGGGTTGTCGAAAAAAGTAGTCATAATAAATAATCGATTTAAAGAAATATATGTATTTTTAATTTTCACAGACATACTAATGAACAGTAGAGCAGTTAAGACGAAGCCTTGCTTATATAGTGAGAAAATACATTTTACTACCTGTTTCTAATTTATAATTTCATGGAATAAACTGCGATAACTATTTAAATACAAAAATGGCGGATTGACGTACCAACAATTTATGCACCATGCTGGGGACACGCGATTTTCTAGGTTTCTGAACCAACGAGTAACGTGTATGTATATATATATATATAAACCGTATTCTGAACACATTTTTATATGGGTGTAATATAAAAAACGCACTAAAATATCGAAAAAATTATCTTACTCGTTTCAACACTAAAGCTAGACATAGAATACGTTTCCAGGCAACAGAATGAAAAGTGGCCATACAGCTTTCACAGTTATTTATTGTTGTGAAAAGGTGCGGTTTGATAGAATCTTCTTGTTACCATTTCATTTTATTATTTTCCTGTTTTTCTTTCTCTTTTATTCAAGGAAAAACAACTTTGAATAGCAATCTATCTGACACGTTAAAAATAAATTTGTCCTTCGTTTTTGTACATACTTACACATATACAAACATTCTAATATACACATAAATATATATATATACATTATTATTTACTTACCTACACACATACAGACATTCATACGCACATACAGTTACATACATTTTTGAGAAATATATATATGCAGTGTGTTTGTGTGTGAATGTGTGTGTGTATGTATGTATGTTTATATATGTATATATATATTGCTGTAACAAGGTACTGAATGATATCTTTCATGACATAATAAAATCATCGTTAATTAGTCTCAGTTAAAAGTTTCTACCTGTTCTAATTAACTGGTGCCAATGTTCCCACGCATGTCAGAAGAACAAACACAGGTGCTTATACATCAACTCAGAATTCAGATCCTATTAAAAGAAGTAGTAACTGTAGTTGTAGTGGTCGATATGGTAGTAAGTTTATTTTTTATTTTTTGTTTTAGCAAATATAACAAAGGTAGCAGTTTTAGTAGTAATAGTAGTCGTAGCAATAGCAGTTCTAATAGCAGCAGCGGTAGCAATAATACCAGTACGAGCTGTAATGTTAGTAGTTTTAATACTACTAGTAATAGAAGTAGTACTAGTAATTGTAGTATAGTAGAATCAGCATCAGTGGTAGTATTAGTAGTAGTAGTAGTAGTAGTAATAGTAGCAGTTGTAGTAAAAGCAGCAGCAATAACCGTTGATGTTGTAAGAGCTCATTTTTGAATGAATGGACCAAAGTGCCTTTTTATAAAAAGAAAAAACAGAAAGGAAAAACCAAAAAAAAATAAAAATAAAATAAAAAAATCCCTCAGTAACTACTGCTGTATGTTAACAACAATCTCACCCACAACAGTAGTCGGGACTAAATGTTCCAGATAACACACCTTCGACTATTTTCGTGTCATGCACATTAATCGCTGCGGTAGACCGTAAATTAACGATCATTGCCGAATATTAACAGGCTTTAGATGGGCTAATTTGGAACGAAAAGATCAGCAGTTTCGTTTAACTACGGCAATTCTAATCTTAGTAGCATTCAACTGACATGTATATATATTGGTTAGTTTCTTACTTTTGACCTGAAATAGGGTCTGTGTTATTTATTTATTTAACCCAAAATATATCCGTCTAGCAGTTCTTTGTACGTGCAGTTATCCTGCCCAAACAATAAACAATGCTAATCAAATTAGGATATTTCTAAAAAAAAGCTGGACTTTGTAGGTATAAGCGTTATCAATACGACCATGGCCGAGTATCTATGTTAATATCGTTTCGCTAATGACGTCACCTCTGACGTCAGTAGATTGATTCTCTTCCGAAGTCTGTGAGATAAACCAACGCAGTTTTTCTTCTAATTACCGCGTTGTCAAGTGAATCTTGTTCTTATACACGATGTACTTTAATTTGAGTAAATGATCGAAAACAAAAGTGAAATAACTGAAAAAGGAAAAAGAAAATACGAGAAAGGAGGAGGAGAAGGAAAAATAACAACAGAAACGAAAATAATAAAACAAATAAATATAAAATAAAAATAAAAATAATAAACTGAAATAAAATGAAATAAAATAAAATAAAAGTATTATTGTTATTATTCTTACAATAATAATCACCATCATCATCATAGTCATCATTATTATTATCATCATTATATTTATTATTATTATTTTATCATTATTAATGTAGCCATCATCATAGTTATTATTATCGTGCTGATTAGTTTTATCATCATCGTTTCAGAAATTCATAAACGTGACTTTAAAAAAGTGTAAGAAAGAAATCAGGACCAAACGTTTCTTCATATTTACCTTGCAATTGTATTTCTTATGCAAGTATGTATGTATGTATTCATCCGTATGTATTCGTATTCGATTATATTGTTGTGTGTGTGTATCTATATAATCGTATTTCTATAATAGCTTTTCTATTTATATATATATTGTATATATGTATGTGTTTATTTGTGTGTGTTATGTGTGTGTGTGTATAAGTGTATGTGTGTGTGTGTATGTGTGGGTGTAAAGATAATAGCCATATTACTAATACATTCACTTTCACCGAACTGAAAACAGTTATCAAACATAATCTAATAAATAACAAAACCAGTTTTCTTCTTATTCAGTATTTATTAAATAAAATATTCCCTGACAAATAACATTAAGAAATAACAGGAAAAATATTTACAACGTAACAGAGATCAATAACAATAACAAAACAAAAATGTGAAATGTTTTCCTTTTCGAAAACAAAAAATATTATTCTCCGATGTCAAAGACTTCACATCAAACACTAACAGTATTAACACTATTGCATGCTAACATATCAATGATATTGTATTTACATTAATGGCACAGTGATAAAGTCAAACAATGTTCTGTAAAAAGTTAGTAACAAAGCGTGGTATAGGCCTGGCTGACTTGACCCATTTCGTTGTACAGACCGCAATTCCAATTCTGCTCAGACGGCATCTGTGCAGGTACGTTCATCGGAAGCAGCGACATCTGAGACGACGGCATTTGGCCTGTGTACAGCATCTGTGCAGGAGCCGAGTAGATGTGACTGGGGTACATGACAGGCGTACTCGAGTAGCAGGGAAAGTTCATCGAGGCCGCGACGGTCGAGTGGGTCATGGGTACATAGCCCAAATTTTTCCTGTACTCGGAAGAGATGTTGGCAACGCTGACGTCCTTCATGGAACTTTTGCGTGCACGGCGACGAGCATGTCGACGTCGGAAGTCGCCTTTGGCGAAGTCGTTTTCGCAAGCTGGATGAACGGACCAATAGTTTCCCTTACCGTTTTCCGCCCGCCCGCTTTTGATGAAACATTCGTTCAGCGAGAGATTGTGACGTATGCTGTTTTTCCATGCCTTGCTTTTGTCGTTGAAGTACGGAAAGGTGTCGCTGATGTATTGGTAGATGTCGCCTAGCAACATCTTCTTTCTTACATCACTGAGGATTGCCAAGGAAATGAGCGCAATGTACGAATGGTCTGGTTTCGATGAACGCAGATTTTCAAAGTTATTTGTAGCTGCTTTGTCAAGAGACATCAGGACGTAACTGATGGGGTCCGAAGTGTCCCCGCTGCTGCTGCCGGAGTCGCTGGTCACGGACAGGGACTCATTTGAGGAGACAGAGTTAAGTGGCAACTCCAAAATATCACGTCTCTGATCATTGGTCTGTCCTGTAAGGAAGTCGATGCTGAAGTTAATCATAGCTGGACGATTTTTTCTTTGAACGCTGAAATCTTCTTTCTTTCGTTCTTTTTAAAATCTTTTCTTGCAGCAGAAATTACAGTAAGTATTATTTGAAACAGTGAATCTGGAAGTGAAGTGTCTTGGCCACGTCGGCCTTATATAATGATATGTCGTCTCTTTTGATTGGTCGAATATGTCTTCATTCTGATTGGCTGATCGTGGAAATTTTCACAGTTTGTCGCATGCACGTATACATATGTTCATACGCAAAACATACATAATTATGATGCAAAAATTCGTTCATTTCATTTACATTGCATTTGTCTATTATTATTATTATTATTATTATTATTATTATTAAAATTAATATTTTCATATAATTGATACGTGAATTCTTTCTTTATGAGTCATTCTTTATAAATAAAATGGTTAGTTTTGACCTAAAATACATCATTTCCGTGTATGAAAAATTATTTAATAAAAATACGTCCTAATAAAAGTTCTTTGTTCCAGCAGTTATCCTGCCCAAACAATAATCAATGCTGATCAAATTAGGTTACTTCTGAAAAAAAAGCGTGGTAGATATTAGGCGTTGTCAATACGACCGTGGCCGAGTATCTATGTTAATATGGTTTTGCAAAACACGTCACCTCTGACGTCAGTAGACTGATTCTCTTCCGAAGTCTGTGAGATAAACCAACGCAGAGTTTTTCTTCTAATTACCGCGTTGTCAAGTGCATCTTGTTCTTGTAAATGATGTACTTTAATTTGAGTAAATGATCGAAAAAGAAAAGAAAATAGAGACAGAAGGAGAAGGAGGAACAACAACAACAATATAACAAATATATGTATATATATATATAAATAACATAAAATAAAACTATTATTATTATTATTATTATAACCAGCATCATTATTATTATTGTCGTCTTCATTATTTTTATCATCATCATTCTGAATAATCTTTTACTAACTTGTAAATTTATTATATAATTTCTTAAATGGAACTTGAAAATACTAAAGAATGAAATCAGGATTAAGCCTTCGTTGATAATATTTACCTTCATACTGTATGTTTTATGCATGTATGTATGAGTGCATGTATATATGTATGCATGCATACGTATGTATATGTATATGTATATATAAGTGTATGTGTGTTTCTATATAATTATTTTTTGTTTTTCTTTTCTATTTATGTATATTGTATACATGTATATATGTATGTACGTTCTATTGCTTCGCTTTTATTTATTTATTTATATATTTATTTTAGATGGCTTTTGTAAATGTTATTTTTGTTTATTTTTGTTTTCTCTTGTTTAATTCTCCACGTCATATCTGTGACATGTTTTTTGTTTATCACTTGAGCGATATGTTACTGTGTTTACATTTTGTAAGCAATGAATGAACAGTGTCATTATTATACAATGAAACTTTATGAGAAGTGAATGGAGTTTGCTTCAGTTAACATGTTTAGTGAATTATTTCTGGACATGATAGTGTAAAACTGTAGCAAACAGTATCATTGTTTGGTTCTTGTTTCACAAATATTTTTATGAACAACACCGAAAAAGAAAGAAACAGTCGTGTTTGCTGCAGTGCTTCATGGGTATGTTAAGGCTAATGCAAGGTTAAAAAACAAAACGCAGCTAAGCTGATCATTTGTAAAAGTTGATTCATGGCATATATCCACGTCCTCACGCTTTGTCCGTTTTGCTGGCGAGTTCGGCAGAAAATTGAAACCAGGGACTTGCCTTGTCGTTAATGATTACTGAGGGTTAAATATATTTTCTTCATTTGAAATGCGATTTCAGAGTTAAAAATCAAACGAGTAGTAAGGAAAATAAAACAATTACTACAAACATGTTACATCTGAAGTTAATATTCTTTGTTCCACAAGGTGTGGCATTATGTGTTTTAATAATTGTGGAATAATTGTCTATATTTTGGCGGTTTATGGGCTGGCGAAAAAATGAGTCATAATAAATAATCGATTTAAAGAAATATATGTATTTTTAATTTTCACAGATATACTAATGAACAGTACAGCAGTTCAGACGAAGCCTTGCTTATATAGTGAGAAAATACATTTTACTACCTGTTTCTAATTTATAATTTCATGGAATAAACTGCGAAAACTATTTAAATACAAAAATGGCGGATTGATTCACCAACAATTTATGCGCCATGCTTGGGACACGCGATTTTCTGGGTTTCTGAACCAATGAGTAACGTGTGTATATATATATATATATATAAACCGTAACAAGTAAACAACGAAGCCGTATTTAACAAATACAAATTAAAACACATGTCTGAAGCCTGGTTTCTGAAAGCCGAAAATAAATTATATTTTTACAAAGTAATATCAAATTTTATATATTTATCTGAAACGTCATTTATTTTACAATCAACCAAACAGAGAGAGAGACAGAGATGTAATTAGAAAGTGAAACATTAGAACTTACAGTGTGTTTGCCATATATAACTGCTTTTCTCTTTATACACATCCGTCTGTATTGTGTGTGTTTATTAACATTTTCTGTGTTATTTTGATTTCATCTCTCTCTGTTATTTAGTATTTAATGTTCTTTTGTTGTTTAGATCAATTATAGAGATATCATAATAGACTTTGAAAACAGTATTTGAAATTTTTTAATTTTCTACTGCATACTGCACTTGTAACAAATACAGATAAAAATGGCGGATTGACGTCAGTGCTGAACTAAGAATAGATTTTCAAGTCTACACGTTTATTTAAATGAATTACTTAAATAACTGTTTCACACAGTTATTTTACGATCTGTTTAAAGTATTAATTATTATGTTAAAAAACAACAATAACAAAAACATTTAAAATGAATTGTGTTTAAGAACTGAATTTGTCTAAATAATAACACATTCACAATTTTGAATGAAAATATTGAAATATATATATATATATAAAACATCTCCTCTGCAATCAAAAAATAACATAAACATACGTCTAAATCAGATTTCTCCTGTTCATCTAGACCTCAGATAATTTTGTACACATACGAGGAGTCCAGGAGGTTTTGTTGTGTTTTAAAAACAAATCATGACAAAAGAAATACGTTTAGATGTTTATTAGTTTGCTCGCTGTACTATGCCATGCAGGTATTAACAACTCTACCTTTAGTTTAATTAATTGTTTATTTTTATATTAGTCCGAGCTTAAAATGTAGAATGTTTGTAGGAAAAAAAATATTAACGGTACATCGATGTGTGAAGAAAAAAACACAAAAAGACAAATAAACATAAAAGAAAAATCTGTTTCACAATAATGTTGGAAAGGAAAATTAATAAAACTGATAATGATAAAGTATTGCAGAGATTACAATTATATTTTATCTCTTTTCTTAAACTTTTATTATTATTATTATGTTTTTAAGAAAAGAGAAGAAAACATTTCTAAATTAGTATTGCTCACTATAGAAATAAAACAGTATGGTTTACAAGAGATTCAGTTAAAAATTTAAAATTAAAAATAAATTTCTGTATATTCGTACAATGAAATAGAAAGAAAATCTTATCTTTCTGAAGAATATTTTAAACGGGTGAAATATAAAATGCTCAAAAACATCGACAAAACTAACTTTCTCGTTTCAACACTAAAGCTAGACATGGAATACTCTTCAAGGCAACATAATGAAAGTGGCCATACAGCTTTCACAGTTATTTTTTCTTGTGAAAAGGTGCGGTTTGATAGAATCTCCTTGTTACAATTTCATTTTATTATTTTCATATTTTTCTTTCTCTTTTATTCAAGGAAAAATACCTTTGAATAGCAATCTATCTAAGACATGAAAAATAGATTTGTCCTTCGTTTTTGTACATACATATAGACATATAAACGTTTGAACACACGCACACACACACAGACACACATATATAAATTAATACAAAAAAAAAAAATAACTCAGAGTAATTACTGCAGTATATTTACAACAATCTCACCCAGAACAGTAGTCGGGACTAAATGTTCCAGATAACACACCTTCGGCTATTTTCGTGTTAAGCAAATTAATAGCTGCGGTAGACCGTAAATTAACGATCATAGCTGAATATTAATAGGCTCTAGATGTGCAGTTTCGTTTAACTCCGGCCATTCTAATCTTAGCAGCATTAAACTGATATCTCAAGACATTAAACACTTGTTCTTCATACAGGCACACACACACAGACACACACACACACACACACACACACAAACACACATACACACAAAGATGTATGAACTGGTTATTTTCTTACTTTAGACCTAAAATAGGGTCTGTGTTATTTATTTATTTAACCCCAAATATATCCGTCTAGCAGTTCTTTGGACCTGCAGTTATCCTGCCCAAACAATAAACAATGCTAATCAAATTAGGTTACTTCTAAAAAAAAAGCCTGACTTTGTAGGTATAAGCGTTATCAATACGACCATGGCCGAGTATCTACGTTAATATGGTTTTGCTAAACACGTCACCTCTGACGTCAGTAGATTGATTCTCTTCCGAAGTCTGTGAGGTAAACCAACGCAGAGTTTTTCTTCTAATTACCGCGTTGTCAAGTGCATCTTGTTCTTATACATAATGTACTTTAATTTGAGTAAATGATCGAAAACAAAAGTGAAATAACTGAAAAAGGAAAAAGAAAATACGAGAAAGGAGGCGGAGAAGGAAAAATAACAACAGAAACGAAAACAATAAAACAAATAAATATAAAATAAAAATAAAAATAATAAAATAAAATAAAATGAAATAAAATAAAACAGTTATTGCTATTATTATTACAATAATAATCACATCATCATCGTCGTCATCATTATTATTATCATCATTATTATTATTATTATTTTATCATTATTATTGTAGCTATCATCATTGTTATTATTATCGTCTTGATTAGTTTTCTCATCATCGTTTTATAAATTCATAAACGTGACTTTAAAAAAGTGTAAGAAAGAAATCAGGACCAAACCTTTCTTCATATTTACTTTGCAATTGTATTTCTTATACAAGTATGTATGTATGTATGCATCCGTATGTATACGTATTCGTATATATTGTTGTGTGTGTGTATCTATATAATCATATTTCTATAATAGCTTTTCTATTTATATATATATATATTGTATATATGTATGTGTTTATTTGTGTAGTGTGTGTGTGTGTATAAGTGTATGTGTGTGTGTGTATGTGTGGGTGTAAATATATTAGGAATATTACAAATACATTCACTTTCACCCAACTGAAAACAGTTATCAAAGATAATATAATAATAACAAAACCAGTTTTTTCTTATATATATTTATTCTGTATTTATTAAATAAAATATTCCCTGACAAATAACATCAAGAAATAACAGGACCAATATTTACAACGTAACAGCAATCAATAACAATAACAAAACAAAAAATGTGAAATGTTTTCCTTTTCAAAAACAAAAAATATTATTCTCCGATGTCAAAGACTTCACTTTAAACATTAACAATATTAACACTATTGCACGCTCACATATCGTATTTACATTAATGGCACAGTGATAAAGTCAAACAATGTTTTGTAAAAAGTTAGTAACAAAGCGTGGTATAGGCCTGGCTGACTTGACCCATTTCGTTGTACATATCGCAATTCCAATTCTGCTCAGACGGCATCTGTGCAGGTACGTTCATTGGAAGGAGCGACATCTGAGACGACGGCATTTGGCCTGTGTACAGCATCTGTGCAGGAACCGAGTAGATGTGACTGGGGTAGATGGCAGGCGTACTCGAGTAGCAGGGAAAGTTTATCGAGGCCGCTACGGTCGAGTGGGTCATGGGTACATAGCCCAAATTTTTCCTGTACTCGGAAGAGATGTTGGCAGCGCTGACGTCCTTCATGGAACTTTTTCGAGCACGGCGACGAGCATGTCGACGTCGGAAGTCGCCTTTGGCGAAGTCGTTTTCGCAAGCTGGATGAACGGACCAATAGTTTCCCTTACCGTTTTCCGCCCGCCCGCTTTTGATGAAACATTCGTTCAGCGAGAGATTGTGACGTATGCTGTTTTTCCATGCCTTGCTTTTGTCGTTGAAGTATGGAAAGGTGTCGCTTATGTACTGGTAGATGTCGCCTAGCAACATCTTCTTTCTTACATCACTGAGGATTGCCAAGGAAATGAGCGCAATGTACGAATGGTCTGGTTTCGATGAACGCAGATTTTCAAAGTTATTTGTAGCTGCTTTGTCAAGAGACATCAGGACGTAACTGATGGGGTCCGAAGTGTCCCCGCTGCTGCTGCCGGAGTCGCTGGTCACGGACAGGGACTCATTTGAGGAGACAGAGTTAAGTGGCAACTCCAAAATATCACGTCTCTGATCATTGGTCTGTCCTGTAAGGAAGTCGATGCTGAAGTTAATCATAGCTGGACGATTTTTTCTTTGAACGCTGAAATCTTCTTTCTTTCGTTCTTTTTAAAATCTTTTCTTGCAGCAGAAATTACAGTAAGTATTATTTGAAACAGTGAATCTGAAAGTGAAGTGTCTTGGCCACGTCGGCCTTATATAATGATATGTCGTCTCTTTTGATTGGTCGAATATGTCTTCATTCTGATTCGCTGATCGTGGAAATTTTCACAGTTTGTCGCATGCACGTATACATATGTTCATACGCAAAACATACATAATTAATATGCAAAAATTCGTTCATTTCATTTACATTGCATTTGTCTATTATTATTATTATTATTATTATTATTATTATTAATTATTATTATTAAATTAATATTTTCATATAATTGATACGTGAATTCTTTCTTTATGAGTCATTCTTTATAAATAAAATGGTTAGTTTTGACCTAAAATACATCATTTCCGTGTATGAAAAATTATTTAATAAAAATACGTCCTAATAAAAGTTCTTTGTTCCAGGAGTTATGATGCCCAAACAATAATCAATGCTGATCAAATTAGGTTACTTCTGAAAAATAAGCGTGGTAGATATTAGGCGTTGTCAATACGACCGTGGCCTAGTATCTATGTTAATATGGTTTTGCAAAACACGTCACCTCTGACGTCAGTAGACTGATTCTCTTCCGAAGTCTGTGAGATAAACCAACGCAGAGTTTTTCTTCTAATTACCGCGTTGTCAAGTGAATCTTGTTCTTATACATGATGTACTTTAATCTGAGTAAATGATCGAAAACAAAAACAAAAAAGAAAATAGAGAAAGAAGGAGAAGGTGGAACAACAACAATATAACAAATATATATATATATATATATATATAACATAAAATAAAATCATTATCGTCTGCATTATTTTTATCATAATCATTCTGAACAATCTTTTAGTAACTTGTAAATATATTTTATAATTTCTTAAAGGTAACTTTAGGAAACTGAGAATGATACTGTATTTCTTTTGAAAGTATTTATGTATGTTTATATGTACGTATGCATTTACGAGAAAAGAGTACTAAAACTGTTATTAAATTGTTATCGATAAGAAGAACGATATTAGAATGTAAATAGAAATTAGTAATTTATTACAATTCAAAAAAAAAAAAAAAAGCCAGATCATTATAATGCACTTTTCGTTTCTTTTAATGTCATTTCTTAGATAAATCATATTACAAAAACAAAATAATACATATGCATACATCTTGCTTTTAAAATCATAACGATTCAAACAAATATAAGATAAACGATTCGTCAGCTGAACCATTTTAATATACGACTCATCAGATAAAGATATTTTATTATTTGAATCGTGAGATAGACCATTTTATTATTCATGTGGTGGGATAGGCCATTTTAATATTCAAGTCGTGAGATAGACCATTTTAATACACGAGTCCTAGTATAAGCAATTTTAAAATGCAAGTTGTGAGATCAACCATTTTAACATATGACTCATGAGATAAACCATTTTAATATGTGAGTAGTAACATGAAATAATTTCTAATACGAGTCGTAAGATTAACTATTTTAATAATTATATCAGAAGTGAGATAAACCAATTCAATACAAATATACGACACATGATTAGAGGCAAACACCTCAAAGAAAGATCAAGTTTCGTAAAGTATTCGTTTGAAAATAAAAATATTCAAAACTTGAAAATTCAAGTTCAACTATGGAGACCAAAAAAACTTTGGAATATATCAGCTACCTTGAATTCAGTCACGTCCATTACTGGACCTATTGGTGGAAGCTCTCCTTTGTAAGTGTTGAGCAATGTCAAGGCCAGAGACAACGTCTTCGAGCCGTTGTTAGTCAGTAAAACACTGCGAACACTTCGTGTCCACGTGTTGTGAAAAGAAGAAAGTTTCTTGTTCTCGTTGTCAATCAACACGTGTGGTATGTTGAGCAGCGTGCTTAAGATATGTCCGTGAAGACGATCAGTGATGACCACGCGTCCTCGCTGCAGAAACACAAACCCGTTGTTCGCCATTAGGAAAGCATTTTCCATTGTTGTTGTTCCACTGGGCGTTTTCCAATTCAACCAGTCGGCTACGTGAACCGTTACGTTGTTTGGCATCTTGATTTTATCAGTCAGGTAACCGGGACTCTCTTTATCAGTACGTTTCAACCAAAGGATGTCATATGTAGGCGACATGAAGCGACGAACTTCACCAATCTGAAAAGCCATGTCCGGTGCTAATATAAATTTAGTTAGGTTCTTGTTCCAGTATTTCAGAGCGATGTTCAACGACTGTCTGTCTCTGAGCATTATCGTCAGGTTAGGATTACAGCAGTAAAGTTTCTTACACAACTCAAAGTGATTCCCGCTGTACACGTTGTGAGGAACGAAAATACTTTGAGGGAAAATAACTAATTTGAAACCGTCGAATCTTGTAATTATATCTTTCCTGAGGTTATCACTGAGAGGGTATCCAACAAAATTCCCTCCTCCATGAAACAATATAACAAGTTCATCCTTGGAATAGTTCTTACTTAATTTTTCCGCATATTCTTGTAACTGATTTTTTACGCAATCATAGCACAGACAGTAAAATACAAGTTTAATTCCCAGACGTCTTAGAAAGTACACTTCACCAACTGTGATGGCAGAATCACCTTTGTTCTCAGAAGCTGAAACATCAAACAGAAATGCATATTTAAATTTACCTAGGATATGCTGAAATAACTGAAACTGGATTCTTTGAGTTTCATGGATGACTTCTTTAGACGTAGACAAAAGAGGAGATAAGGAATTTGTATTGTATACATGATCAGTAAGATTCCAGCTGAGAAATGTTTCGTTTTCTTTCTTGTGTTCAACCAAATAATTTTCATTCAGATCTGGATACAGCTGTTCTTTGTCCAATAGTTCATTATTTAAACTGACACGTTTGACTCGTTGTGTTTCTTGTACTCTGAATGAGAGAACTGACATCCCAGTGAAGAGAAGAATTGAAAAAAAGAACAGTTCCATTCGTCGAGTACAAAACCTTGGCTTCCTTGAATCTGATAACAGATTGCATACGAATAAAGATAACTATACATACACGTTAACATTTAATGAAGTGTGAAAAAAAACGACCATATTCAAAACAATAGATTTGTATTTACTTTATGAAATCAAGAATAGAAATGGTAGTTTTCTAATAATAAATAAAAATGAGTGTTAAAATTAATTTCTGACATACTTGTACAAAGAAATGTTATGAAATTTTTGTCAGTCGGTATACCCTTAACAACAGCGACAACGAAACAAACAAATGAAAAAATATCAAATTTATTCACTTTGAACACAGTATTAAGGAACTACCATCTCACCTGAATCTGTAAGTTCCATGGTTTCATTACGTACAAATTTTTCTCGTATGAAGATAACAAGTCCCAACGTGCAGACACCCAAACCATTGAAGTTCCACACAGTCGCATGTCTTTGACCAGACAGGTAGAGTAGAAAAATCACAGTTATTCTTTTCATGATGTTGCTGACGGCGTGACTCAACACAGACATGTACCGCAGCACGACATTCGCAGACAAATAAGAGTAGACCACGTGGAGGATGCTGGATGACAGCACTGTAATCAGAGTCAACGTCGTTGTCGTAGGAAGAAATCCTTTCAGTTCGATAATATACGTTACTAGCACTAACGTAGCAACACTAGCTGCAACATAGCAGATGTACACTACAGGACGCAGTCGTAGTTCCTTAGATTGTTGATGACCTATTTTCATGGCAACGTTTCTTGCAGCTATCGTGATGTTAGATATGAATGCCATCACCGCACCTATGGACATCGACGACGTTACAAACGGGTTACCTGCGAACCCTACGGCACCGAATACAATCAATGGCAGACTCACTATTGTTGATACAGATGTTGATGTCGTTAGGAAACTACGTAGTAGTAGAGCTGTGGTGATGGGTTCCATCAGTTTGATTGCAAACGTAGATGATGCGTGCATAAATTCCATGCTGCAGTTTGTAGCGAAACTGCCTGCAATGTGTGATAGAATCATGACGTAGAACACGTTGCTGAACGTCCACAAGAGAATAACATGTCATACTTTGAAAGATTGTTAGAATGATGGACAAATAAAGTCCTTGACCTTCTGGCACAATCTGGCACATTGATGACAGAGATAAGAGGTCAAAGTCCACGTGACGAAAACCAATACAATCTGAAGAATGAGAAAATTGAAAATCTACACATTGGTCAAAGCAAATATACGAACTACTGGTCGTAGCTTTTTCATTGTTAACTATCACCTATACACTTGTATTGAAATGTCAGCACATGAAACCAAAATACGTAAAAGAAATATGATAACTGGGATCTGATTTTATTTTTCAAGTATTTGAAATATACATGACTAAAATATTAAAAGAAATAAATAGCTATACAAAATCTTTTTCTCGTACATCTGTGTGTGTGTGTGTGTGTCTCTCTCTCTCTCTGATTTTTGTTCATTTCAATTATATTTTTAGATTTTAGTTTTTCACAGTTTGCAGTTTAACAATGATGAATTGGCTAAGAACATAATTTTTGTTCAGTAACAATAACAAAACAAGAACAAAAACAACGACAATAATAATGAGAGAATGAAGAACAACAACAACAAAAATAATAATACAAATAATGTTGTTGCTGTTGTTTAAGATATTTCGGACTAAAATCTTCACTAATATAAACCGTTTCTTCTAAATATGATCTTAACGGAGATAACACACGTCACAAACAATCTTCTATTGTAATGCACACCACAGTAACAAGCTTGTATAAGAGCAATGCATAGCTCTCAGTTATTAGGAGTATCAGAGAAAGAAACAGTTTTCGTTTGCTTTGTTTTATTTTATTTTGTCTCATTTTATTTTATTATCTTTATTTATTTATTTTTATTACTACTACTACTACTACTACTACTACTACTACTACTACTACTACTACTACTACTACTACTATTATTATTATTATTATTAATGTTCTTCAGTTTAAATCGGACTCCTAACGTCAAAGCTGGACAGGTGTAATACAACAACAACAACAACAACAACAATAATAATAATAATAATAATGAATGCGATATTGATAATCATAATAATAACAACAACAATAACAACAGCAAGAACGAAACAATTAAGAAAGAAAACTTTGAATACTTTTTTAGAAATCTTAACATTCAATAGCATAAAAACTGTTTTAAAAATAGGTAATATTAATTTTAAATCATGAGTCAAAATTCAGGTATTTGCTATTTCCAAGTCCGTGATAGATTAGTGTGTAGTTGTTGTCAGAATTCTAAAACCTTTGATATGACTAAATTAAAGAGGAACCTGAACACATCAGATAAATCAAAGTAAACTCTTCTTGAAATTGAAAAGTCCAATTATCTGTTCACTTTATTTGAATAGTGGGGTTGATAACAATGCGGAATGTATAAACTGTAAAAAGTAAATTACAGATTCTTTTCAGAAAATCAGGCGATTTCGGAAAGGATTTAATACATTCAAAATATATCGAAATATCATAAATCTGAATCTTTCATTAAGGACAAAAAAAAAAAATCTGCTACAACTACTACTACTACTATTAATAATAATGCAAATAATAGTTATAACAACACGAAAAAAATATGATAAAATAGATAACAAAAAAAATAATAATAAAATAAAATAAAATAAATTAATTAATTAACTGGACCTATTGGTGGGAGCTCTCCTTTGTAATTGCTGAGCAATATGATAAGGTCGAATGTCTGACGGTCTTGGGCATTAGCGTAAATGCTTAAACGTATCGATTTATTGGATAAAAGTCCTTCTTTATAAATAAAATAGTTATTTTCTTACTCTTGACCTAAAATACGCAATTACCGTGATGCTGTATTTCTTATGCAAATATCCATGTATGCTTATATATGTACGTACGTACGTATGTATGTATATTATATTGCTTTGCTTATATTTATTTATTAATCTTTTCTGTGTGTGTGTGTGTGTATATATATATATATATACAGAGAGAGAGAGAGAGAGATTGTTACCAGCTGATTCACAACGTGACAAAGCATTTTGTAAGTAATGAATGAACAGTGTGATTATTTTACAATGAAACTTTAGGAGAAGTGAATGCAGTTTGCTTCAGTTAACATCTTTAGTGAATTATTTGCCAACATGGGAGTGTAAAACTGTAGCAAACAGTATCATTGTTTGGTTCTTGTTTCACAAATATTTTTATGAACAACACAGAAAAATAAATAAACAGTCTTGATAGCAGCAGTGCATCATGGATATGTTAAGGCTTATGAAAGGTTGACATAACAAATCGCAGCTAAGCATATCATTTGTAAAAGCTGACTCATGACATATACCCACACTCTGTCACGATTTGACATTTTTGCTGGCGAGTTCGGCGATACGGCGATAGGATGTATAAACTTACAACCAGAGTCTTGCTATCTCGTTGATCATTATTGAGTATTCAGTATACTTTTGTTCTTTTGAAATGCGAATTCGATGTTAAAAAAAATAAATAAATCAGACGAATAGTAAGAAAAATAAAATAATTACTATACATATGTGAAGTTAATATTCTTTGTTCCACAAACACTTAATAAGGTGTGGTAATATGTTCTAAAATAATTCTGGAATAATTGTCCATAGTTTGGCTGTTTATTGGCTGCCCTAAGAAAAAGTCATAGACGGATAATAAATAATCGATTTAAAAAAATATATGTATTTTTAATTTTCACAGACGATCAGCTATGCAGTTCAGAGAAACCTTGTTTATTTAAGAAAAAAAAAAAACTTTTTCCTACTAGTTTGTAATTTATCATTGTTGAAACGATGTTTGAATACTTAAGTGCTGCACTTTACAGGGCGGCATTGTATCATTTATGAAATATATATTTCTCAAAATTTTGTGTTTAATAAATGCATGTCAAATATGGAGTTAAAGTAAATTTATGCATTTTTCATTTCAACAAATCTGGCAATCGAGACCTTTCTCCTAAAACTTTAAACCATATCCGCCAATGCTTATGTATGAAAAATGACCCATTCGGTAATCCTGTTTTGTCTTTTGTTACAAACAACTCAACTCTGAGCCTGTGTCTGTACTGTAAACACTGCCATTGATTTAATGAATATTTTAAACATGAATTTTGCCATAAAATGTTTAATATATATTAAGATTTTAAAATTAAGAAGAAAAGGAAATTTCGGTGACATGAAATACAGTTTAAAATTTTAAGCTTCTCCTCATGCCACTGCTACTGAAAAATCGGAAAGAATAACAGATCAATTGTTTATGGTTTGATGGAAAAAACAGCGAAAACTATCTTAATTCAAATATTGCAGACTGACGTAGTAACAGTTTATTCGCCATTCTTGCGTAACAAGATTTCCCGAGTTTCTGGACCTTTGAGTAACATATATCAATATATATATATATAGATATATAAGATAAACCGTGAGAAGTAAAAAACGAAGTCGTATTTAACAAATAGAAATTAAAACGAATTTTTGAATCCTGTTTTCTGAAAGCCGAAAATAAATGGTTGGGTACTTGTAATGTTTTCTTTATTGAAGCATGTCATATTTATTTAAAGTAATATCAAATTTCATATATTTATCTGAAACATTATTTATTTTACAACTAGAAAACGGGAATAGTCTTTGATGGAACAGGTATCTTTTGGTCTTAATTTTTACAGGTATCTCGGCAACGCTGTTCAGTTCGGACAATATATACAGATATACACGTATGTATATATGTGTAGAGAGCGAGAGAGAGAGAGAGAGAGAGAGAGAGAGAGAGAGAGAGAGAGAGAGAGAGAGAGAGAGAGAGAGAGAGAGAGAGAGAGAGAGAGAGAGAGAGAGAGAGAGAGAGAGAGAGAGATATGTAACTATGGAGATAAAAATTATATTAGATAGGATGATAATATTAGGAAGACCAAATAAATGTGAATACCTTTCTCTATCCTTTGTTATCATAAATTTACTGTTGTTTCAGTTACAAACCAGTAAGTATATTTCTACAAACACGAAACAGTTTTCCCTTCTTTTGCTGGACTCCGAGTCACCGCTCAAGCAAGACATCTATGTTGCGGATACCTGTTTAATAACTGAAACGTTATTAAAAAACAGATTTGGGGATTACTTCTAGTCTCAGTTACAGTATCCGTTCACAGTCTGGGTACACCTACATGCACAGAGTCACGCTTTCTCTTCACTATCTGTTTTATAGTTGTTTGATATATCCGACGATTCATTTATACATAAGGTAAGAAAATTAATTTAATTCGTCTATACTTGCATATATATGTATTATCTGTTTGCCATGAATAACTGTTTTTCTCTCTTTCTCTCTCTCTCTATATATATCTATCTGAATGTGTCTGTTTATGTTTATAAGTGTCTTTCTTAACATTTTTGTTGTTATTTTGATTTCATCTCTCTGTGTTATTTTAATTTTTTTTATGTTTTTCGTTGTTCACATCAATAATAGAGACATGAAGTTTGTGTTGATAGATTTTCAAAAGAGTATTTGAAAATTTTAAATGCTGTATATCATACTGCACTTGTAACAAATACAGATAACTGAGCAAATACATTTTACTACTTGTTTCTAACTTAATACAAAAATGGCGGATTGACGTACCAACAATTTATGCGCCATGCTGGGGACACGCGATTTTCTGGGTTTCTGAACCAATGAGTAACGTATATATATATATAAACCGTAACAAGTAAACAACGAAACCGTATTTAACAAATAAAAATTAAAAGACATCTCTGAAGCCTGGTTTCTGAAAGCCGAAAATAAATTATATTTTTCCAAAGTAATATCAAATTTTATATATTTATCTGAAACGTTATTTATTTTACAATCAACCAGACAGAGAGAGAGAGAGAGAGAGATGTAATTAGAAAGTGAAACATTATAACTGACAGTATGTTTGCCATGTATAACTGCTTTTCTCTTTGTACATATCCATCTGTGTTGTGTGTGTGTGTCTTAATTAACATTTTTGTTGTTAGTTTTATTTCATTTCTCTCTCTCTCTCTCTCTCTCTCTCTCTCTCTCTCTCTCTCTCTCTCTCTCTCTCTTCTATTTTAGTTTTTAATGTTCTTTTGTTGTTTAGATCAATTATAGAGATATCATAATAGACTTTCAAAACAGTATTTGAAATTTTTTAATATTGTACTGCATACTACACTTGTAACAAATAGAGATAAAAATGGCGGATTGACGTCAATGCTGCAGTAAGAATAGATTTTCAAGTCTACACTTTTATTTAAATGAATTACTTAAATATCTGTGTCATACAGCTAAAATTTTACGATCAGTTTAAAGTATTAATTATTATGTTAAAAAAACCCTCTATTTAAAATGAATTGTTTTTAAGAACTGACTTTTTCTAAATAATAAACACAGCAACATTTTTTATGAAAAAAACAACAAAAAAAACAACAACAACAACAACAAACAAACATACAAAAACATAAAAATAAAACACATGATAAATAAATAAAAATAAATAACCAACATCAACAGATTTCTTCAGTTATATGTAATGAAAATTACACGTTTATTGATCTTATTATTTCCTATTTACTTAATATGGGCAAATATTCAATTCTGACTTGCTAACCGTTGGGTTTAGAGTTACAGAATCCATGATAATCTACGACCTAATAAAAAAAAAAAAAAAAATAAAAAAAAAAAAAAATATATAGTTCCTATTAGTTTACTATAAAATATCAGATATGATACATATTTACTGAATAGGTGAATATAACAATGTCCCAAGACAGGAAAAAATATACATTGAAACCAAACACAAGACATCTTTAGAATCATATAGTTTTCTTACATTTGCCTACGTACTGCTGGGGAAAGGTATGGTGGTTAGAGTGTACGACATAGTCAGTTAACTGCAAACTTACAATTTTTTGCTATGTTAATCTTAATTTTATAACTGATTTCTAGATCTTGTTTGTAACGATGAGCCAATGTTTTAATATGTGCTATTTATTGGGTTGTTGTGACAAATATAATTTCAAAATGGCGGATTGACGTCACAGGAGGAGGAAGATATTCAGTACCAAACATTTACTGATTATATTAATTCAGTGGTCAGCAGACTACTGATATTTATTATGACCAATACAAATAATCGACAATGATCGTGATAAATATAAAGAAAAATTAAATAAACAAAACAAGTAAAAGAAAATGAGAATTTATAAGCTTTATAGTTAACGTAGCCATTTTGTTTAATTTACGAACAATAAATAATGTGTATTAAAGAAATAATCTCTGTATAGTTTATATATGACATCTCCTCTGCAATCAAGAAATAACATAAACATCCGTCTAAATCAGATTTATCCTGTTCAGTCAGACCTCATGTAATTTTGTACACATACGAGGAGTCCAGGAGGTTTTGTTGTGTTTTAAAAACAAATCATGACAAAAGAAATACGTTTAGATGTTTATTAGTTTGGTCGCTGTACTATGCCAGGCAGGTATTAACAACTCTACTTTTAGTTTAATTAATCATTTATTTTATTATGTCCGAGCGTAAAATGTAGAATGTTTGTAGGAAAAAAAAATGAACCATATATCGATGCATGTAGAAAAAAAAAAAAAATATATATATATAATTTTTATTATTATTATTTTTTTAAGAAAAAGAAGAAAACATCTCTAAATTAGTATTGCTAAATATAAGATTAAAAACCGAATGATTTACAAGAATATCTATTAATAATTCTTAATAATTATAACTGGAATACTGAAATAGAACGAAAATTTTATCTTTTTGAAGAATATTTTAAACGTGTGAAATATAAAACGCACAAAAACATCGACAAAACTAATATAGATTTGTCCTTCGTTTTTGTACATACATATACACATACAAACATTTGAATATACACACCCATATATATATATAAAGTAAAAAAAAAAAAAATAAAATAAAATAAAATAAAATAACCGTAGTCGGGACTATATGTTCCAGATAACACACCTTCGGCTATTTTCGTGTAAAGCAAATTAATCGCTGCGGTAGACCGTAAATTAACGATCATAGTCGAATATTAATAGGCTCTTGATGTGCTAATTTGGAACGAACAGATCAGCAGTTTCGTTTAACTCCGGCCATTCTAATCTTAGCAGGACATTAACCACTTGTTCTTTACACACACACACACACACACACACACACACATATACACACACACACTCACACACATAGATGTATGTACTGGTTATTTTCTTACTTTGTGTGTTATTTATTTATTTATTTAACCCAAAATATGTCCGTATACCAGTTCTTTGGACCTGCATTTGAACTGCCATAACTTTAAGCAATGCTAATCAAATTAGGTTACTTCTAAAAAAAAAAGCCTGACTTTGTAGATATTAGGCGTTATCAATACGACCATGGCCGAGCATCTATGTTAATAGCGTTTCGCTAATGACGTCACCTCTGACGTCAGTAGATTGATTCTCTTCCGAAGTCTGTGGGATAAACCAACGCAGAGTTTTTCTTCTAATTACCGCGTTGTCAAGTGAATCTTGTTCTTATACATGATGTACTTTAATTTGAGTAAATGATCGAAAAATAAAAACAAAAAAGGAACTAGAGAAAGAAGAAGGAGGAACAACAACAACAATAAAACAAATATATATATATATATATATATATACACATAAAAAAAAACTATTATTATTATTATTATTATTATTATTATTATTATTATTATTATTATTATTATTATTATTATAAGCTGATCATCATCATTATTATTATAGTCTTCATTATCTTTATCATTGTGTTTTATATTTGTACTAAAATAATTCTGGAATAATTGTCTATATTTTGGCGGTTTATGGGCTGCCGAAAAAAGCAAGTCATACACGGATAATAAATAATCGATTTAAAAAAATATATGTATTTTTAATTCTCACAAACATAATAATGAGCAATAGAACATTTCAGACGAAACCTTGATTATATAGTGAGAAAATAAATTTTACTACTTGTTTCTAACTTATGATTTCATGGAATAAACTGCGAAAACTATTTTAATACAGAAATGTAAATATATCTATATATATATATAAATAAAATAAAATAAAACTATTATTATTATTATTATTATTATTATTATTATTATTATTATTATTATTATTATAACCATTATTATCGTCTTCATTATTTTTATCATTGTCATTCTGAACAATCTTTTACTAACTTGTAAATTTATTTTACAATTTCTTAAATGTAACTTTAAAAAACTATGAGAATGAAATCAGGATCAAACCTTCCTTGATAATATTTACCTTGATACTGCAATTTATAAGCATCTATGTATGTATGTATGTATGTATGTATGTATGTATACATACGTATGTATATGTATATATATGTGTGTTAATTGTGTCTATATAATCATATTTCTTTGTCTTTTCTATTTATATATATGCATGTATGTATGTATGTATGTATATTATATTGCTTTCCTTATATTTATTTATTTATATATTTATTTTAGATGGCTTTTGTAAATATTATTTTTGTTTTCTCTTGTTTTATTCTCCACGTCAGATCTTTGACATGTTATTTGTTTATCACTTGAGCGATATGTTACTGTGTTTGAATTTTTTAAGTAATGAATACACAGTGTGATTATTATAGAATGAAACTTTATGAGAAGTGAATGGAGTTTGCTTCAGTTAACATGTTTAGTGAATTATTTTTCAACATCAGAGTGTAAAACTGTAGCAAACAGTATCATTGTTTGCTTCTAGTTTCACAAATATTTTTATGAACAACACAAAAAAGAAGCAGACACGGTCTTGTTAGCAGCAGTACATCATGGATGTAATGCAAGGTTAAAAAGAAATCGCGTCTAGGCGTATCATTTGTAAATGCTGACTCATGACGTATACCCCCACTCTCTGTTACCCTTTGACCTTCCTCTGGCGAGTTCGGCGATACGGCGATAGGATGTATAAACTTACAACCAGAGTCTTGCTATCTCGTTGATCATTATTGAGTATTCAGTATACTTTTGTTCATTTGAAATGTGAATACAAAGTTAAAAATAAAACGAATAGTAAGAAAAATAAAACAATTACTATACATATGTTCTATGTTACATTTGAAGTTAATATTTTTTGTTCCACAAACATTTTACAAGGTGTGGCAATATGAGCTAAAATAATTCTGGAATAATTGTCTATATCTTGGCTATTTATTGGTTGCCCTAAGAAAAAGTCATAGACGGATAATAAATAATTGATTTAAAAATATGTATTTTTAATTTTCACAGACGTATTAACAGACTATCAGCTATGCAGTTCAGAGAAACCTTGCTTATTTAAAAAAAAAAAAAAAAAATTTTTCCTACTAGTTTGTAATTTATCATTGTTAAAACGATGTTTGAATGCTTAAGTGCGCCACTTTGTATCATTTATGAAATATATTTTTCTCAGAATTTTGTGTTTAATAAATCCATGTCATCGTCATTCTGAACAAACTTTTACTAACTTGTAAATTTATTTTAAAATTTCTAAAATGTTATTTTAAAATAGCAATAAGTATGAAATCAGGATCAAACCTTTTTTGATAATATTTACCTTGGTACTGTATTTCTTATGCAAGTATCTATGTATTTTTATACGTACGTATGCGTTTATGTATGAGAAAAGTATACTAAAACTATAATTAAATTGTTAACGATAACAAGAACAACATTAGAATGTAAATAGAAATTAGTAATTTATTACAACTCAAAAAAAAAGCCACATCATTATAATGCACTTTTCGTTTCTTTTAATGTCATTTCTTAGATAAATCATATTACAAAAGCAAAATAATACATCTGTATATATCTTGCTTTGAAAATCATAACGATTCAAACAAATATAAGATAAACGATTCGTCAGCTGAACCATTTTAATGTACGACTCATAAGATAAAGATATTTTATTATTAGAAACGTGATATAGACAATTTTATTATTCGAGTCGTGACATAGGCCATTTTAATATTCAAGTCGTGAGATAGACCATTTGAATACACGAGTCCTAGTATAAACAATTTTAAACTGTGAATTGTGAGATCAACTATTTTAACATATGACTCATGAGATAAACCATTTTAATATGTGAGTAGTAAGATCAAATAATTTGAAATACGAGTCGTAAGATTAACTATTTTAATAATTATATCAGAAGTGAGATAAATCAATTCCATACAAATATACGACACATGATTAGAGGCAAACAACTCAAAGAAAGATCAAGTTTCGTAAAGTATTCGTTTAAAAATAAAAATATTCAAAACTTGAAAATTCAAGTTCAACTATGGAGACCAAAAAAGCTTTGGAATATATCAGCTACCTTGAATTCAGTCACGTCCATTACTGGACCTATTGGTGGAAGCTCCCCTTCGTAAGTGTTGAGCAATGTCAAGGCCAGAGACAACGCCTTCGAGCCGTTGTTAGTCAGTAAAACATTGCGAACACTTCGTATCCACGTGTTGTGAAAAGAAGAAAGTTTCTTGTTCTCGTTGTCAATCAACACGTGTGGTATGTTGAGCAGCGTGCTTAAGATATGTCCGTGAAGACGATCAGTGATGACCACGCGTCCTCGCTGCAGAAACACAAACCCGTTGTTCGCCATTAGGAAAGCATTTTCCATGGTTGTTGTGCCACTGGGCGTTTTCCAATTCAACCAGTCGGCTACGTGAACCGTTATATTGTTTGGCATCTTGATTTTATCAGTCATGTAACCGGGACTCTCTGTATCAGTACGTTTCAACCAAATGATGTCATATGTAGGCGACATGGAGCGACGAACTTCACCAATCAGAAACGCCATGTCCGGTGCTAATATAAATTTCGTTTGGTTCTTGTTCCAGTATTTCAGAGCGATGTTCAACGACTGTCTGTCTCTGAGAATTATCGTCAGGTTAGGATTACAGCAGTAAAGTTTCTTACACAAATCAAAGTGATTCCCGCTGTACACGTTGTGAGGAACGAAAATACTTTGAGGGAAAATAACTAATTTGAAACCGTCGAATCTTGGAATAATATCTCTTCTCATGTTATCACTGAAAGGGTATCCAACGAAATTCCCTCCTCCATGAAACAATATAACAAGTTCATCCTTGGAATATTTCTTACTTAATTTTTCCGCATATTCTTGTAACTGATGTTTTACGCAATCATAGCACAGACAGTAAAATACAAGTTTAATTCCCAGACGTCTTAGAAAGTAAACTTCACCAACTGTGATGGCAGAATCACCTTTGTTCTCAGAAGCTGAAACATCAAAGAGAAATGCGTATTTAAATTTACCTAGGATATGCTGAAATAACTGAAACTGGATTCTTTGAGTTTCATGGATGACTTCTTTAGACGTAGACAAAAGAGGAGATAAGGAATTTGTATTGTATACATGATCAGTAAGATTCCAGCTGAGAAATGTTTCGTTTTCTTTCTTGTGTTCAGCCAAATAATTTTCATTCAGATCTGGATACAGCTGCTTTTTGTCCAATAGTTGAAGTGATTCAGCACCAAACGATATGTCCTGAAACTTGCTTCTGTATTCATTATTTAATCTTACAGGTTTGACTCGTTGTGTTTGTTGTTCTCTGAATGAGAGAACTGACATCCCAGTGAAGAGAAGAATTGAAAACAAGAACAGTTCCATTCGTTGAGTACAAAACTTTGGTTTCCTTGAACCTGAAAACAGATTGCATATGAGTAAATATAAATGTACGTACAGGTTAACATAAACTGAAGTGTTAAAAAAGAAATAAAATAGATTTGTGTTTACTTTATGAAATCAAGAATAGAAATGGTAGTTTTCTAATAATAAATAAAAATGAGTGTTAAAATTAATTACTGACATGATTGTTCAAAGAAACGTCATGAAATATTTGTCAGTCGGTATACCCTTAACAACAGTGACAAAGAAACAAACAAATAAAAAAATATCAAATTTATTCACTTTGAACACAGTATTAAGGAACTACCACCTCACCTGAATCTGTAAGTTCCATGGTTTCATTACGTACAAATTTTTCTCGTATGAAGATAAGAAGTCCCAACGTGCAGACACCCAAACCACTGAAGTTCCACACAGTCGCATGTCTTTGCCCAGACAGGTAGAGTAGAAAAATCACAGTTATTCTTTTCACTATGTTGCTGACGGCGTGACTCAACACAGACATGTACCGCAGCACGACATTCGCAGACAAATAAGAGTAGACCACGTGGAGGATGCTGGATGACAGCACTGTAATCAGAGTCAACGTCGTTGTCGTAGGAAGAAATCCTTTCAGTTCGATAATATACGTTACTAGCACTGACATAACAACACCAGCTGCAACACAGCAGATGTACACTACAGGACGCAGTCGTAGTTCCTTAGATTGTTGATGACCTATTTTCATGGCAACGTTTCTTGCAGCTATCGTGATGTTAGATATGAATGCCATCACCGCACCTATGGACATCGACGACGTTACAAACGGGTTACCTGCGAACCCTACGGCACCGAATACAATCAACGGCAGACTCACTATTGTTGATACAGATGTTGATGTCGTTAGGAAACTACGTTGTAGTAGTGCTGTGGTGATGGGTTCCATCAGTTTGATTGCAAATGTAGATGATGCGTGCATAAAAGCCATGCTGCAGTTTGTAGCGAAACTGCCTGCAATGTGTGATAGAATCATGACGTAGAACACGTTGTCATGTCGTTGCTGAACATCCACAAGAGAATAACATGTCACAGTTTGAAAGATTGTTAGAATGATGGACAAATAAAGTCCTTGACCTTGTACGTTGACCAAGTCCGAGTGGAGAAACAATCTGGCAAATTGATGACAGAGATAAGAGGTCAACGTCCACGAGACGAAAACCAGTACAATCTGAAGAATGAGAAAATTGGAAATACAAATATTACTTGATACATCTACACATTGATCAAAGCAAATATACGAACTACTGATCGTAGCTTTTTCATTGTTAACTATCACCTATACACTTGTATTAAAATGTCAGTACATGAAACCAAAATACGTAAAAGAAATATGATAATTGGGATCTGATTATATTTTTCGAGTATTTGAAATATACATGACTAAAATATTAAAAGAAATAAATAGCGATACAAAATCTTTTTCTCGTATCTCTGTGTGTATGTGTGTGTCTCTCTCTCTCTCTCTCTCTCTCTCTCTCTCTCTCTCTCTCTCTCTCTCTCTCTCTCTCTCTCTCTCTCTCTCTCTCTCTCTCTCTCTCTCTCTCTCTCTGTCTGTCTCTCTCTTACTTTCGGAGTGACTTGATCCATTTCAATGATGTTTTAAGCTGTCGTATTCAGTTTTCCACAGATAATGCTGATAGACCCTGAAAATAACATAAATGTTGTAAATACTCTGGTTTTCTTGTTTCCATTCTTAAATTACAAGCCTTTCGATACTAGAGCAGTATCACATCGTTCTCACAAAAGTATCATTAATGTACTATGTTGTTACGATGGTTTAAACCAGTGATGGGAGAGGTGCGCGGCTGGTGCCACCTAGTGGGAGTTTGCCTGTTTACTGTGTTATACGCTTGGTCTTTTTTGGATGATGAATTGGCTTCGAGCTTCTCTTGAGCAAGCGTTAGGCGTTTGACTTTGCACCGATAAATTTTCAGATTTTGTCATTAGTTTATTCTGTGTATTTCTGTGTGTGCTGTATTTCACAAACAAAATTTATTTGCAGGAATGAATTTTCGATCAGCGTTTGAGTAGCTCAAGTTTAAATCATTTAATGATCAGTTAATTAAACTTTTATTTAAGGTTTAAAAAATATTATTTATGTTTGATCAGATAATTCAAAAATTATTGATAATTTAATAGCCCTTCTGACCTTACAGTGCTGAAAGTGCATGATATACACAACATCGACAACAACAACAACAACAATAATAATAACAACAACAACAACAGACGATCAGCTATGCAGTTCAGAACCTTGCTTATTTAAAAAAAAAAAAATGTACTACTAGTTTGTAATTTATCATTGTTGAAACGTTGTTTGTATGCTTTAGTGCGCCACTTTACGCGGCGACTTTGTATCATTTATGAAATATATTTTTCTCAGAATTTTGTGTTTAATAAATCCATATCATCGTCATTCTGAACAATCTTTTACTAACTTGCAAATTTATTTTAAAATTTCTAAAATGTTATTTTAAAAAAGCAATAAGAATGAAATCAGGATCAAACCTTTTATGATATTTACCTTGGTACTGTATTTCTTATGCAAGTATCTATGTATGTTTATACGTACGTATTCGTTTATGTATTAGAAAAGTATACTAAAACTATTATTAAATTGTTAACGATAACAAGAACAACATTAGAATGTAAATAGAAATTAGTAATTTATTACAACTCAAAAAAAATGCCACATCATTATAATGCACTTTTCGTTTCTTTCAATGTCATTTGTTAGATAAATCATATTTACAAAAACAAAATAATACATCTGTATACATCTTGCTTTTAAAATCATAACGATTCAAACCAATATAAGATAAACGATTCTTCAGCTGAACCATTTTAATGTACGACTCGTCAGATAAAGATATTTTATTATTAGAAACGTGAGATAGACCATTTTATTATTCGAGTCGTGACATAGGCCATTTTAATACACGAGTCCTGGTATAATCAATTTTAAAATACAAGTTGTGAGATCAACCATTTTAACATATGACTCATGAGATAAACCATTTTAATATGTGAGTAGTAAAATTAAATAATTTAAAATACGAGTCGTAAGATTAACTATTTTAATAATTATATCAGAAGTGAGATAAACCAATTCAATACAAATATACGACACATGATTAGAGGCAAACAACTCAAAGAAGGATAAAGTTTCGTAAAGTATTCTTTGTAACATAAACATTTTCAAAACTTGAAAATTCAAGTTCAACCATGGAGACCAAAAAGGCTATGGAATATATGTGTTTCACACATAATGTTTCATTCCAGACATATTTAAATAATAGTATGAAGAAAAATAATTATCTCAACATGGTAGATTCTCCTAATTACTGGTATTTTCAGTTTTTCTTAGCCTTAGCTACCTTAAATTCAGTCACGTCCATTACTGGACCTATTGGTGGAAGCTCCCCTTTGTAAGTGTTGAGCAATGTCAAAGCCAGAGACAGCGCCTTCGAGCCGTTGTTAGTCAGTAAAACATTGCGAACACTTCGTGTCCACGTGTTGTGAAAAGAAGAAAGTTTCTTGTTCTCGTTGTCAATCAACACGTGTGGTATGTTGAGCAGCGTGCTTAAGATATGTCCGTGAAGACGATCAGTGATGACCACGCGTCCTCGCTGCAGAAACACAAACCCGTTGTTCGCCATTAGGAAAGCATTTTCCATGGTTGTTGTGCCACTGGGCGTTTTCCAATTCAACCAGTCGGCTACGTGAACCGTTACGTTGTTTGGCATCTTCTTTTTATCAGTCAAGTAACCGGGACTCTCTTTATCAGTACGTTTCAACCAAAGGATGTCATATGTAGGCGACATGAAGCGACGAACTTCACCAATCTGAAAAGCCATGTCCGGTGCTAATATAAATTTAGTTAGGTTCTTGTTCCAGTATGTCAGAGCGATGTTCAACGACTGTCTGTCTCTGAGAATTATCGTCAGGTTAGGATTACAGCAGTAAAGTTTCTTACACAACTCAAAGTCTTTCCCGCTGTACACGTTGTGAGGAACGAAAATACTCTGAGGGAAAATAACTAATTTGAAACCGTCGAATCTTGGAATAATATCTCTTCTGAGGTTATCACTGAAAGTGTATCCAACGAAATTCCCTCCTCCATGAAACAATATGACAAGTTCATCCTTGGAATATTTCTTACTTAATTTTTCCGCATATTCTTGTAACTGATGTTTTACGCAATCATAGCACAGACAATAAAATACAACTTTAATTCCCAGACGTCTTAGAAAGTAAACTTCACCAACTGTGATGGCAGAATCACCTTTGTTCTCAGAAGCTGAAACATCAAAGAGAAATGCGTATTTAAATTTACCTAAGATATGCTGAAATAACTCAAACTGGATTCTTTGAGTTTCATGGATAACTTCTTTAGACGTAGACAAAAGAGGAGATAAGGAATTTGTATTGTATACATGATCAGTAAGATTCCAGCTGAGAAATTTTTCGTTTTCTTTCTTGTGTTCAGCCAAATAATTTTCATTCAGATCTGGATACAGCTGTTTTTTGTCCAATAGTTCAATATTTAAACTGACAGGTTTGACTCGTTGTGTTTGTTGTACTCTGAATGAGAGAACTGACATCCCAGTGAAGAGAAGAATTGAAAACAAGAACAGTTCCATTCGTCGAGTACAAAACTTTGGTTTCCTTGAACCTGAAAACAGATTGCATATGAGTAAATATAAATGTACATACAGGTTAACATTTAATGAAGTGTGAAAAAAGAAATAAAATAGATTTGTGTTTACTTTATGAAATCAAGAATAGAAATAGTTGTTTTCTAATAATAAATAAAAATTAGTGTTAAAATAAATTACTGTAAATGCTTGTACAAAGAAACGTCATGAAATATTTGTCAGTCGGTATACCCTTAACAACAGCGACACAGAAACAAACAAATGAGAAAATATGATATTCATTCACTTTGAACACAGTATTAACGAACTACCATCTCACCTGAATCTGTAAGTTCCATGGTTTCATTACGTACAAATTTTTCTCGTATGAAGATAACAAGTCCCAACGTGCAGACACCTAAACCACTGAAGTTCCACACAGTCGCATGTCTTTGCCCAGACAGGTAGAGTAGAAAAATCACAGTTATTCTTTTCACTATGTTGCTGACGGCGTGACTCAACACAGACATGTACCGCAGTACGACGTTCGCAGACAAATAAGAGTAGACCACGTGGAGGATGCTGGATGACAGCACTGTAATCACAGTCAACGTGGTTGTCGTAGGAAGAAATCCTTTCAGTTCGATAATATACGTTACTAGCACTAACGTAGCAACACCAGCTGCAACATAGCAGATGTACACTACAGGACGCAGTCGTAGTTCCTTAGATTGTTGATGACCTATTTTCATGGCAACGTTTCTTGCAGCTATCATGATGTTAGATATGAATGCCATCACCGCACCTATGGACATCGACGACGTTACAAACGGGTTACCTGCGAACCCTACGGCACCGAATACAATCAATGGCAGACTCACTATTGTTGATACAGTTGTTGATGTCGTTAGGAAACTACGTTGTAGTAGTGCTGTGGTGATGGGTTCCATCAGTTTGATTGCAAACGTAGATGATGCGTGCATAAAAGCCATGCTGCAGTTTGTAGCGAAACTGCCTGCAATGTGTGATAGAATCATGACGTAGAACACGTTGTCATGTCGTTGCTGAACATCCACAAGAGAATAACATGTCACAGTTTGAAAGATTGTTAGAATGATGGACAAATAAAGTCCTTGACCTTGTACGTTGACCAAGTCCGAGTGGAGAAACAATCTGGCACATTGATGACAGAGATAAGAGGTCAACGTCCACGAGACGAAAACCAGTACAATCTGAAGAATGAGAAAATTGGAAATGCAAATATTACTTGATACATCTTCACATTGATCAAAGCAAATATACGAACTACTGATCGTAGCTTTTTCATTGTTAACTATCACCTATACACTTGTATTAAAATGTCAGTACATGAAACCAAAATACGTAAAAGAAATATGATAATTGGGATCTGATTTTATTTTTCGAGTATTTGAAATATACATGACTAAAATATTAAAAGAAATAAATAGCGATACAAAATCTTTTTCTCGTATCTCTGTGTGTATGTGTGTGTGTGTCTCTCTCTCTCTCTCTCTCTCTCTCTCTCTCTCTCTCTCTCTCTCTCTCTCTCTCTCTCTCTCTCTCTCTCTCTCTCTCTCTCTCTCTCTCTCTCTCTCTCTGTCTCTCTCTTACTTTCGGAGTGACTTGATCCATTTCAATGATGTTTTAAGCTGTCGTATTCAGTTTTCCACAGATAATGCTGATAGACCCTGAAAATAACATAAATGTTGTAAATACTCTGGTTTTCTTGTTTCCATTCTTAAATTACAAGCCTTTCGATACTAGAGCAGTATCACATCGTTCTCACAAAAGTATCATTAATGTACTATGTTGTTATGATGGTTTAAACCAGTGATGGGAGAGGTGCGCGGCTGGTGCCACCTAGTGGGAGTTTGCCTGTTTACTGAGTTATACACTTGGTCTTTTTTGGATGATGAATTGGCTTCGAGCTTCTCTTGAGCAAGCGGTGGGCGTTTGACTTTGCACCGATACATTTTCAGATTTTTGCTCTGAGTTTATTCTAATGTGTATTTCTGTGTGTGCTGTATTTCACAAACAAAATTTATTTGCAGGAATGAATTTTCGATCAGCGTTTGAGTAGCTCAAGTTTAAATCATTTAATGATCAGTTAATTAAACTTTTATTTAAGGTTTAAAAAATATTATTTATGTTTGATCAGATAATTCAAAAATTATTGATAATTTAATAGCCCTTCTGACGTTACAGTGCTGAAAGTGCATGATATACACAACATCGACAACAACAACAACAATAATAATAATAACAACAACAACAAAAAGAACAGCAACAATAATAAAAACAGCAGCATTAATAAGAACAAAAACAACAACAAAAAGAACGACAATAATAATCAGAGAATGAACAACAACAACAACAAAAATAGTAATACATATAATGTTGTTGCTGCTGTTTAAGATATTTCGAACTAAAATCTTCACTAACATAAACCGTTTCTTCTAAGTATGATCTTAACAGAGATAACACACGTCACAAATAATCTTCTAATGTAATGCACACCACAGTAACAAGCTTGTATAAGAGCAATGCATAGTTCTCAGTTATTAGGAGTATCAGAGAAAAAAAACAGTTTTAGTTTGCATTGTTTTATTTTATTTTGTCTCATTTTATTTTATTATCTTTATTTATTTATTTTTATTACTACTACTACTGCTATTATTATTATTATTATTATTATTATTATTGTTATTGTTAATGTTCACGAGTTTAAATCGGCCTCCTAACGTCAAAGCTGGAGAAGTGTAATACAATAATAACAACAACAACAACAACAACAAAAATAATAATAATCTGAATGCGATAATGATAATCATAATAACAACAACAATAACAACAGCAAGAACGAAACAATTAAGAAAGAAAACTTTGAATACTTTTTCAGAAATCTTAACATTCAATACAATATGTTAGTTTCAAGAAAACTACGATGATGCAATTCAGTTAAAAAAGAGACAGCCATAATGAATTCGACCTTCTCATTACTTTGGTCAATGAAGTTTTCTCAAAACATCACAAATAAAACATTTTATATTCAGAACATAATTCTAAAGAATGTATCAAATCAGACCAAATCATGAAACACAAATCGTTTCCTTTAAAGACAATCGAACCGTAACGATCTTCAGATGTAATAGATACCACAATAAAACACTGTTATAAGAATCTAGTTTTGAGTCAGTAAAAACATCAGAGATCCATTGTAGAAAAGCTTTATTATTTTTATTTTACTATTATATTTAGTTACTTTTATATTTTGTATGTCGTTATGGTAGTCGTAGGATTACTATGAGGTCTTCCTCATTTTCTCTCAGTGAATCTCTTTTTCTGTCCAAGTTCTAATTCATTTTAACACAAATATTTAAGAA
>CM022669.1:5427367-5494867 GCA_012295275.1 Chrysomallon squamiferum
TTGTTGTTTAGATCAGTTATAGAGATATAATGATAGACTTTCAAAACAGTATATAGGATAGTGCACTTGTAACAAATACAGATAAATATGGCGGATTGACGTAAATGCAGCAGTAAGAATAGATTTTCAAGTCTGCACCTTGATTTAAAATAATTACTTCTAACGTCAAAGCTGGACAACAACAACAACAACAAAAATAATAATAATAACAACAATAAGAATAATAATGATAATAATAATAACAAAAACAACAGCAACAACGGATCAATTAAGAAAGAAAACTATGTAAACTTTTTCTCAAAACTCAACATTCAAACATTCGAAAATTCTTAGAAACTGTTTTAATTTGATATGAAGTAAAATGAATTTTAATATTAAGCTGCTACATGTAGGACATAACTCTTCTGTAACAAAGTTTCCCAAATATAATGATTTTGTTTTCTTGTTGTTGTTGGCTGGGTTGTTTCTGGGTTAGTGTATTTGCTGGTGTTGTTGTTGTTATTGCTGCTGGGTTTTATATCAGTTATATTTATTATAATTAAAAAATAAAATAAAAGATATTTCAAAATTAATACAACAGAAAGTATTTAGAATATATTAGTTTCAAGAAATCTACAATGATACAGCTAATTTAAGAAAGAGACAGCCATAACGAATTCCATCTTCTCATTACTTTGCTCAATGAAGTTTTCTCAAAACAACACAAACAAAACATTTTACTTTCAGAATGCAATTTTAAAGAATGGATCATGTTTTGCTAAACAAATAAAAATTTACTTGAACTACAAGACAAAAAACATTGGGTGCATACTTACTGTTTGTAGCAGTTTGTGCAATATCAAATCACTGAAGTAATTTCTATGGAAAATTCTGCGTTACTCCAAAATCACGTTCACATGTTGAATAACTGGTCCCACGGGTATGAAAATCACCCAGCCATTTAGGACATCTGAGACAAATCAGACCAAAAGATGAAACACAAACCGTTTCCTTTAAAGACAATCGAACCAAAGCGAGCTTCTGTTGTAATAGATACCATAATAACATACTGTTATAAGAACCTAGTTTTGAATTAGTAAAAACATCAGAGATCCATTATAGAAAAGCTTTATTATTTTTATTCTACTATTTTACTTAATTATTTTTGTATTTATATGTTGTTATCATAATAGTAGGATTACTATTAGCTGTCCCTTATTTTCTCTCAGTGACTCTCTTTTTCTGTCCAAATTCTAATTCAATTTAACACAAATATCGTTTTGTATCACGTCCATATTTATGAACAAACAGAACAAGAGTGTTTTTATTCACATTTAAGAACAACCAGAATGAGAATGTTTATATTCACATTTAAGAACAAACAGAACGAGAATGTTTATATTCACATTTAAGAACAAATATAATGAAAATGTTTGTATTCACAGTTAAGAACAAATGGAATGAGAATGTTTATATTGACATTTAAGAACAAACAGAATGAGAATGCTTATATTCACATTTAAGAAGAAACAGAAAGAGAATGGTTGTATTCACATTTAAGAACAAGAATGATTATATTCACATTTAAGAACAACTAGAATGAGAATGTTTATATTCACATTTCAAACAAACAGAATGAGAATGTTTATATTCACATTTAAGAACAAATAGAACGACAACGTTTATATTCACATTTAAGAACAAAGAGAACTAGAATGTTTATATTCACATTTAAGAACAAAGAGAACTAGAATGTTTATATTCACATTTAAGAACAAATAGAATGGGAATGTTTATATAAGAACAAACAGAACGAGAATGTTTATATTCACATTTAAGAACAAATAGAATCAGAATGTTTATATTCGCATTGAAGAACAAAGAGAACTAGAATGTTTATATTCACATTTAAGAACAAACAGAGTGAGATTGTTTACATAAGAACAAACAGAACGAGAATGTTTATTGAAGAACAAATAGAATGAGAATATTTATTTTAGAAGAAACAGAACAGACAGCAGGAGAAAATGTTTGGAAACAAAAAAAACTACAATGATTAAGAGCTCCAGACACAACACTACATCAGTGAAAGAAGCAGCATATTAAACTAGTTAAATAAAAAGACTGTTTTAAAAATATGTAATATTTCTTTTAAATCATGAATCAAAATTCAAGTGTTTGCTATTTATAAGTCCGTGATAGATTAGTGCAGTTTCTGTTAGAATTCTAAAACCTTTGATATGACTAAATTAAAGAGGATCCTGAACAGATCAGATAAATCAATGTAAACATGTTATTATTATATCAGTAGTACGACCATCTTCGAGTATCAACAAGAATAAAACAAAAAAACAGAAATATATACATATATATTTTTATATATATATAGAGAGAGAGAGGCACATTACAATTTTAATATTGAATATGGCAGCAGTTATCCCTGAAAACTTTAGATAATTTAATAATAATCATAATAATCATAATAATAATCATAATAATAATAATAATAATAGTTCTGCGTTTGACAGAACGAACTTAGTTCAAGTCAGCATTGTTTCGGTGAAATTCAGACACATAAACAGATTCACTGCGGAAACAGATTTAGGACGCGAAATGTCTGGATTGGCTCTTCTTACCAGGTGATTCACATACTCAAATATCTATCAAACAAACAAAGAATACATGAAGGGACAAATCGAAACTGTTTTAATTATTCTGAGTTTCTTAAGAAATGAATTGACTGACAAAACTGATGGAAGCATATCAGTCAAAAATTAATAAATATTTAAAAATAAGACATTTTGATGACAATAATTAATATTATCATAACCAGATAATTAAATTATAATTATATTAGGTGAATTTCTAAGTAACAATAGCAAAAATGTGAACTATATAAATGTTTTTTTTTTTCTCTTGTTTTATTCTCCACGTCAGATCTGCGACATGTTATTTGTTTATCACTTGTAACTGTGTTTAAATTTTTAATGTAATGATTATAATACAATGAAACTTTATGAGAAGTGAATGGAGTTTGCTTCAGTTAACATGTTTAGTGAATTATTTGTCAACATCAGAGTGTAAAACTGTAGCAAACAGTATCATTCTTTGGTTGTTATTCCACAAATATTTTTATGAACAACACAGAAAAGAAGCAGACACGGTCTTGTTAGCAGCAGTACATCATGGATGTAATGCAAGGTTAAAAGCAAATCGCGTCTAGGCGTATCATTTGTAAATGCTGACTCATGACTTATACCCCCACTCTCTGTTACCCTTTGACCTTTCCTCTGGCGAGTTCGGCGATACGGCGATAGGATGTATAAACTTACAACCAGGGTCTTGCCATGTCGTTGATCATTACTGAGTATTCAATATACTTTTGTTCATTTGAAATGCGAATACAAAGTTAAAAATAAAACGAGTAGTAAGAAAAATAAAACAATTACTAAAAATATGTTCTATGTTACAATTCAAGTTAATATTCTTCGTTCCACAAACATTTTACAAAACGTGGCAATATGTGCTAAAATAATTCTGGAATAATTGTCTATATCTTGGCTGTTTATTGGCTGCCCTAAGAAAAAGTCATAGACGGATAATAAATAACCGATTTAAAAAAATATATGTATTTTTGATTTTCACAGACGTATTAACAGACGATCAGCTATGCAGTTTAGAGAAACCTTGCTTATTTAAAAAAAATATATATATATATATTTTGTTACTACCTGTTAGTAATTTATCATTGTTAAAACGATTGAAAGTTTAGGTGCGCCACTTTACAGGGCGGCATTGTATCATTTATGAAATATATATTTCTCCGAATTTTGTGTTTAATAACTGCATATGGAGTTAAAGTAAATTTTCAACAAATCTGGCAATCGAGACCTTTCTCCTAAAAGTTTTGAACCATATCCGCCAATGCTTATGTATGAAATATCACTCATTCGATAATCCTGTTTTGTCTTTTGTTACAAACAACTCAACTCTCAGCATGTGTCTGTACTGTAAACACTGCCATTGATTTAATGAATATTTTAAACATGAATTTTGCCATAAAAAGTTTAATATATATTAAGAGTTAAAATTAAGAAGAAAATGAAATTTCGGTGACATGAAATACAGCTTAAAATTTTAAGCTTCTCCTCATGCCACTGCTACTGAAAAATCGGCAACAATAACAGTACAATTGTTTATGGTTTCATGGAAAAAACAGATAAAACTGTCTTAATACAAATATTGAAGATTGACGTAGCAACCATTCATCAGCCATTCTTCCTAACAAGATTTCCTGAGTTTCTGGACCACTGAGTAACATATATATATATATATATAAGATAAACCGTGAGAAGTAAAAAACGAAGCCATATTTCACAGATACCAATTAAAACACATTTTTGAGTCCTGTTTTCAGAAAGCCGAAAATAAATGGTTGGGTACTTGTAATATTTTCTTTATTGAAGCATGTCATTGAAAACACATTTATATTTATTTAAAGTAAGATCAAATTTTATATATTTATCTGAAACGTTATTTATTTTACAACTAGAAAAACTGGAATAGTCTTTGATGGAACAGGTATCTTTTGGTCTTACTTTTTACAGGAATCTCGGCAACACTGTTCAGTGAACTCGGACAAGCTAGACAGCCAGATACAGATATATATATATATATATATATATAGATAGATAAAGAGAGAGAGAGAGAGAGAGAGAGAGAGAGAGAGAGAGAGAGAGAGAGAGAGAGAGAGAGAGAGAGAGAGAGAGAGAGAGAGAGAGAGAGAGAGAGAGAGAGAGAGAGAGAGAGAGAGAATTATGGAGTTAAAAATTATAACAGATAGAATGATAATATAAGGAAGACCAAATAAATGTGAATACCTTTCTGTTGTTTCAGTTACAACCCAGTAAGTATATTTCTACAAACACGAAACAGTGTTCCCTTCTTTTGCTGGACTCCAAGTCACCACTCAAGCAAGACATCTGTGTGGCAGCTACCTGTGTACGAACTGAAACGTTCTTCAAAAACAGATTTGGTGTCAGTTAGAGTATCCGTTCACAGTCTGGGGACACCTACATGCACAAAGTCACGCATTCTCTCCACTTCTGTTTTATAGTTGCTTGATGTATCCGACGATTCATTAATACATAAGGTAAGAAAATTAATTTAATTCGTCTATACTTGCATATATATGTGTTATCCGTTTGCAATGAATAACTGCTTTTCTCTCTCTATATATATATCTATCTGAATGTGTGTGTTTATATGTGTCTTTATTAACATTTTTGTTGTTATTTTGAGTTCATCTCTCTCTGTTATTTTAGTTTTTTTTTTATGTTTTTCGTTGTTCAGATCAAGTATAGAGATATGAAGTTTGTGTTGATAGACTTTGAAAACAGTATTTGAAAACTTAAATTTTGTATAGCATACTGCACTTGTAACAAATATAGATTAAAAATGGCGAATTGAGTTCATCTCTCTCTGTTATTTTAGTTTTTTTTTTATGTTTTTCGTTGTTCAGATCAAGTATAGAGATATGAAGTTTGTGTTGATAGACTTTGAAAACAGTATTTGAAAACTTAAATTTTGTATAGCATACTGCACTTGTAACAAATATAGATTAAAAATGGCGAATTGACGTCAATGCTGCAGTAAGAATAGATTTTCAAGTCTACACGTTTATTTAAACGAATTACTTAAATATCTGTGTCATACAGTTACTATTTTAAGATCAGTTTAAAGTATTAATTATTATGCTAAAAAACCCACACAAAAAACACCTCTATTTAAAATTAATTGTTTTTAAGAATTGAATTTTTCTAAATAATAAACACACCTACATTTTTTTAATGAAAAAACAACAACAACAAAAAAAAAAAAAAAAAAAACAAACAAACAAACAAAAACACAAAAATAAAACAGATGATAAATAAATAAAAATAACTTAGTTTTAGTGGGGATGTTCTTTCTTACAACTGATATCGGTGATGTTGTGTCTAGGCGTTTTTATTTTTTTATTTTTATTATGTTTTTTTTGTTCATAAAGCTGTTACAAGCCTTTCGATACTGCAGCAGTCTCACATCGTTCTCACAGAAGTATCATTAACGTACTCTGTCGTTACTATGGTTTAATCCAATGATGGGAGAGGTGGGCCGCTGATAACCCTAGTGGGCGTTTGACTGTTTAGTGTGTTTTACGCTTGATCTTTTTTGGATGATGAATTGGCTTCGAGCTTCTCTTGTGCAAACGGTGGGCGTCTGACTTTTTCTCCGATAACTTTTCAGATTGTTGTCCTTAGTTTATTTTAATGTGTATTTCTGTGTGTGCTGTATTTCACAAAAAAAAAAGGATATTCGCAGGAATGAATTTTCGATCAGTGTTTGAGTAGCTCAAGATTAAATCATTTAATGATCAATTAATTAAACTTTTATTTAATGTTTAAAAAATATTATTTATATTTGATTCGCTAATTCTAAAATTATTGAGAATTTAATAGGCCTTCTGACGTTACAGTGTTGAAAGTGGATGATATACAAAACAACAACAACAACAACAACAATAAGAACAACAACAAGAACAAAAAGAACAGCAACAATAATAAGAACAAAAACAACGACAGTAATAATAAGAGAATGATGATGACGAAATAAAAACAACAAAAACAATAATAATACAAATAATGTTGTTGCTGCTGTTTAAGATATTTAGGACTAAAATCATCTCTAACATAAACCGTTTCTTTAAAATATGATCTTAACAGGGATCAATTAATTGAACGTTTGTAAAAACTTATATATATATATATATTCGCCTATACTTCAGTTATTAAGTTTCGTCGGCCTTCTAACGTCAAAGCTGGACAAGAGTACTACAACAACAACAACAGCAACAACGGAACTATTAAGAAAGAAAACTTTGAAACATTTTTCAGAAATCGTAACATTCAAGCATTCGAAATTTCGTAGAAACTGTTTTAATTTGAAATGAGGTAAAATTAATTTTAATAGTTAGCAGTTAGGACATAATTTGTCTTTAACAAAGTTTCCCAAATATAATGATTTTGTTTTCTTGTTGTTGTTTGCTGGGTTCTTTCTGGGTTAATGTATTTGCTGGTGTTGTTGTTGTTATTGCTGCTGGGTTTTATATCAAATATATTTATTATAATTAAAAAATAAAAATAAAAGTTATTCCAAAATTACTACAACAGAAAGTATTTACAATATATTAGTTTCAAGAAAGCTAAGATGATGCAATTCATTTAAAAAAGAGACAGCCACAATGAATTTGACCCTCTCATTACTTTGGTCATTGAAGTTTTCTCAAAACAACACAAACAAAACATTTTACTTTCAGAATATAATTTTAAAGAATGGATCATGTTTTGCTAAACAAATAAAAATTGACTTGAACTACAAGAAAAAAACATTGGGTTCATACTTACAGTTTGTAAAAGTGTAAAATATCAAATTACTGAAGTAATTCCTCTGGTAAACTCTGGGTTACTCCAAAGTCACGTTGACGTACTGAATGACACATCGTCTCAGCGAGACTGGTATGGAAATCATCCAAACATATGTAACACAAACCCTTTCCTTTAAAGTCAATCTAACCGTAGCGATCTTCTGCTGTAATAGATACTACAATAACATACTGTTATAAGAACCTAGTTTTGAATTAGTAAAAACATAAGAGATCCATTGTAGAAAAGCTTTATTATTTTTATTTTCCTATTTTATTTAGGTATTTTTTGTATTTTCTATTTTACAAGCAGTAGCAGTAGTACTAATAGTAGATGTAAAGCTGTAGTAATATAGTACTACTTGTTGTTGTTATGGTAGTAGTAGTTCTAATAGTAGATGTAAAGCTGTAGTAATATAACACTACTTGTTGTTGTTATGGTAGTAGTAGTATTACTACTAGCCTCTCCCTCATTTTCTTTCAGTGACTCGCTTTTTCTGTCCCCGTTTTAAATTATTTTAATATAAATATCGTTTTCTATCCAGTCGATATTTAAGAACAAACATAACGAGAATGTTTATATTCACATATAAGAACAAATAGAATGAGAATGCTTATATTCACATTTAAGAACAAACATAACGAGAATGTTTATATTCACATATAAGAACAAATAGAATGAGAATGTTTATATTCACATTTAAGAACAAACAGAACGAGAATGTTTATATTCACATATAAAAACAAACAGAATGAGAATGTTTGTATTCACTTTTAAGAACAAATAGGTTGAAAATGTTTATATTCACATATAAGAACAAATAGAATTTAGCTTTTATATTCATATTAAAGCATAAATAGAACTAGAATATTTATATTCACATTTAAGAACAAACAGAAAGAGAATGTTTATATTCACATATAAGAACAAACAGAATTATAATGTTTATATTCACATTTGAGAACAAATATAACGAGAATGTTTATATTCAAATATAAGAACAAACAGAACTAGAATGTTTATATTCACTTTTAAGAAAAAATAGGTTGAAAATGTTTATATTCACATATAAGAACAAATAGAACAAGAATGTTTATATTCACATATAAGAACAAACAGAACTAGAATGTTTATATTCACTTTCAAGAACAAACAGAACGAGAATGTTTATATTCACATTTAAGAACAAATAGAATGAAAATATTTATATTCACATTTAAGAACAAAGAGAATGAGAATGTTTATATTCACATTTAAGAACAAAGAGAATGAGAATGTTTATATTCACATTTAAGAACAAATAGAATGAAAATATTTATATTCACATTTAAGAACAAATAGAATGAGAATGTTTATATTCACATTTAAAAACAAAGAGAATGAGAATGAAAATATTCACATTTAAAAACAAAGAGAATGAGAATGTTTATATTCACATTTAAGAACAAACGGAATGAGATTGTTTACATAAGAACAAAAGGAACGAGAATGTTTATTGAAGAACAACTAGAATGAGAATGTTTATATTCACATTTAAGAACATATAGAATGAGAATGTTTATATAAGAACAAACAGAACGAGAATGTTTATAATCATATTTCAGAACAACTAGAATGAGAATGTTTATATTCACATTTAAGAATAAATAGAATGAGAATGTTTATTTAAGAACAAACAGAACATTCAGCAGGAGAAATTGTTTGGAAACAGAAAAACTAGAACGAGTAAGACACAAAACTACGTCAATGAAAGAAGCAGCATATTAAACTAGTTGAATAAAAAAACTGTTTTAAAAATAGGTAATATTTATTTTAAATCATGAATCGAAATTCAAGTGTTTGCTATTTACAAGTCCGTGATAGATTAGTGTGCAGTTGTTGTCGGAATTCTAAAACCTTTGATATGACTAAATTAAAGAGGATCCTGAACAGATCAGATAAATCAATGTAAACATGTTATTATTATATCAGTAGTACGACCGTATTCGAGTATCAACAAGAATACAAAAAAAAAAAAAAAAAAAAAAAAAAAACAATATAAAATAACCTGAAATAAAACTATTTTTATTATTACTTTTATCAATTTCATTCCGAACACTTTTTTACTAACGGAAATTTATTTTATAATTTCTTAAATGTGACCTTAAAAAATAATAAGAATGAAATCAAGATCAGACCTTTCTTGATAATATTTACCTGTATTTCTTATGCAAGTATCTATGTATGTTTATATGTACGTATGCATTTATATTTGTATGTATCTATGTATATATGTATGTATGTATATTATATTCCTTTCCTTAGATTTATTTATTAATTTATTTATCTTTTGTGTGTGTATGTATGTATGTATGTATGTATGTATGTATGTATATATATATATATATATATATATATATATAGAGAGAGAGAGAGAGAGAGAGAGAGAGAGAGAGAGAGAGAGAGAGAGAGAGAGAGAGAGAGAGAGAGAGAGAGAGAGAGAGAGAGAGAGAGAGAGAGAGAGAGAGAGAGAGAGAGAGAGAGAGAGAGGCACATTACAATTTTAATATTGAATATGGCAGCAGGTATCCCTGTACTTCATAATGCTCTAATAATTCTAATCTGTGTGAAAATTTAAGATAATTTAATAATAATAATAATAATAATAATAATAATAATAATAGTTCTGCGTTTGACAGAACGAACCTAGTTCAAGTCAGCATTGTTTCGGTGAAATTCAAACACATAAACAAATTCACTGCGGAAACAGATTTAGGACGCCAAATGTCTGGATTGGCTCTTCTTACCAGGTGATTAACATACTCAAATATCTATCAAACAAACAAAGAATACATGAAGGGACAAATCGAAACTGTTTTAATTAGTAAAAATGTGATATTTTTAAATATTATATATATATATATATATGTATGTATAAATGTCATTTTTGTTTATTTTTGTTTCCTCTTTTTTTGTTCTCCACGCCAGATCTGTGACATGTTATTTGTTTATCACTTGAGCGATATGTTACTGTGTTTAATTTTTTTAAGTAATAAATACACAGTGTGATTATTATACAATGAAACTTTATGAGAAGTGAATGGAGTTTGCTTCAGTTAACATGTTTAGTGAATTATTTGTCAACGTCAGAGTGTAAAACTGTAGCAAACAGTATCATTGTTTGGTTGTTATTTCACAAATATTTTTGTGAACAACACAAAAAAAAAGAAGACACGGTCTTGTTAGCAGCAGTACATCATTGATGTAATGCAAGGTTAAAAACAAATCGCGTCTAGGCGTATCATTTGTAAATGCTGACTCATGACTTATACCCCCACTCTCTGTTACCCTTTGACCTTTCCTCTGGCGAGTTCGGCGATACGGCGATAGGATGTATAAACTTACAACCAGGGTCTTGCCATGTCGTTGATCATTATTGAGTATTCAATATACTTTTGTTCATTTGAAATGCGAATACAAAGTTAAAAATAAAATGAATAGTAAGAAAAATAAAACAATTACTAAAAATATGTTCTATGTTACATTTGAAGTTAATATTCTTCGTTCGACAAACATTTAATAAGGTGTGGCAATATGTGCTAAAATAATTCTGGAATAATTGTCTATATCTTGGCTGTTTATTGGTTTCCCTAAGAAAAAGTCATAGACGGATAATAAATAATCAATTTAAAAAAATATATTTTTAATTTTCACAGACGTATTAACAGACGATCAGCTATGCAGTTCAGAGAAACCTTGCTTCTTTAAAAAAAAAAAAAAAAAAAAAAAAAAAACACACACATTTTGCTACTAGTTTGTTATTTATCATTGTTGAAACGTTGTTTGAATGCTTTAGTGCGCCACTTTACAGGGCGGCTTTGTATCATTTATGAAATATATTTTTCTCAGAATTTTCTGTTTAATAAATCCATGTCATTGTCATTCTGAACAAACTTTTACTAACTTGTAAATTTATTTTAAAATTTCTAAAATGTTATTTTAAAAAAGCAATAAGAATGAAATCAGGATCAAACCTTTTTGATAATATTTACCTTGGTACTGTATTTCTTATGCAAGTATCTATGTATGTTTATACGTACGTATGCGTTTATGTATGAGAAAAGTATACTAAAACTATAATTAAATTGTTAACGATAACAAGAACAACATTAGAATGTAAATAGAAATTAGTAATTTATTACAACTCAAAAAAAAAAGCCACATCATTATAATGCACTTTTCGTTTCTTCCAATGTCATTTCTTAGATAAATCATATTATAAAAGCAAAATAATACATCTGTATACATCTTGCTTTTAAAATCATCACGATTCAAACCAATATAAGATAAACGATTCGTCAGCTGAACCATTTTAATATACGACTCATCAGATAAAGATATTTTATTATTAGAAACGTGAGATAGACATTTTATTATTCGCGTCGTGACATAGGCCATTTTATTATTCCAGTCGTGAGATAGACCATTTTAATACACGAGTCCTGGTATACAATTTTAAAATACACGAGTCCTGGTATAATCAATTTTATATGACGTAAAAGTATTCTTTGTAAGATCAAAAACCATTTTAACATATGACGTAAAGTATTCTTTGTAAGATAAACATCTTCTCAAGAATTTCTCAAGCTTATCTCAACATGGTAGATTCTCCTAATTACTGGAGTACATCTATCCAAATGTACAGAAAAACAGACTGGTATTTTCAGTTTTTCTTAGCCTTAGCTACCTTAAATTCAGTCACGTCCATTACTGGACCTATTGGTGGAAGCTCCCCTTCGTAAGTGTTGAGCAATGTCAAGGCCAGAGACAACGCCTTCGAGCCGTTGTTAGTCAGTAAAACATTGCGAACACTTCGTGTCCACGTGTTGTGAAAAGAAGAAAGTTTCTTGTTCTCGTTGTCAATCAACACGTGTGGTATGTTGAGCAGCGTGCTTAAGATATGTCCGTGAAGACGATCAGTGATGACCACGCGTCCTCGCTGCAGAAACACAAACCCGTTGTTCGCCATTAGGAAAGCATTTTCCATGGTTGTTGTGCCACTGGGCGTTTTCCAATTCAACCAGTCGGCTACGTGAACCGTTATATTGTTTGGCATCTTGATTTTATCAGTCATGTAACCGGGACTCTCTGTATCAGTACGTTTCAACCAAAGGATGTCATATGTAGGCGACATGAAGCGACGAACTTCACCAATCTGAAAAGCCATGTCCGGTGCTAATATAAATTTCGTTTGGTTCTTGTTCCAGTATTTCAGAGCGATGTTCAACGACTGTCTGTCTCTGAGAATTATCGTCAGGTTAGGATTACAGCAGTAAAGTTTTTTACACAACTCAAAGTGATTCCCGCTGTACACGTTGTGAGGAACGAAAATACTTTGAGGGAAAATAACTAATTTGAAACCGTCGAATCTTGGAATAATATCTCTTCTCACGTTATCACTGAAAGGGTATCCAACGAAATTCCCTCCTCCATGAAACAATATAACAAGTTCATCCTTGGAATATTTCTTACTTAATTTTTCCGCATATTCTTGTAACTGATGTTTTACGCAATCATAGCACAGACAGTAAAATACAAGTTTAATTCCCAGACGTCTTAGAAAGTAAACTTCACCAACTGTGATGGCAGAATCACCTTTGTTCTCAGAAGCTGAAACATCAAAGAGAAATGCGTATTTAAATTTACCTAGGATATGCTGAAATAACTGAAACTGGATTCTTTGAGTTTCATGGATAACTTCTTTAGACGTAGACAAAAGAGGAGATAAGGAATTTGTATTGGATACATGATCAGTAAGATTCCAGCTGAGAAATGTTTCGTTTTCTTTCTTGTGTTCAGCCAAATAATTTTCATTCAGATCTGGATACAGCTGTTTTTTGTCCAATAGTTGAAGTGATTCAGCACCAAACGATATGTCCTGAAACTTGCTTCTGTATTCATTATTTAATCTTACAGGTTTGACTCGTTGTGTTTGTTGTACTCTGAATGAGAGAACTGACATCCCAGTGAAGAGAAGAATTGAAAACAAGAACAGTTCCATTCGTCGAGTACAAAACTTTGGTTTCCTTGAACCTGAAAACAGATTGCATATAAGTAAAGATGAATGTACATACAGGTTAACATTTATTGAAGTGTGAAAAAAGTAATAAAATAGATTTGTGTTTACTTTATGAAATCAAGAATAGAAATAGTTGTTTTCTAATAATAAATAAAAATTAGTGTTAAAATAAATTACTGTAAATGCTTGTACAAAGAAACGTCATGAAATATTTGTCAGTCGGTATACCCTTAACAACAGCGACACAGAAACAAACAAATGAGAAAATATGATATTCATTCATGTTGAACACAGTATTAACGAACTACCACCTCACCTGAATCTGTAAGTTCCATGGTTTCATTACGTAAAAATTTTTCTCGTATGAAGATAACAAGTCCCAACATGCAGACACCCAAACCACTGAAGTTCCACACAGTCGCATGTCTTTGCCCAGACAGGTAGAGTAGAAAAATCACAGTTATTCTTTTCAAGATGTTGCTGACGGCGTGACTCAACACAGACATGTACCGCAGCACCACGTTCGCAGACAAATAAGAGTAGACCACGTGGAGGATGCTGGATGACAGCACTGTAATCAGAGTCAACGTCGTTGTCGTAGGAAGAAATCCTTTCAGTTCGATAACATTCGTTACTAGCATTAACGTAGGAACACTAGCTGCAACATAGCAGATGTACACTACAGGACGCAGTCGTAGTTCCTTAGACTGTTGATGACCTATTTTCATGGCAACGTTTCTTGCAGCTATCATGATGTTAGATATGAATGCCATCACCGCACCTATGGACATCGACGACGTTACAAACGGGTTACCTGCGAACCCTACGGCACCGAATACAATCAATGGCAGACTCACTATTGTTGATACAGATGTTGATGTCGTTAGGAAACTACGTAGTAGTAGTGCTGTGGTGATGGGTTCCATCAGTTTGATTGCAAACGTAGATGATGCGTGCATAAAAGCCATGCTGCAGTTTGTAGCGAAACTGCCTGCAATGTGTGATAGAATCATGACGTAGAACACGTTGTCATGTCGTTGCTGAACGTCCACAAGAGAATAACATGTCACACTTTGAAAGATTGTTAGAATGATGGACAAATAAAGTCCTTGACCTTGTACGTTGACCAAGTCAGAGTGGAGAAACAATCTGGCACATTGATGACAGAGATAAGAGGTCAACGTCCACGTGACGAAAACCAGTAGAATCTGAAGAATGAGAAAATTGGAAATGCAAATATTACTTGATACATCTACACATTGGTCAAAGCAAATATACGAACTACTGTTCGTAGCTTTTTCATTGTTAACTATCACCTATACACTTGTATTGAAATGTCAGCATATGAAACCAAAATACGTAAAAGAAATATGATAACTGGGATCTGATTTTATTTTTCAAGTATTTGAAATATACATGACTAAAATATTAAAAGAAATAAATAGCGATTTAAAAAATCTTTTTCTCGTATATCTGTGTGTGAATGTGTGTGTGTCTCTCTGTGTCTGTCTCTCTCTCTGTCTCTCTCTCTCTGTCTCTCTCTTACTTTCGGAGTGACTTGATCCATTTCAATGATGTTTTAAGCTGTCGTATTCAGTTTTTCACAGATAATGCTGATAGACCCTGAAAATAATATAAATGTTGTAACAACTCTGTTTTTCTTGTTTCCATTCTTAAATTACAAGCCTTTCGATGCTAGAGCAGTATCACATCGTTCTCACAAAAGTATCATTAACGTACTATGTTGTTACGATGGTTTAAACCAGTGATGGGAGAGGTGCGCGGCTGGTGCGACCTAGTGGGAGTTTGCCTGTTTAGTGTGTCATACACTTGGTCTTTTTTGGATGGTGAATTGGCTTCGAGCTTCTCTTGAGCAAGCGGTGGGCGTTAGACTTTGCACCGATACATTTTCAGATTTTTGCTCTGAGTTTATTCTAATGTGTATTTCTGTGTGTGCTGTATTTCACAAACAAAATTTATTTGCAGGAATGAATTTTCGATCAGCGTTTGAGTAGCTCAAGTTTAAATCATTTAATGATCAGTTAATTAAACTTTTATTTAAGGTTTAAAAAATATTATTTATGTTTGATCAGATAATTCAAAAATTATTGATAATTTAATAGCCCTTCTGACGTTACAGTGCTGAAAGTGCATGATATACACATCGACAACAACAACAATAACAACAACAACAACAACAAAAAGAACAGCAACAATAATAAAAACAGCAACAATAATAAGAACAAAAACAACAACAAAATAGTAATACATATAATGTTGTTCCTGCTGTTTAAGATATTTCGAACTAAAATCTTCACTAACATAAACCGTTTCTTCTAAATATGATCTTAACAGAGATAACACACGTCAGAAACAATCTTCTATTGTAATGCACACCACAGTAACAAGCTTGTATAAGAGCAATGCATAGTTCTCAGTTATTAGGAGTATGAGAGAAAGAAACAGTTTTCGTTTGCTTTGTTTTATTTTATTTTGTCTCATTTTATTTTATTATCTTTATTTATTTATTTTTATTACTACTACTACTGCTATTATTATTATTGTTATTGTTAATGTTCACGAGTTTAAATCGGCCTCCTAACGTCAAAGCTGGAGAAGTGTAATACAATAATAACAACAACAAGAACAACAACAACAATAATAATAATAATATGAATGCGATAATGATAATCATAATAACAACAACAATAACAACAGCAAGAACGAAACAATTAAGAAAAAAAACTTTGAATACTTTTTCAGAAATCTTAGCATTCAATAGTATATGTTAGTTTCAAGAAAACTACGATGATGCAATTCATTTAAAAAAGAGACAGCCATAATGAATTCGACCCTCTCATTACTTTGGTCAATGAAGTTTTCTCAAAACATCACAAATAAAATATTTTACTTTCAGAATATAATTTTAAAGAATGTATCAAATCAGACCAAATCATGAAACACAAATCGTTTCCTTTAAAGACAATCGAACCGTAGCGATCTTCAGATGTAATAGATACCACAATAAAATACTGTTATAAGAATCTAGTTTTGAGTTAGTCAAAACATCAGAGATCCATTGTAGAAAAGCTTTATTATTTTTATTTTACTATTATATTTAGTTACTTTTATATTTTGTATGTTGTTATGGTAGTCGTACGATTACTATGAGGTCTTTCTCATTTTCTCTCAGTGAATCTCTTTTTCTGTCCAAGTTCTAATTCATTTTAAAACAAATATTTAAGAAGAAATAGAACAACAATGCTTATCTTCACATTTAAGAACAAACAGAATGAAAATGATTATACTCATATTTATGAACAAACAGAATGACAATGTCTATATTCATATTTAAGAACAAACAGAAGGAGAATGTTTATATTCATATTTAAGAACAAACAGAATAAGAATGTTTATATTCATATTTTAGAACAAATAGAACTAGAATGTTTATATTCACATTTAAGACCAAACAGAAGGAGAATATTTATATTCGCATTTGAGAACAAACAGAACTAGAAAGTTTATATTCAAATTTAAGAACAAACAGAATGAGAATTTTTATATTCATATTTTAGAACAAACAGAATGAGAATGTTTATATTCACATTTAAGAACAAAGTGAACTAGAATGTTTATAGTCATATTTAAGAACAAACAGAATGAGAGTTTTTATATTTAAATTTAAGAAAAAACAGAATGAGAATGTTTCTATTCATATTTAAGAACAAACAGAATGAGAATGTTTATATTCACATTTAAGAACAAATAGAACGAGAATGTTTATATTGTTATTTAAGAACAAACAGAACTAGAATGTTTATATTCACATTAAAGAACAAACAGAATGAGAATGTTTATTTTCACATATAAGAACAAACAGAATGAGAATGTTTATATTCAAATTGAAGAATAAATAGAATGAGAATGTTTATATAAGAACAAACAGAACAGCCAGCAGGAGAAAATGTTTGGTAACAGAAAAACTAGAACGTGTAAGTGCTTCAGACACAAAACTACGTCGATGAAAGAAGCAGCATATTAAACTACAGAAGGAGAAAAACTGTTTTAAAAATAGATAATATTAATTTAAAATCGTGAGACAAAATTCAGGTGTTTGCTATTTCCAAGTCCGTGATAGATTTGTGTGCAGTTGTTGTCAGAATTCTAAAACCTTTGATATGACTAAATTAAAAAGAACCTGAACACATCAGATAAATCAAAGTAAACACTTCTTGAAATTAAAAACTCCAATTATCTGTTCACTTTATTTGAATAGTGGGGTTGATAACAACGCTGAAAGTATGAACTGTAAAGAGTAAATTACAGATTCTTTTCAGATAATGAGGAGATCAAGTCGTGAAAATTATTTAACTGGAACTATTGGTGGAAGCTCTCCTTTGTAATTGCTGAGCAATATGATAAGGTCGAATGTCTGACGGTCTTGGGCATTAGCGTACATGCCTAAACGTATCGATTCATTGGATAAAAGTCCTTCTTTATAAATAAAATAGTTATTTTCTTACTCTTGACCTAAAATAAGTAACTACCGTGTTAATTATTTATTTAGCCCAAAATATGTCTGTCTAGCAGTTCTTTGTACCTGCATTTATCCTTCCCAAACAATAAACAATGCTAATCAAATTAGGTTACTTCCAGAAAAACAAAGCCGGAGTTTGTAGGTATCAGGCATTATCAATACGACCATGGTCGAGTACCAACAACAATAAAACAGTAAACAAAAATATAAAAATAAAATAAAATAACATGAAATAAAACTATTATTATTATTATCATTATTATTATTATTATTATCATCATCATCATCATCATCATCATCATTCCGAACAATCTTTTACAAACTTATTTTGTAATTTCTTATATGTGACTTTTAAAAACTATAAGAATGAAAATCAGGATCAAACCTTTCTTGATAATATTTACCTTGATGGTGTATTTCTTATGCAAGTATCTATGTATGTTCATATGTACGTATGCATTTATGTATGCATGTATATTATATTGCTTTGCTTCTATTTATTTATTTATCTTTTCTGTGTGTGTGTGTGTATATATATATAATAGAAAGAGAGAGAGAGAATTATGGAGTTAAAAATTATAACAGATAGAATGATAATATAAGGAAGACCAAATAAATGTGAATACCTTTCTGTTGTTTCAGTTACAAACCAGTAAGTATATTTCTACAAACACGAAACAGTTTTCCCTTCTTTTGCTGGACTCCAAGTCACCACTCAAGCAAGACATCTGTGTGGCAGCTACCTGTGTACGAACTGAAACGTTCTTCAAAAACAGATTTGGTGTCAGTTAGAGTATCCGTTCACAGTCTGGGGACACCTACATGCACAAAGTCACGCATTCTCTCCGTTTATCTGTTTTATAGTTGTTTGATGTATCCGACGATTCATTAATACATAAGGTAAGAAAATTAATTTAATTCATCTATACTTATATATATATGTGTTATCCGTTTGCAATGAATAACTGCTTTTCTCTCTCTCTATATATATATCTATCTGAATGTGTGTGTTTATATGTGTCTTTATTAACATTTTTGTTGTTATTTTGAGTTCATCTCTCTCTGTTATTTTAGTTTTTTTTTATGTTTTTCGTTGTTCAGATCAAGTATAGAGATATGAAGTTTGTGTTGATAGACTTTGAAAACAGTATTTGAAAACTTAAATTTTGTATAGCATACTGCACTTGTAACAAATATAGATTAAAAATGGCGAATTGACGTCAATGCTGCAGTAAGAATAGATTTTCAAGTCTACACGTTTATTTAAACGAATTACTTAAATATCTGTGTCATACAGTTACTATTTTAAGATCAGTTTAAAGTATTAATTATTATGCTAAGAAACCCACACAAAAAACACCTCTATTTAAAATTAATTGTTTTTAAGAACTGAATTTTTCTAAATAATAAACACACCTACATTTTTTAATGAAAAAACAACAACAACAACAACAAAAAACCCCAACAACAAACAAACAAACAAAAACACAAAAATAAAACAGATGATAAATAAATAAAAATAACTTAGTTTTAGTGGGGATGTTCTTTCTTACAACTGATATCGGTGATGTTGTGTCTAGGCGTTTTTATTTTTTTATTTTTATTATGTTTTTTTTGTTCATAAAGCTGTTACAAGCCTTTCGATACTACAGCAGTCTCACATCGTTCTCACAGAAGTATCATTAACGTACTATGTCGTTACGATGGTTTAATCCAATGATGGGAGAGGTGGGCCGCCGATAACCCTAGTGGGCGTTTGACTGTTTAGTTTGTTTTACGCTTGGTCCTTTTTGGATGATGAATTGGCTTCGAGCTTCTCTTGTGCAAGCGGTGGGCGTCTGACTTTGCACCGATAACTTTTCAGATTGTTTTCATTAGTTTATTCTAATGTGTATTTCTGTGTGTACTGTATTTCACAAAAAAAAGAAAAAAAGAAGGATATTCGCAGGAATGAATTTTCGATCAGCGTTTGAGTAGCTCAAGATTAAATCATTTAATGATCAATTAATTAAACTTTTATTTAATGTTTAAAAAATATTATTTATATTTGATTCGCTTATTCTAAAATTATTGAGAATTTAATAGGCATTCTGACGTTACAGTGTAGAAAGTGGATGATATACAAAACAACAACAACCAGAATAAGAACAACAACAAGAACAAAAAGAACAGCAACAATAATAAAAACAAAAACAACGACAGTAATAATAAGAGAATGATCATGACGAAATAGAAACAACAACAACAATAATAATTCAGATAATGTTGTTGCTGCTGTTTAAGATATTTAGGACTAAAATCTTCTCTAACATAAACCGTTTCTTTAAAATATGATCTTAACAGGGATCAATTAATTGAACGTTTGTAAAAACTTATATATATATGGTGTTCTTGTTGTTATTGCTGCTGGGTTTTAAATCAAATATATTTATTATAATTAAAAAATAAAATAAAAAGTTATTTCAAAATTACTACAACAGAAAGTATTTAGAATATATTAGTTTCAAGACAACTACGATGATGCAATTCATTTAAAAAAAAGACAGCCACAATGGATTTGACCCTCTCATTACTTTGGTCATTGAAGTTTTCTCAAAACAACACAAACAAAACATTTCACTTTCAGAATATAATTTTAAAGAATGGATCATGTTTTGCTAAACAAATAAAAATTGACTTGAACTACAAGACAAAGAACATTGGGTTCATACTTACAGTTTGTAAAAGTGTAAAATATCAAATTACTGAAGTAATTCCTCTGGTAAACTCTGGGTTACTCCAAAGTCACATTGACATGCTGAATGACACATCGTCTCAGCGAGACGGGTATGGAAATCATCCAAACATATGTAACACAAACCCTTTCCTTTAAAGTCAATCTAACCGTAGCGATCTTCTGTTGTAATAGATACTACAATAACATACTGTTATAAGAAACTAGTTTTGAATTAGTAAAAACATAAGAGATCCATTGTAGAAAAGGTTTATTATTTTTATTTTCCTATTTTATTTAGTTATTTTTTGTATTTTCTATTTTACAAGCAGTAGCAGTAGTACTAATAGTAGATGTAAAGCTGTAGTAATATAGTACTACTTGTTGTTGTTATGGTAGTAGTAGTTCTAATAGTAGATGTAAAGCTGTAGTAATATAATACTACTTGTTGTTGTTATGGTAGTAGTAATATTACTACTAGCCTCTCCTTCATTTTCTTTCAGTGACTCGATTTTTCTGTCCCCATTTTAAATTATTTTAATATAAATATCGTTTTCTATCCAGTCGATATTTAAGAACAAACATAACGAGAATGTTTATATTCACATATAAGAACAAATAGAACTAGAATGCTTATATTCACATTTAAGAACAAACAGAACGAGAATGTTTATATTCACTTTTAAGAACAAATAGGTTGAAAATGTTTATATTCACATATAAGAACAAATAGAACTAGAATTTTTATATTCATATTAAAGCACAAATAGAACTAGAATATTTATATTCACATTTAAGAACAAACAGAAAGAGAATGTTTATATTCACATATAAGAACAAACAGAATTAGAATGTTTATATTCACTTTTAAGAACAAATAGGTTGAAAATGTTTATATTCACATCTAAGAACAAATAGAACAAGAATATTTATATTCACATATAAGAACAAACAGAACTAGAATGTTTATATTCATATTTAAGAACAAATAGAACGGGAATATTTATATTCATATTTATGAAGAAATAGAATGAGAATGTTTATATTCACATTTAAGGACAAACAGAACAAGAATGTTTATATTCACATTTAACAACAAACAGAACGAGAATGTTTATATTCACATATAAAAAAAAGAATGAGAATGTTTATATTCACATATAACAACAAACAGAACTAGAATGTTTATATTCACTTTTAAGAACAAATAGGTTGAAAATGTTTATATTCACATATAAGAACAAATAGAACTAGAATGTTTATATTCACATTTAAGAACAGAGAGAGAATGTTTATATTCACATATCAGAACAAACAGAATTAGAATGTTTATATTCACACTTGAGAACAAATAGAAGGGGAATATTTATATTCACATTTAAGAACAAACAAAACGAGAATGTTTATATTCACATTTAAGAACAAACACAACGAGAATGCTTATATTCACATACAAGAACAAATGGAACGAGAATATTTATATTCACATTTAAGAACAGACAGAACGAGAATGTTTATATTCACATTTAAGAATAAACAGAACGAGAATGTTTATATTCACATATAAGAACAAATGGAAGGAGAATATTTATATTCACCTATAAGAACAAACAGAACAAGAATGTTTATATTCACATTTAAGAACAAATAGGACGGGAATATTTATATTCATATTTAAGAAGAAATAGAATGAGAATGTTTATATTCACATTTAAGAACAAATAGGTTGAAAATGTTTATATTCACATATAAGAACAAATAGACCTAGAATGTTTATATTCACATATAAGAACAAATAGAACTAGAATGTTTATATTCACATATAAGAACAAATAGAACTAGAATGTTTATATTCACATATAAGAACAAACAGAACGAGAATGTTTATATTCACTTTTAAAAACAAATAGGTTGAAAATGTTTATATTCAGATATAAGAACAAATAGAACAAGAATGTTTATATTCACATATAAGAACAAATAGAACTAGAATGTTTATATTCACATTCAAGCATAAATAGAACTAGAATGTTTATATTCACATTTAAGAACAAACAGGACAAGAATGTTTATATTCACATATAAGAACAAACAGAATTAGTATGTTTATATTCACACTTGAGAACAAATAGAAGGGGAATATTTATATTCATATTTAAGAATAATTAGAATGAGAATGTTTATATTCACATTTAAGGACAAAGAGAATGAGAATGTTTATATTCACATACAAGAACAAATGGAACGAGAATATTTATATTCACATTTAAGAAGAAATAGAACAAGAATGTTTATATTCATATTTAAGAACAAATAGAACGGGAATATTTATATTCATATTTAAGAATAAATAGAATGAGAATGTTATATTCACATATAAGAACAAATAGAACTTGAATGTTTATATTCACTTTTAAGAACAAATAGGTTGAAAATGTTTATATTCACATATAAGAACAAATAGAACAAGAATATTTATATTCACATTAAAGCATAAATAAAACTAGAATGTTTATATTCACATTTAAGAACAGAGAGAGAATGTTTATATTCACATATAAGAACAAACAGAATTAGAATGTTTATATTCACACTTTAGAACAAATAGGAGGGGAATATTTATATTCATATTTGAGAAGAAATAGAATGAGAATGTTTATATTCACATTTAAGGACAAAGAGAATGAGAATGTTTATATAAGAACAAACAGAACGAGAATGTTTATATTCACATACAAGAACAAATGGAACGAGAATATTTATATTCACATATAAGAACAAATGGAACGAGAATATTTATATTCACATTTAAGAACAAATAGAACAAGAATGTTTATATTTACATTTAAGAACAAATAGAATGGGAATATTTATATTCATATTTATGAAGAAATAGAATGAGAATGTTTATATTCACATATAAGAACAAATAGAATGAGAATGTTTATATTCACATTTAAGGAGAAACAGAACGAGAATGTTTATATTCACATTTAAGAACAAATAGATCGAGAATGTTTATATTCACATTTAAGAATAAATAGAATTAGAATATTTATATAAGAAAAAACAGAACAGCCAGCCGGAGAAAATGTTTGGAAACAGAAAAACTAGAACGAGTAAGACACAAAACTACATCAGTGAAAGAATCAGCATATTAAACTAGAGAAGAATAAAAACTGTTTTAAAAATAGGTAATATTTATTTTAAATCAAAATTCAGGTGTTTGCTATTTAAAAGTCCGTGATAGATTAGTGTGCAGTTGTTGTCTGAATTCTAAAACCTTTGATATGACTAAATTAAAGAGGAACCTGAACAGATCGGATAAATCAAAGTAAACACTTCTTCAAATTAAACATTTTAATTATCTGTTCACTTTATTTGAATAGTGGGGTTGCTAACAACGCTGAAAGTATGAACTGTAAAGAGTAAATTAGATATTCATTCCAGATAATGAGGCGATCAAGTTGTGAAAATTTCTTTCTTTGAAAACTTCATTTCGGAAAGGATTGAATAATTCAAAGTATATCGAAATATCATAAATCAGAATCTTTCGCTAATATATAATTGTTATTAGGGTTGTTTTTAATATTCTTATTAAATTCATTTTTCATATAATTTAAACATCAGTTCGTTGGATACGAGTCCTTCTTTATATGTAATATAGTTACTTTCTTACTTTTGACCTAAAATACGTCATTTCCGTGTTAATTATTTATTTAACCCAAAATATGTCTGTCTAGCAGTTCTTTGTCCCTGCAGTTATCCTTCCCAAACAATAAACAATGCTAATCAAATTAGGTTACTTCCAAAAAAACAAAGCCGGAGTTTATAGGTTTCAGGCATTATCAATACGACCATGGCCGAGTATCAACAACAATAAAACAGTAAACAAAAATATAAAAATAAAATAACATGAAATAAAACTATTATTATCATTATTATTATTATTATTATTATTATTATTATTATTATCATCATCATCATCATCATCATCATCATCATTCCGAACAATCTTTTACTCACATTCTATATTACATTTCAAGTTAATATTCTTCGTTCCACAAAACATTTAACAAGGTGTGGCAATATGTGCTAAAATAATTATAGGTGTGTATGAATTGTAAATCATACCATCGTATTAATGAATATCTCAAACATACGTTTTGCCAATAAATGTTTAATGTATATTAAAATAATTTAGAAGGAAAGATAATAAATTCACATGAAAATTTCGGTGACATGAAATACAGTTTAAACTTTTAAGCTTCTCCTCAAACGACAAAAAAAAAAAATAATAATAATAATAATAATAATAATAATAATAATAAAATAAATAAATAAAAATGAAAAAAAATACCAACAACAATAACAATTGTTTACGATTTCATGGAATTAACTGCGAAAACTATTTTAATACTAATATGGCGAACTGAGAGGTGAAAAACGAAGCCGTATTTAACAAATATAAATTAAAACAAATTTTTGAATCCTGTTTTCTGAAAGCCGAAAAAAAAAATGGTTTGGTACTATTTTCTTTATTGAAGCATGTCAGTGAAAACACATTTATTTTGTTTAAAGTAATATCAAATTTTATATATTTATCTGAAACGTTATTTATTTTACAACTAGAAAACTGGAATAGTCTTTGATGGAACAGGTGTCAATTTTTATAGGTATCTCAGTGAACTCGGACAAGATAGACAGCTAGATATATTCAAATATATGTATGTATATATGTATTTATGTATAGAGAGAGAGAGAGAGAGAGAGAGAGATATGTAATTATGGAGTTGAAAATTATATTAGATAGGCTGATAATATAATGAACACCAAATAAATGTGAATATCCTTGTCTATCCTTTGTTCTCATAAGTTTACTGTTGTTTCACTTACAAACCAGTAAGTAAGTATGTTTTTACAAAACAGGAAACAGTTTTTCGTTCTTTTTCTCGTCTCCGACTCATCACTCAAGCACGACGTTGCTATACATTCTTAATTAATCCAAGATTCTAAATAGTTACCAAAGATTCACAAAGTCTCCTTTATATTTTGGATTACTGTTATCTGCTTAGCAATTGAAACTGATGTCAAAATTCAAAAAGAATTGTTTCGTTACTTCTTCTAGTCTTAGTTACAGTACCTACATACACAAAAGTCATGTATTTTCCCACTTATCTCTTTTGGTTTTATTAAAGTTTTAAATCAGATTGTTCTTTGATGTATCCGACTGTTCATTAATACATCAGGTAATTCCTGTTCATTAATTCCTGTATACATGCATATATGTATTATCTGTTTGCAATGAATAACTGTTTTTCTCTCTGTATATATCTATATATCTGAATGTGTGTTTATGTGTGTGAGTGTGTGTGTGTGTGTGTGTGTGTGTGTGTTTATTTTGATTTCATCTCTCTCTGTTATTTAGTTTTTAATGTTCTACTGTTGTTTAGATCAATTATACAGATACCATAATAGACTTTCAAAACAGTATTTGAAATGTTTTATTTTTGTATTGCATACTGCACTTGTAACAAATACAGATAAAAATGGCCGATTGACGTCAATGCTGGAGTAAGAATAGATTTTCAGGTCTACAGGTTTATTTAAATGAATTACTTAAATATCTGTGTCATACAGTTATTATTTTACGATCAGTTTAAAATGAATTGTGTCTAAGAACTGAATTTTTCTAAATAATAAACACAGCAACAATTTTTTTTAAGAAAAAAAAAAAAACGGAAATAAAAAAACCAGATGATAAATAAATAAAAATAAATAAACAACGTCAACAGTTTTCTTCAGTTATATGTAGGGAAATTATACATTTATTCATATTATTATTTGCTATTTACTTAATATGGGCAAATATTCAGTTCTGACTTGCTAACCGGTGGGTTTAGAGTTACAGAATCCATGATAATCTACGATCTAAAAATGTTTTTTTTTTAAATGTGTTGTTCCTATTAGTTTACTATAAAATATCAGATATGAATCATACTTACTTAATACTGAATATAACAATGTCCCAAGACAGGTAAAAATATACATTGAAACCAAATACAAGATATCTTTAGAATCATATAGTTTTCTTACATTTGCCTACGTATTGCTGGGGAAAGGTATGGTGGTTAGAGTGTACGACATAGTCAGTTAACTGCAAACTTATACATTTTTTACCAGTGTTAATCTTAATTTCAAAACTGATTTCTAGATCTTGTTTGTAACGATGTCTGGATTTTATCATAAAGGCACTTTGAGCCAATGTTTTTAATATGTGCTAGTTATTGGGTTGTTGTGACAAATATAATTTCAAAATGGCGGATTGACGTCAATAGAGCAGGAAGATATTCAGTACCAAACATTTACTGATTATATTAATTCAGTGGTCAACAGACTGCTGATATTTATTATAACCACTACAAACAATCCATAATGATCGTGATAAATATAAACAAAAAAATTAAATAAACAAAACAAGTAAAAGAAAATTTGAATTTATAACCTTAATAGTTAAGGTAGCCATTTTGTTTAATTTACGAACAATAAATAATGTGTATTAAAGAAATAATCTCTGTATAGTTTATATATATATATATAAATCTCTGCAATCAAAAAATAACATAAACATCCGTCTAAATCAAATTTCTCCTGTTCAGTCAGACCTCACGTAATTTTGTACACACACAAGAAGTCCAGGAGGTTTTGTTGTGTTTTAAAAACAAATCATGACAAAAGAAATACGCTTAGGAGTTTATTAGTTTGCTCGCTATACTATATCATGCAGGTATTTACAACTCTACCTTTAATTTAATTAACTGTTTATTTGATTATGTCCGAGCTTAAAATGTAGAATGTTTATAGGAAAATAAAATGAACCATTATATCGATGCATGCAGAAAATAAAAAAAATACACAACAAAAATATAAAAGAAAAATCTGTTTCACATGAAGGTTGGAAAGGGAAACTAATAAAAGTGATGATGATAAAGTATTGTAGAGATTATAATTTTATATATAGATATAATTTAATTTTTATTCTAATTTTTTTTAAGAAAAAGAAGAAAACATTTTAAAATTATTATTGCTAAATATAAGATTAAAAACCGAAATATTTACAAGAGATTCTATTAAAAATAAATTTCTGTATACTTGTACACTGAAATGCAATGAAAATTTCATCTTTCTGAACTAATTTTTAAACGGGTGAAATATTAAAACGCACAAAAACATAACAAAACTAATTTCCTCGTTTCAACACTAAAGCTAGGTATAGAATACGTTTCCAGGCAACAGAATGAAACTGGCGATACTGCTTTCACAGTTATTTTTTGTTGTGAAAAGGTGCGGTTTGAGAGAATCTTCTTGTTACAATTTCATTTTATTTTCATATTTTTCTTTTTCTTTTATTCAAAGAAGAAAGATTCCATTAGAAATCTATTTAAGACATAAAAATAAATTTGTCCTTCGTTTTTGTACATATGTATACACATACAAATGTACTAACAAATACACATACATCCATATACATAACTATTTTGATAAATATATATACATATATATATATATATAAATATACATACGTACACACAGACATTCACACACAAACACACTGCTGTAATAAGGTACTGTGTGATATCTTTCATGATATAATTATAATCATCATTAATTAGTCTGAGTTAAAAGTTTCTACCTGTTCTAATTAACTGGTGCCAATGTTCCCATGCATGTCAGAGGAACAAACACAGGTGCAGACACAAAATAATAATGAAAAATATTCTTTTTTTTCTTCTTCTGATCATGTTTGCCAATAATGGACATTTTCCTTGACTCTGGCATGATTTGGAGTAGTTTTCGGGGCAGACATAGCTACACTTTTGAAAAGGACATTTTATATATGTCTTTAGTTATTATTAGTGGAAAAAAATAAAAACAACTACAAATTATACTTCTACTCAGAATTCAGAACCTATTAAAAGAAATAGTAACCGTAGTGGTGGAGATGGTAGTAGAAGTTTTATTATTTTTTATTTTTAGCAAATGTAACAATAGTAGCAGTTTTAGTAGTAATAATACTCGTAGTAGTAGCAGTGATAGTAGCAGCAGCGGTAGTAATACTACCAGTACTAGTTGTAATACAAATAATTTTAATACTACTAGTGATAGCAGCAGCAGCAGCAGCAGTAGTAGTAGTAGTAGTAGTAGTAGTAATATTAGTAGTAGTAGCAGTAGTATTAACAGTTGATGTTGTTGTAACAGCTCATTTTTAAAATAGACATACATGTCTTTTAAAATAATAATAATAATAAAAAAAGAAAAAAAAAAGGAATACCTAAGTAATTACTGCAGTATGTTAACAACAATCTCACCCATAACAGTAGTCGGGACAAAGTGTTCCAAATAAGACACCTTCGACTATTTTCATGTCATGCAAATTAATCGCTGCGGGAGAGTGTAAATTAACAATCATTGCCTAATTGATAATTTGGAACGAAAATATCAGCAATTTTGTTCAACTCATGCCATTCTAATCTTACCAAGATAAAGGTTGTATCTCAAGATATTAACTACTTGTTCCATATATATATATAATTTGTACATCAATTCGTTGGATAAGAGTCCTTCTTCATAAATAAAATGGTTACTTTCTTGTTTTTGACCTAAAATACGTCATTTGTATGTTATTTATTTATTTATTTAACCAAAAATATGTCCGTATAGCAATTCCTTTTCCTGCCCAAACAATAAACAATGCTAATCAAATTAGGTTACTTCTAAAACAAAACAAAAAAGAAAGCCGGACTTTGTAGGTATTAGGCGTTATCAATACGACCATGGCCGAGTATCTATGTTAATATGGTTTCGCTAAACACGTCACCTCTGACGTCAGTAGATTGATTCTCTTCCGAAGTCTGTGGGATAAACCAACGCAGAGTTTTTCTTCTAATTACCGCGTTGTCAAGTGCATCTTGTTCTTATACATGATGCACTTTAATTTGAGTATATGATCGAGAACAAAAACAAAAAGGAAATAGTGAAAGAATGAGAAGGAGGAACAACAACAACAATATAAGAAATATATATATATATACAACATAAAATAAAACTATTATTATTATTATTATTATTATTATTATTATTATTATTATTATTATTATTATTATTATTATTATTATTATTATTTTTTATTACTATTATTATTATTATTATAAGCTGATCATCATCATTATTTTTATCATTGTCATTCTGAACAATCTTTTACCAACCTGTAAATTTATTTTATAATTTCTTAAATGTAACTTTAAAAAGCTATGAGAATGAAATCAGGATCAAACATTCCTTGATAATATTTACCTTGATATATGCATGTATATATGCATGTATGTATCTATATATATATGTATGTATATATGTATGTATGCAGGCATTCGTATGTATATGTATATGTATATATGCGTCTGTGTGTCTATATAATCATAGTTCTTTAACTTCTCTATTTATATATATTTTATGAATGTGTGTATGTATGTATATTATATTGCTTTGCTTATATTTATTTATTTATATATTTATTTTAGATGGCTTTTTTAAATGTTATTTTTGTTTATTTGTTTTCTCTTGTTTTATTCTCCACGTTAGATCTGTGACATGTTATTTGTTTATCACTTGAGCGATATATTACTGTGTTTACATTTCGTAAGTAATGAATGAACAGTGTGATTATTATACAATGAAACTTTATGAGAAGTGAATGGAGTTTGCTTCAGTTAACCTGTTTAGTGAATTATTTGTCATCATGGTAGTGTGAAACTGTAGCAAACAGTATCATTGTTTGCTTCTTGTTTCACAAATATTTTTATGAACAACACAGAAAAAGAAACAAACAGTCTTGTTATCAGCAGTGCATTATGGGTATGTTAAGGCTAATGCAAGGTTAAAAAACAAAACGTAGCTAAGCTGATCATTTGTAAAAGTTGATTCATATTACATTTGAAGTTAATATTCCTTGCTCCACAAGACATTGAACAAGGTGTGGCAATATGTGCTAAAATAATTCTTGAATAATTATCTATAGAGAGAGAGACAGACAGAGAGAGAGATAACTATGGAGTTAAAAATTATATTAGATAGGATGATAATACAAGGAAGAGCAAATAAATGTGAATATCCTTGTCTATCCTTTGTTATCATAAGTTTACTGTTGTTTCAATTACAAACCAGTAAGTATGTATGTTTTTACAAAACACGAAACAGTTTTTCGTTCTTTTTCTCGTCTCCGACTCATCACTCATCACTCAATACACTCTTAATAAATCCAAGATTCTAAATAGTTACCAAAGATTCACAAAGTCTCTTTTATATTTTGGATTACTGTTATCTGCTTAGCAATTGAAACTGATGTCAAAATTCAAAACGAATTGTTTCGTTAATTCTTCTAGTCTTAGTTACAGTCCCTACATACACAAAAGTCATGTATTTTCTCACTTATCTCTTTTGGTTTTATTAAAGTTTTAAATCAGATTGTTCTTTGATGTATCCGACTGTTCATTAATACATCAGGTAATTCCTGTTCATTAATTCCTGTATACATGCATATATGTATTATCTGTTTGCAATGAATAACTGTTTTTCTCTCTGTATATATCTATCTGAATGTGTGTTTGTGTATATGTGTGTATGTGTGTCTTTATCAAAAATGTTGGTGTTATTTTGATTTCATCTCTCTCTGTTATTTAGTTTTTAATGTTCTTCTGTTGTTTAGATCAATTATAGAGATACCATAATAGACTTTCAAAACAGTATAAGAAATGTTTTATTTTTGTATTGCATACTGCACTTGTAACAAATACAGATAAAAATGGCCGATTGACGTCAATGCTGGAGTAAGAATAGATTTTCATGTCTACAGGTTTATTTAAACGAATTACTTAAATATCTGTGTCATACAGTTATTATTTTACGATCAGTTTAAAGTATTAATTATTACGTTAAAAAACAACAACAACAAAAACATTTAAAATGAATTGTGTCTAAGAACTGAATTTTCTAAACAATAAACACAGCTACAATTTTTTAAAAGAAAAACTAACAAACAAAAAACCGCAAATAAAAAAACAGATGATAAATAAATAAAAATAAATAAACAACGTCAACAGTTTTCTTCAGTTATATGTAAGGAAATTATACATTTATTGATATTATTATTTGCTATTTACTTAATATGGGCAAATATTCAGTTCTAACTTGCTAACCGGTGGGTTTAGAGTTACAGAATCCATGACAATCTAGGATCTAAAAAATAATTTAAAAAAATGTGTAGTTCCTATTAGTTTACTATAAAATATCAGATATGAATCATACTTACTTAATAATGAAGATAACAATGTCCGAAGACAGGAAAAAATATACATTGAAACCAAATACAAGATATCTTTAGAATCATATAGTTTTCTTACATTTGCCTACGTATTGCTGGGAAATGTATGGTGGTTAGAGTGTACGACATAGTCAGTTAACTGCAAACTTATACATTTTTTACCAATGTTAATCTTAATTTCAAAACTGATTTCTAGATCTTGTTTGTAACGATGTCTGGATTTTATTGTAAAGGCAATTTGAGCTAATGTTTTTAATATGTGCTATTTATTGGGTTGTTGTGACAAATATAATTTCAAAATGGCGGATTGACGTCAATGGAGCAGGAAGATATTCAGTACCAAACATTTACTGATTATATTAATTCAGTGGTCAGCAGACTGCTGATATTTATTATGACCACTACAAACAATCCACAATGATCGTGATAAATATAAAGAAAAATTAAATAAACAAAACAAGTAAAAGAAAATTTGAATTTATAAGCTTAATAGTTAAGGTAGCCATTTTGTTTAATTTACGAACAATAAATAATGTGTATTAAAGAAATAATCTCTGTATAGTTTATATATATATATAATATCTCTGCAATCTAAAAATAACATAAACATCCGTCTAAATCAAATTTCTGCTGTTCAGCTAGACCTCATGTAATTTTCTACACACACAAGAAGTCCAGGAGGTTTTGTTGTGTTTTAAAAACAAATCATGACAAAAGAAATACGCTTAGGTGTTTATTAGTTTGCTCGCTGTACTATATCATGCAGGTATTTACAACTCTACCTTTAATTTAATTAATCATTTATTTTATTATGTCCGAGTTTAAAATGTAGAATGTTTGTAGCAAAATAAAATGAACCATATATCGATGCACGCAGAAAATAAAAAAATAACACAACAAAAATATAAAAGAAAAATCTGTTTCACATGAAGGTTGGAAAGGGAAATTAATAAAAGTGATGATGATAAAGTATTGCAGAGATTATAATTATATATATATATATTTAATTTATATTATTATTTTTTTAAGAAAAAGAAGAAAACATTTTTAAATTAGTATTGCTAAATATAAGATTAAAAACCGAAATATTTAGAAGATATTCTATTAAAAATAAATTTCTGTATACTCGTGCATTGAAATACAATGAAAATTTCATCTTTCTGAACAAATTTTTGAACGGGTGAAATATAAAACGCACAAAAACATAACAAAAGTAACTTCCTCGTTTCAACACTAAAGCTAGGTATAGAATACGTTTCAACACTAAAGATAGGTATAGAATACGTTTCCAGGCAATTCCAGGCAGAATGAAACTGGCGATACTGCTTTCACAGTTATTTTTTGTTGTGAAAAGGTGCGGTTTGATAGAATCTTCTTGTTACAATTTCATTTTATTTTCATATTTTTCTTTTTCTTTTATTCAAAGAAGAAAGCTTCCATTAGAAATCTATTTAAGACATAAAAATAAATTTGTCCTTCGTTTTTGTACATATGTATACACATACAAATGTACTAACAAACACACATACACATACACACATACATCCATATATATAACTATTTTGATAAATATATATACATATATGTATATAAATATACATACGTACACACAGACATTCACACACAAACAGATTGCTGTAACAAGGTACTGTATGATATTTTTCATGATATAATTATAATCATGATTAATTAGTCTGAGTTAAAAGTTTGTACCTGTTCTAATTAACTGATGCCAATGATCCCATGCATGTCAGAAGAACAAACACAGGTGCAAACACAAAATAATAATGAAAAATATTCTTTGTTTATCTTCTGATCATGTTTGCCAATAGTGGTCATTTTCCTTGACTCTGGCATAATTTGGAGTAGTTTTCGGGGCAGACATAGCTACACTTTTGAAAAGGACATTTTATATATGTCTTTAGTTATTATTAGTGGAAAAAAATAAAAACAACTACAAATTATACTTCTACTCAGAATTCAGAGCCTATTAAAAGAACTGGTAACCGTAGTGGTGGAGATGGTAGTAGAAGTTTTATTATTTTTTATTTTTAGCAAATGTAACAATAGTAGCAGTTTTAGTAGTAATAATACTCGTAGTAGTAGCAGTGATAGTAGCAGCAGCGGTAGTAATAATACCAGTACTAGTTGTAATACTAATAATTTTAATACCACTAGTGATAGTAGCAGCAGCAGCAGCAGCAGTAGTAGTAGTAGTAGTAGTAATATTAGTAGCAGTAGCAGTAGTAGTAACAGTTGATGTTGTTCTAACAGCTCATTTTTTAAAATAAATATACCAACGTCCCTTTTAAAATAATAATAATAATAAAAATAAAACAATCCATCAGTAATTACTTCAGTATGTTAACAACAATCTCACCCATAACAGTAGTCGGGACTAAATGTTCCAAATAACACAGCTTCCGCTATTTTCATATTATGCAAATTAAAAGCTGAGTGAGACCGTAAATTTACGATCATTGCCGAATATTAACAGGCTTTAGATGGGCTAATTTGGAACGAAAAGATCAGCAGTTTCGTTTAACTCCGGCCATTCTAATCTTAGCAGCATAAAGCTGGTATCTCAAGACAGTAACCACCTGTTCCTTTTATATATATATATATATATATATATATATATATATATATATATATATAATTTATATATCAATTCTTTGGATAAGAGTTCTTCTTTATAAATAAAATGGTTACTATCTTATTTTTGACGTAAAATACTTCATTTGTATGTTATGTTATGTTATGTTATGTTATTTATTTGTTTATTTAACCAAAAATATGTCCGTATAGCTATTCTTTTTCCTGCCCAAACAATAAACAATGCTAATCAAATTAGGTTACTTCTAAAAAAAAAAGAAAGCCTGACTTTGTAGGTGTTAGGCGTTATCAATACGACCATGGCCGAGTATCTATGTTAATATGGTTTCGCTAATGACGTCACCTCTGACGTCAGTAGATTGATTCTCTTCCGAAGTCTGTGAGATAAACCAACGCAGAGTTTTTCTTCTAATTACCGCGTTGTCAAGTGCATCTTGTTCTTATACATGATGTACTTTAATTTGGGTAAATGATCGAAAACAAAAACAAGAAAGAAAATAGAGAAAGGAGGAGAAGTAGAAAAACAACAAATATAATAAATAAGTGGATCTTTTTCTTATACGTGATGTACTTTAATCTGAATAAATGATACGTTCATTGGAAGCAGCGACATCTGAGACGACGGCATTTGGCCTGTTTACAGCATCTGTGCAGGAGCCGAGTACATGTGACTGGGGTACATGGCAGGCGTACTTGAGTAGCAGGGAAAGTTTATCGAGGCCGCGATGGTCGAGTGGGTCATGGGTACATAGCCCAAATTTTTCCTCTACTAGGAAGAGATGTTGGCAACGCTGACGTCCTTCGTGGAACTTTTGCGTGCACGGCGACGAGCATGTCGACGTCGGAAGTCGCCTTTGGCGAAGTCGTTTTCGCAAGCTGGATGAACGGACCAATAGTTTCCCTTACCGTTTTCCGCCCACCCGCTTTTGATGAAACATTCGTTCAGCGAGTGATTGTGACTAATGCTGTTTTTCCATGCCTTGCTTTTGGCGTTGTAGTATGGATAGTTGTCGCTGATGTACTGGTAGATGTCGACTAGCTTTTTTCATATACAGTAGATAAGAGTGTTTGTTTATAAATAAATTGGTTACTTTTTTACTTTTGACCTAAAATACGTTATTTTCGTGTTGATTATTTATTTAATAAAAATACACCCTTCTAAAAGTTCTTTGTACCTGCAGTTATCCTGCCCAAACAATAAACAATGCTAATCAAATTAGGTTACTTCTAAAAAAAAAGCCTGACTTTGTAGGTATTAGGCGTTATCAATACGACCATGGCCGAGTATCTATGTTAATATCGTTTCGCTAATGACGTCACCTCTGACGTCAGTAGATTGATTCTCTTCCGAAGTCTGTGAGATAAAGCAACGCAGAGTTTTTCTTCTAATTACCGCGTTGTCAAGTGCATCTTGTTCTTATACATGATGCACTTTAATTTGAATAAATGATCGAAAACAAAAACAGAAAAGGAAATAGGGAAAGAAGGAGAAGGAGGAACAAGAACAACAATATAACAAATATATATATATATATATATATACATAAAATAAAACTAGTATTATTATTATTATTATTATTATTATTATTATTATTATTATTATTATTATTATTATTATAAGCTGATCATCATCATTATTATTATCGTCTTCATTATTTTTATCATTGCCATTCTGAACAATCTTTTACCAACTTGTAAATTTATATTTTGGATTACTGAACCTTGTGTCAAAATTCAAAAATAATTGTTTCGTTAATTCCTTTACTCTTTGTTACAGTATCTACATACACAAAAGTCATGTATTTTCCCACTTATCTCTTTTGGTTTTATTAAATTTTTAAATCAGATTGTTCTTTGATGTATCCGACGATTCATTATTACATCAGGTAAGAAAATGAATTTAATTCCTGTATACATGTATATATCTATTATCTGTTTGCCATGAATAACTGCTTTTCTCTATATATATATCTGTCTGAATGTGTGAGTGTGTGTGTGTTTATTAACATTTTTGTTGTTATTTTGATTTCATGATAGACTTTCAAAACAGTATTTGAAGATTTAAAATTTTGTATTGCATACTACACTTGTAACAAATACAGATAAAAATGGCGAATTGACGTCAATACTGCAGTAAGAATAGATTTTCAAGTCTATACGTTTATTTAAATGAATTACTTAAATAGCTGTGTCATACAGTTATTTTACGATCAGTTTAAAGTATTGTTAAAAGGAAAAAAATCACCATTTACAATCGATGGTGTTTAAGAAATGGATTTTTCTAAATTATAAACACAGCTACAATTTTTTTATGAAAAACAAACAAACAAAATAAAAACCCGCAAATAATAAAACAGATGATAAAGAAATAAAACTAAATAAACAACATCAACAGATTTCTTCAGTTATATATAGTGAAAATAACACATTTATTGATATTATCATTTGCTATTTACTTAATATGGGCAAATATTCAATTCTGACTTGCTAACCGTTGGGTTTAGAGTTACAGAATCCATGATAATGTACGATCTAAAAAAAAAAGAAGAAAAATGTGTAGTTCCTATTAGTTTACTATAAAATATCAGATATGAATCATACTTACTTAATACTGAATATAACAATGTCCCAAGACAGGTAAAAATATACGTTGAAACCAAATACAAGATATCTTTAGAATCATATAGTTTTCTTACATAGGGAAAGGTATGGTGGTTAGAGTGTACGACATAGTCAGTTAACTGCAAACTTATACATTTTTTACCAATGTTAATCTTAATTTCAAAACTGATTTCTAGATCTTGTTTGTAACGATGTCTGGATTTTATCGTAAAGGCAATTTGAGCCAATATTTTTAATATGTGCTATTTATTGGGTTGTTGTGACAAATATAATTTCAAAATGGCGGATTGACGTCAATGGAGCAGGAAGATATTCAGTACCAAACATTTACTGATTATATTAATTCAGTGGTCAGCAGACTGCTGATATTTATTATGACCACTACAAACAATCCACAATGATCGTGATAAATATAAAGAAAAATTAAATAAACAAAACAAGTAAAAGAAAATTTGAATTTATAAGCTTAATAGTTAAGGTAGCCATTTTGTTTAATTTACGAACAATAAATAATGTGTATTAAAGAAATAATCTCTGTATAGTTTATATATATATATTTATATATAAATCTCTGCAATCAAAAAATAACATAAACATCCGTCTAAATCAAATTTCTCCTGTTCAGTCAGACCTCACGTAATTTTGTACACACACAAGAAGTCCAGGAGGTTTTGTTGTGTTTTAAAAACAAATCATGACAAAAGAAATACGCTTAGGTGTTTATTAGTTTGCTCGCTGTACTATATCATGCAGGTATTTACAACTCTACCTTTAATTTAGTTAATCATTTATTTTATTATGTCCGAGTTTAAAATGTAGAATGTTTGTAGGAAAATAAAATGAACCATTATATCGATGCATGCAGAAAATAAAATAAAAAAACACAACAAAAATATAAAAGAAAAATCTGTTTCACATGAAGGTTGGAAAGGGAAACTAATAAAAGTGATGATGATAAAGTATTGCAGAGATTATAATTATATATATATAATTTAATTTTTATTATTATTTTTTTAAGAGAAAGAAGAAAACATTTTTAAATTAGTATTGCTAAATATAAGATTAAAAACCGAAATATTTAGAAGATATTCTATTAAAAATAAATTTCTGTATACTCGTACACTGAAATACAATGAAAATTTCATCTTTCTGAGCAAATTTTTAAACGGGTGAAATATAAAACGCACAAAAACATAACAAAACTAACTTCCTCGTTTCAACACTAAAGCTAGACATAGAATACGTTTCCAGGCAACAGAATGAAACTGGCGATACTGCTTTCACAGTTATTTTTTGTTGTGAAAAGGTGCGGTTTGATAGAATCTTCTTGTTACAATTTCATTTTATTTTCATATTTTTCTTTTTCTTTTATTCAAAGAAGAAAGCTTCCATTAGAAATCTATTTAAGACATAAAAATAAATTTGTCCTTCGTTTTTGTACATATGTATACACATACAAATGTACTAACAAACACACATACACATACACACATACATCCATATATATAACTATTTTGATAAATATATATACATATATGTATATAAATATACATACGTACACACAGACATTCACACACAAACAGATTGCTGTAACAAGGTACTGTATGATATTTTTCATGATATAATTATAATCATGATTAATTAGTCTGAGTTAAAAGTTTGTACCTGTTCTAATTAACTGATGCCAATGATCCCATGCATGTCAGAAGAACAAACACAGGTGCAAACACAAAATAATAATGAAAAGTATTCTTTGTTTATCTTCTGATCATGTTTGCCAATAATGGTCATTTTCCTTGACTCTGGCATGATTTGGAGTAGTTTTCGGGGCAGACATAGCTACACTTTTGAAAAGGACATTTTATATATGTCTTTAGTTATTATTAGTGGAAAAAAATAAAAACAACTACAAATTATACTTCTACTCAGAATTCAGAACCTATTAAAAGAAATAGTAACCGTAGTGGTGGAGATGGTAGTAGAAGTTTTATTATTTTTTATTTTTAGCAAATGTAACAATAGTAGCAGTTTTAGTAGTAATAATACTCGTAGTAGTAGCAGTGATAGTAGCAGCAGCGGTAGTAATAATACCAGTTCTAGTTGTAATACTAATAATTTTAATACTACTAGTGATAGCAGCAGCAGCAGCAGTAGTAGTAGTAGTAGTAGTAGTAGTAGTAGTAATATTAGTAGTAGTAGCAGTAGTAGTAACAGTTGATGTTGTTGTAACAGCTCATTTTTTAAATAGACATACATGTCTTTTAAAAAAAAAAAATAATAAAAAAAAAAAAAAAAAAGGAATCCCTAAGTGATTACTGCTGTATGTTAACAACAATCTCACCCATAACAGTAGTCGGGACAAAGTGTTCCAAATAAGACACCTTCGACTATTTTCATGTCATGCAAATTAATCGCTGCGCGGGAGTGTAAATTAACAATCATTGCCTAATTGCTAATTTGGAACGAAAATATCAGCAATTTTGTTCAACTCATGCCATTCTAATCTTACCAAGATAAAGGTTGTATCTCAAGATATTAACCACTTGTTCCATATATATATACATAATTTGTACATCAATTCGTTGGATAAGAGTCCTTCTTCATAAATAAAATGGTTACTTTCTTGTGTTTTACCTAAAATACGTCATTTGTATGTTATTTATTTATTTATTTAACCAAAAATATGTCCGTATAGCAATTCCTTTTCCTGCCCAAACAATAAACAATGCTAATCAAATTAGGTTACTTCTAAAACAAAACAAAAAAAAAAAGCCGGACTTTGTAGGTATTAGGCGTTATCAATACGACCATGGCCGAGTATCTATGTTAATATGGTTTCGCTAATGACGTCACCTCTGACGTCTGTAGATTGATTCTCTTCCGAAGTCTGTGAGATAAACCAACGCAGAGTTTTTCTTCTAATTACCGCGTTGTCAAGTGCATCTTGTTCTTATACATGATGTACTTTAATTTGAGTATATGATCGAGAACAAAAACAAAAAGGAAATAGAGAAAGAAGGAGAAGGAGGAACAACAACAACAATATAAGAAATATATATATATATACAACATAAAATAAAACTATTATTATTATTATTATTATTATTATTATTATTATTATTATTATTATTATTATTTTATTACTATTATTATTATTATTATAAGCTGATCATCATCATTATTATTATCGTCTTCATTATTTTTATCATTGTCATTCTGAACAATCTTTTACCAACCTGTAAATTTATTTTATAATTTCTTAAATGTAACTTTAAAAAGCTATGAGAATGAAATCAGGATCAAACCTTCCTTGATAATATTTACCTTGATATATGCATGTATATATGCATGTATGTATCTATATATATATGTATGTATATATGTATGAATACATGCATGCATACGTATGTATATGTATATGTATATATGCGTCTGTGTGTCTATATAATCATAGTTCTTTAACTTCTCTATTTATATATATTTTATGAATGTGTGTATGTATGTATATTATATTGCTTTGCTTATATTTATTTATTTATATATTTATTTTAGATGGCTTTTGTAAATGTTATTTTTGTTTATTTGTTTTCTCTTGTTTTATTCTCCACGTTAGATCTGTGACATGTTATTTGTTTATCACTTGAGCCATATTTTACTGTGTTTACATTTCGTAAGTAATGAATGAATAGTGTTATTATTATACAATGAAACTTTATGAGAAGTGAATTGAGTTTGCTTCAGTTAACCTGTTTAGTGAATTATTTGTCAACATGGGAGTGTAAAACTGTAGCAAACAGTATCATTGTTTGGTTGTTGTTTCACAAATATTTTTATGGACAACACAGAAAAAAACAAACAAACAGTCTTGTTATCAGCAAAAACAAAATTATGGGTCATTTGTATGTTAAGGCTAATGCCTCACGGTTTTAAAACAAAAAATTGAAACCAGGGACTTGCCTTGTCAAAAGATTATCATTTTTGTTCAAAGTTGATTCATATTAAAAATCAAACGAATAGTAAGAAAAATAAAACATTACTAGAAACAAATTACATTTGAAGTTAATATTCCTTGTTCCCCAAGACATTGAACAAGGTGTGGCAATATGTGCTAAAATAATTCTGGAATAATTATCTATATTTTGGCGGTTTATGGGCTGCCGAAAAAAGCAATTCATACACGGATAAGAAATAATCGATTTAAAAAAATATATGTATTTTTAATTCTCACAAACATACTAATGAGCAACGGAACATTTCAGACGAAACCTTGACTATATAGTGAGAAAATACATTTTTCTACTTGTTTCTAATTTATGATTTCATGGAATAAACTGCGAAAACTGTTTTAATACAAAAATGTCTATGTATATATAAATAACATAAAATAAAACTATGATTATTATTATTATTATTATTATTATTATTATTATTATTATTATTATTATTATTATTCTTACTCCCATCATGATCATTAGTATTTGCCATGTTGTTAATGATTACTGATTATTGAAGAAGCTTTTATTGTTTTTAAATGCGAATTCCAAGTTGAAAACCAAACGAATGGTAAGAAAAATAAAACAATTACCATAAATATTCTATATTACATTTGAAGTTAATATTCTTCGTTGCACAAAACATTTAACAAGGTGTGGCAATATGTGGTAAGATAATTATATATGTGTGTGTATTCTAAATCCTACCATCGTATTAATAAATATTTTATACATACATTTTGCCAACAGATGTTTAATATATATTAAAAGAATTTAAAAAGGAAAGATAATACATTCATATGAAAATTTCGGTGACATGAAATACAGTTTAAACTTTTAAGCTTCTCCTCAAACGACCAAAAAAAAATATATAAATAAATAAAAATGAAAAAGATACCAACAGCAATAACAATTGTAATACTGATATGGCGAACTGACGTACCAGCCATTTATCAGCTGTGCTTGGAGAACAAGATTCCCTGGGATTCTGGACCAATGAGTAACATATCTATCTATCTATCTCTCTATCTATCTTTCTATCTATTTATCTATATATATAAGATAAACCATGAGAGGTGAAAATCGAAGCCGTATTCAGCAAATATAAATTAAAACAAAGTTTTGAATCCTGTTTTCTGAAAGCCGAAAAAAAATGGTTTGGTACTTTTTTCTTTACTGAAGCATGTTAGTGAAAACACTTTTATATTTGTTTAAAGTAATATCAAATTTTATATATTTATCTGAAACGTTTTTTATTTTACAACTAGAAAACTGGAATAGTCTTTGATGGAACGGTGTCTCTTGGTCTTAATTTTTACACTTTTAACGCTGTTCAGTGAACACCGACAAGATATACAGCTCGATATATTCAAATCTATGTATGTATGTATGTATGTACGTACGTATGTATATATAAAGAGAAAGAAAGAGAGAGAGAGAGAGAGAGAGAGAGAGAGAGAGAGAGAGAGAGAGAGAGAGAGAGAGAGAGAGAGAGAGAGAGAGAGAGAGAGAGAGAGAGAGAGAGAGAGATGTAAATATGGAGTTAAAAATTATATTAGATAGGATGGTAATACAAGGTAGAGCAAATAAATGTGAATATCCTGGTCTATCCTTTGTTATCATAAGTTGCTGTTGTTTCAGTTACAAACCAGTGAGTAAGTATGTTTTTACAAAACACCAAACAGTTTTTCGTTCTTTTGCTCGTCTCCAACTCATCACTCAAGCATGACGGTGCTATACATTCTTAATAAATTCAAGATTCTAAATAGTTACCAAAGATTCACAAAGTCTCTTTTATATTTTGGATTACTGTTATCTGCTTAGCAATTGAAACTGATGTCAAAATTCGAAAATAATTGTTTCGTTAATTCTTCTAGTCTTAGTTACAGTACCTACATACACAAAAGTCATGTATTTTCCCACTTATCTCTTTTGGTTTTATTAAAGTTTTAAATCAGATTCTCCTTTGATGTATCCGACTGTTCATTAATACATCAGGTAATTCCTGTTCATTAATTGCTGTATACATGAATATATGTATCATCTGTTTGCAATGAACAACTGTTTTTCTCTCTGTATATATCTATCTGAATATGTATGTATATGTGGGTGTTTGTGCGTGTGTTTGTGTGTGTCTTTATTAACATTTTTGGTGTTATTTTGATTTCATCTCTCTCTGTTATTTAGTTTTTAATGTTCTTGTGTTGTTTAGATCAATTATAGAGATACCATAATAGACTTTCAAAACAGTATTTGAAATTTTTTATTTTTGTATTGCATACTGCACTTGTAACAAATACAGATAAAAATGGCCAATTGACGTCAATGCTGGAGTAAGAATAGATTTTCATGTCTACAGGTTTATTTAAATGAATTACTTAAATATCTGTGTCATACAGTTATTATTTTACAATCAGTTTAAAATGAATTGTGTCTAAGAACTGAATTTTTCTAAATAATAAACACAGCTACAATTTTTTTAAAGAAAAACTAAGAAACAAAAAACCGCAAATAAAAAGAAAACAGATGATAAATAAATAAAAATAAATAAACAACGTCAACAGTTTTCTTCAGTTATATGTAGGGAAATTATACATTTATTGATATTATTATTTGCTATTTACTTAATATGGGCAAATATTCAGTTCTGACTTGCTAACCGGTGGGTTTAGAGTTACAGAATCCATGATAATCTACGATCTAAAAAAAACAACAAATGTGTGGTTCCTATTAGTTTACTATAAAATATCAGATATGAATCATACTTACTTAATACTAAATATAACAATGTCCCAAGACAGGTAAAAATATACATTGAAACCAAATACAAAATATATTTAAAATCATATAGTTTTCTTACATTTGCCTACGTATTGCTGGGGAAAGGTATGGTGGTTAGAGTTACGACATAGTCAGTTAACTGCAAACTTATACATTTTTTACCAATGTTAATCTTAATTTCAAAACTGATTTCTAGATCTTCTTTGTAACGATGTCTGGATTTTATCGTAAAGGCACTTTGAGCCAATGTTTTTAATATGTGCTATTTATTGGGTTGTTGTGACAAATATAATTTCAAAATGGCGGATTGACGTCAATGGAGCAGGAAGATATTCAGTACCAAACATTTACTGATTATATTAATTCAGTGGTCAGCAGACTGCTGATATTTATTATAATAATCGACAAATAATCGACAATGATCGTGATAAATATAAAGAAAAATTAAATAAACAAAACAAGTAAAAGAAAATTTGAATTTATAAGCTTAATAGTTAAGGTAGCCATTTTGTTTAATTTACGAACAATAAATAATGTGTATTAAAGAAATAATCTCTGTATAGTTTATATATATATATTTATATAAATCTCTGCAATCAAAAAATAACATAAACATCCGTCTAAAACAAATTTCTCCTGTTCAGCTAGACCTCATGTAATTTTGTACACACACGAGAAGTCCAGGAGGTTTTGTTGTGTTTTATAAACAAATCATGACAAAAGAAATACGCTTAGGTGTTTATTAGTTTGCTCGCTGTACTCTATCATGCAGGTATTTACAACTCTACCTTTAATTTAATTAATCATTTATTTTATTATGTCCGAGCTTAAAATGTAGAATGTTTGTAGCAAAATAAAATGAACCATATATCGATGCATGCAGAAAATAAAAAAATCACAACAAAAATATAAAAGAAAAATCTGTTTCACATGAAGGTTGGAAAGGGAAACTAATAAAAGTGATGATGATAATGCATTGCAGAGATTATAATTAGATATATATATATATATAATTTAATTTTTATTATTATTTTTTTAAGAAAAAGAAGAAAACATTTTAAAATTAGTATTGCTAAATATAAGATTAAAAACCGAAATATTTAGAAGATATTATTTTAAAAATAAATTTCTGTATACTCGTACACTGAAATACTATGAAAATTTCATCTTTCTGAGCAAATTTTTGAACGGGTGAAATATAAAACGCACAAAAACATAACAAAACTAACTTCCTCCTTTCAACACTAAAGCTAGGTATAGAATATATTTCCAGGCAACAGAATGAAACTGGCGATACTGCTTTCACAGTTATTTTTTGTTGTGAAAAGGTGCGGTTTGAGAGAATCTTCTTGTTACCATTTCATTTTATTTTCATATTTTTCTTTTTCTTTTATTCAAAGAAGAAAGCTTCCATTAGAAATTTATTTAAGACATAAAAATAAATTTGTCCTTCGTTTTTGTACATATGTATACACATACAAATGTACTAACAAACACACATATACATACACACATACATCCATATATATAACTATTTTGATAAATATATATACATATATGTATATAAATATACATACGTACACACAGACATTCACACACAAACACACTGCTGTAATAAGGTACTGTGTGATATCTTTCATGATATAATTATAATCATCATTAATTAGTCTGAGTTAAAAGTTTGTACCTGTTCTAATTAACTGATGCCAATGTTCCCATGCATGTCAGAAGAACAAACACAGGTGCAAACACAAAATAATAATGAAAAATATTCTTTGTTTATCTTCTGATCATGTTTGCCAATAATGGTCATTTTCCTTCACTCTGGCATGATTTGGAGTAGTTTTCGGGGCAGACATAGCTACACTTTTGAAAAGGACATTTTATATATGTCTTTAGTTATTATTAGTGGAAAAAAATAAAAACAACTACAAATGATCCTTCTACTCAGAATTCAGAACCTATTAAAAGAAATAGTAACCGTAGTGGTGGAGATGGTAGTAGAAGTTTTATTATTTTTTATTTTTAGCAAATGTAACAATAGTAGCAGTTTTAGTAGTAATAATACTCGTAGTAGTAGCAGTGATAGTAGCAGCAGCGGTAGTAATAATACCAGTACTAGTTGTAATACTAATTATTTTAATACTACTAGTGATAGCAGCAGCAGCAGCAGCAGCAGCAGTAGTAGTAGTAGTAGTAGTAGTATTAGTAGTAGTAGCAGTAGTAGTAACAGTTGATGTTGTTGTAACAGCTCATTTTTTAATTAGACATACATGTCTTTTAAAATAATAATAATAATAAAAAAAATAAAAAAAAAGGAATCCCTAAGTAATTACTGCAGTATGTTAACAACAATCTCACCCATAACAGTAGTCGGGACAAAGTGTTCCAAATAAGACACCTTCGACTATTTTCATGTCATGCAAATTAATCGCTGCGGGAGAGTGTAAATTAACAATCATTGCCTAATTGCTAATTTGGAACGAAAATATCAGCAATTTTGTTCAACTCATGCCATTCTAATCTTAGCAAGATAAAGGTTGTATCTCAAGATATTAACCACTTGTTCCATATATATATATAATTTGTACATCAATTCGTTGGATAAGAGTCCTTCTTCATAAATAAAATGGTTACTTTCTTGTTTTTGACCTAAAATACGTCATTTGTATGTTATTTATTTATTTATTTAACCAAAAATATGTCCGTATAGCAATTCCTTTTCCTGCCCAAACAATAAATAATGCTAATCAAATTAGGTTACTTCTAAAACAAAACAAAAAAAGAAAGCCGGACTTTGTAGGTATTAGGCGTTATCAATACGACCATGGCCGAGTATCTATGTTAATATGGTTTCGCTAATGACGTCACCTCTGACGTCTGTAGATTGATTCTCTTCCGAAGTCTGTGAGATAAACCAACGCAGAGTTTTTCTTCTAATTACCGCGTTGTCAAGTGCATCTTGTTCTTATACATGATGTACTCTAATTTGAGTATATGATCGAGAACAAAAACAAAAAGGAAATAGAGAAAGAAGGAGAAGGAGGAACAACAACAACAATATAAGAAATATATATATACATACAACATAAAATAAAACTATTATTATTATTATTATTATTATTATTATTATTATTATTATTATTATTATTATTATTTTATTACTATTATTATTATTATTATAAGCTGATCATCATCATTATTATTATCGTCTTCATTATTTTTATCATTGTCATTCTGAACAATCTTTTACCAACCTGTAAATTTATTTTATAATTTCTTAAATGTAACTTTAAAAAGCTATGAGAATGAAATCAGGATCAAACCTTCCTTGATAATATTTGCCTTGATATATGCATGTATATATGCATGTATGTATCTATATATATATGTGTATATATATGTATGTATGCATGCATACGTATGTATATGTATATGTATATATGCGTCTGTGTGTCTATATAATCATAGTTCTTTAACTTCTCTATTTATATATATTTTATGCATGTGTGTATGTATGTATGTTATATTGCTTTGCTTATATTTATTTATTTATATATTTATTTTAGATGGCTTTTCTAAATGTTATTTTTGTTTATTAGTTTTTCTCTTGTTTTATTCTCCACGTTAGATCTGTGACATGTTATTTGTTTATCACTTGAGCGATATTTTACTGTGTTTACATTTTGTAAGTAATGAATGAACAGTGTGATTATTATACAATGAAACTTTATGAGAAGTGAATGGAGTTTGCTTCAGTTAACCTGTTTAGTGAATTATTTGTCATCATGGGAGTGTAAAACTGTAGCAAACAGTATCATTGTTTGGTTGTTGTTTCACAAATATTTTTATGAACAACACGGAAAAAGAAACAAACGGTCGTGTTTGCAGCAGTGCTTCATGGGTATGTTAAGGCTAATGCAAGGTTAAAAAACAAAACGTAGCTAAGCTGATCATTTGTAAAAGTTGATTCATGGCAAATACCCACATCCTCACGCTTTGTCCGTTTTACTGGCGAGTTCGGCAGAAAATTGAAACCAGGGACTTGCTTTGTCGTTAAAGATTACTGAGTTTTAAATATATTTTGTTCATTTGAAATGCGATTTCAAAGTTAAAAATCAAACGAATAGTAAGAAAAATAAAACATTACTAGAAACAAATTACATTTGAACTTAATATTCCTTATTCCACAAAACATTGAACAAGCTGTGGCAATATGAGCTAAAATAATTCTGGAATAATTATCTATATTTTGGCGGTTTATGGGCTGCCGAAAAAAGCAAGTCATACACGGATAAGAAATAATCGATTTAAAAAAATATATGTATTTTTAATTCTCACAAACATACTAATGAGCAACGGAACATTTCAGACGAAACCTTGACTATATAGTGAGAAAATACATTTTTCTACTTGTTTCTAATTTATGATTTTATGGAGTAAACTGCGAAAACTGTTTTAATACAAAAATGTCTATGTATATATAAAGAACATAAAATAAAACTATGATTATTATTATCATCATCATTATTATTATTATTATTATTATTATTATTATTATTATTATTATTATTATTATTACCATCATGATCATTCCTATTTGCCATGTCGTTAATGATTACTGATTATTGAAGAAGCTTTTTTTGTGTTGAAATGCGAATTCCAAGTTGAAAAGCAAACGAATGGTAAGAAAAATAAAACAATTACCATAAATATTCTATATTACATTTCAAGTTAATATTCTTCGTTCCACAAAACATTTAACAAAGTGTGGCAATATGTGCTAAGATAATTATATATGTGTGTATTGTAAATCCTACCATCGTATTAATGAATATTTTAAACATACGTTTTGCCAATAAATGTTTAATGTATATTAAAATAATTTAGAAGGAAAGATAATAAATTCACATGAAAATTTTGGTGACATGAAATAGAGTTTAAACTTTTAAGCTTCTCCTCAAACGACAAAAAAAAAAATTAAAAAAAATTATAATAATAATAATAAAATAAATAAATAAAAATGAAAAAAAATACCAACAACAATAACAATTGTTTATGATTTCATGGAATTAACTGCGAAAACTATTTTAATACTAATATGGCGAACTGAGAGCTGAAAACGAAGCTGCATTTAACAAATATAAATTAAAACAAATTTTTGAATCCTGTTTTCTGAAAGCCGAAAAAAATGGTTTGGTACTATTTTCTTTACTGAAGCATGTCAGTGAAAACACATTTATTTTGTTTAAAGTAATATCAAATTTTATATATTTATCTGAAACGTTATTTATTTTACAACTAGAAAACTGGAATAGTCTTTGATGGAACAGGGGTCTTTTGGTCTTAATTTTTACAGGTATCTCGGCAACACTGTTCAGTGAACTCGGACAAGATAGACAGCTAGATATATTCAAATATATGTATGTATGTATGTATTTATGTATAAAGAGAGAGAGAGAGAGAGAGAGAGAGAGAGAGAGAGAGAGAGAGAGAGAGAGAGAGAGAGAGAGAGAGAGAGAGAGAGAGAGAGAGAGAGAGAGAGAGAGAGAGTGATATGGAATTATGAAGTTAAAAATTATATTAGATAGGATGATAATATAAGGAAGACCAAATAAATGTGAATATCCTTGTCTATCCTTTGTTATCATAAGTTTCTGTTGTTTCAGTTAGAAACCACTAAGTATGTATGTTTTTACAAAACACGAAACAGTTTTTCGTTCTTTTTCTCGTCTCCGACTCATCACTCAAGCACGACGGTGCTATACATTCTTAATAAATCCAAGATTCTAAATAGTTACCAAAGATTCACAAAGTCTCCTTTATATTTTGGATTACTGTTATCTGCTTAGCAATTGAAACTGATGTCAAAATTCAAAAAGAATTGTTTCGTTAATTCTTCTAGTCTTAGTTACAGTACCTACATACACAAAAGTCATGTATTTTCCCACTTATCTCTTTTGCTTTTATTAAAGTTTTAAATCAGATTGTTCTTTGATGTATCCGACTGTTCATTAATACATCAGGTAATTCCTGTTCATTAATTCCTGTATACATGAATATATGTATTATCTGTTTGCAATGAATAACTGTTTTTCTCTCTGTATATATCTATCTGAATATGTATGTATCTGTGTGTGTTTGTGCGTGTGTGTGTGTGTGTCTTTATTAACATTTTTGGTGTTATTTTGATTTCGTCTCTCTCTGTTATTTAGTTTTTAATGTTCTTCTGTTGTTTAGATCAATTATAGAGATACCATAATAGACTTTCAAAACAGTATTTGAAATGTTTTATTTTTGTATTGCATACTGCACTTGTAACAAATACAGATAAAAATGGCCGATTGACGTCAATGCTGGAGTAAGAATAGATTTTCATGTCTACAGGTTTATTTAAACGAATTACTTAAATATCTGTGTCATACAGTTATTATTTTACGATCAGTTTAAAGTATTAATTATTACGTTAAAAAACAACAACAACAAAAACATTTAAAATGAATTGTGTCTAAGAACTGAATTTTCTAAACAATAAACACAGCTACAATTTTTTAAAAGAAAAACTAACAAACAAAAAACCGCAAATAAAAAAACAGATGATAAATAAATAAAAATAAATAAACAACGTCAACAGTTTTCTTCAGTTATATGTAGGGAAATTATACATTTATTGATATTATTATTTGCTATTTACTTAATATGGGCAAATATTCAGTTCTGACTTGCTAACCGGTGGGTTTAGAGTTACAGAATCCATGATAATCTAGGATCTACAAAATAATTTTAAAAAATGTGTAGTTCCTATTAGTTTACTATAAAGTATCAGATATGGATCATACTTACTTAATAATGAAGATAACAATGTCCGAAGACAGGACAAAATATACATTGAAACCAAATACAAGATATCTTTAGAATCATATAGTTTTCTTACATTTGCCTACGTATTGCTGGGGAAATGTATGGTGGTTAGAGTGTACGACAGTCAGTTAACTGCAAACTTATACATTTTTTACCAATGTTAATCTTAATTTCAAAACTGATTTCTAGATCTTCTTTGTAACGATGTCTGGATTTTATTGTCTAGCTAATGTTTTTAATATGTGCTATTTATTGGGTTGTTGTGACAAATATAATTTCAAAATGGCGGATTGACGTCAATGGAGCAGGAAGATATTCAGTACCAAACATTTACTGATTATATTAATTCAGTGGTCAGCAGACTGCTGATATTTATCATGACCACTACAAACAATCCACAATGATCGTGATAAATATAAAGAAAAATTAAATAAACAAAACAAGTAAAAGAAAATTTGAATTTATAAGCTTAATAGTTAAGGTAGCCATTTTGTTTAATTTACGAACAATAAATAATGTGTATTAAAGAAATAATCTCTGTATAGTTTATATATATATATATATATATATATATATATATATATCTCTGCAATCAAAAAATAACATAAACATCCGTCTAAATCAAATTTCTCCTGTTCAGTCAGACCTCACGTAATTTTGTACACACACAAGAAGTCCAGGAGGTTTTGTTGTGTTTTAAAAACAAATCATGATAAAAGAAATACGCTTAGGTGTTTATTAGTTTGCTCGCTGTACTATATCATGCAGGTATTTACAACTCTACTTTTAATTTAATTAATCATTTATTTTATTATGTCCGAGCTTAAAATGTAGAATGTTTGTAGCAAAATAAAATGAACCATATATCGATGCATGCAGAAAAAAAAAAAAAAACACAACAAAAATATAAAAGAAAAATCTGTTTCACATGAAGGTTGGAAACGAAAATTAATAAAAGTGATGATGATAAAGTATTGTAGAGATTATAATTATATATATATATATATATATATATATATATAATTTAATTTTTATTCTAATTTTTTTAAGAAAAAGAAGAAAACATTTTTAAATTAGTATTGCTAAATATAAGATTAAAAACCGAAATATTTACAAGAGATTCTATTAAAAATAAATTTCTGTATACTCGTACATTGAAATACAATGAAAATTTCATCTTTCTGAACAAATTTTTGAAAGGGTGAAATATAAAACGCACAAAAACATAACAAAAGTAAAACACTAAAGCTCGTTTAGAAACACTTCAAAGCTAGGTATAGAATACGTTTCCAGGCAACAGAATGAAACTGGCGATACAGCTTTCACAGTTATTTATTGTTGTGAAAAGGTGCGGTTTGACAGAATCTTCTTGTTACAATTTCATTTTATTTTCATATTTTTCTTTTTCTTTTATTCAAAGAAGAAAGCTTCCATTAGCAATCTATCTAAGACATAAAAAATTATTTTTCCTTCGTTTTTGTACATATGTATACACATACAAATGTACTAACAAACACACATATACATACACACATACATCCATATACATAACCATTTTGATAAATATAACTATTTTATATATAAATATATATATATATATATATAATATATATATATACATACATTCACACACAAACACACACTGCTGTAATAAGGTACTGTATGATATCTTTCATGATATAATATAATCATCATTAATTAGTCTGAGTTAAAAGTTTGTACCTGTTCTAATTAACTGGTGCCAATGTTCCCATGCATGTCAGGAGAACAAACACAGGTGCAAACACCAAATAATAATGAAAAATATTCTTTGTTTTTCTTCTGATCATGTTTGCCAATAATGGACATTTTCCTTGAATCTGGCATGATTTGACATTCGAGTAGTTTTTTGAAAAGCATTTTATACATAGTCTTTAACCCTTTTGGAAAAAAATACATTTTATATATGTCTTTAATTATTATTTGTGGAAAAAAAGTTTTTTGATAGTAAAACAACTACAAAGTTTTAATACTAATTCTACTAGCAGAATCAACTTCTACGCAGAAGTAGTAGTAGTAGTAGTAGTAGTAATATTAGTAGTAGTAGCAGTAGTAGTAACAGTTGATGTTGTTGTAACAGCTCATTTTTTAAATAGACATACATGTCTTTTAAAAATAATAATAATAATAATTTAAAAAAAAAAAAAATCCCTAAGTAATTACTGCAGTATGTTAACAACAATCTCACCCATAACAGTAGTCGGGACCAAAGTGTTCCAAAGAAGACATCTTCGACAATTTTCGTGTCATGCAAATTAATCGCTGCGGGAGAGTGTAAATTAAAAATCATAGCTGAATATTAACAGACTGGCTAATTTGGAACGAAAATATCAGCAATTTTGTTCAACTCATGCCATTCTAATCTTAGCAAGATAAAGGTTGTATCTCAAGATATTAACCACTTGTTCCATATATATATATAAGTTGTACATCAATTCGTTGGATAAGAGTCCTGCTTCATAAATAAAAGGGTTACTTTCTTATCTTTGACCTAAAATACGTCATTTTTATGTTATTTATTTATTTATTTAACAAAAAATATGTCCGTATAGCAATTCTTTTTCCTGCCCAAACAATAAACAATGCTAATCAAATTAGGTTACTTCTAAGAAAAAAAATTAGCCTGACTTTGTAGGTATTAGGCGTTATCAATACGACCATGGCCGAGTATCTATGTTAATATGGTTTTGCAAAACACGTCACCTCTGACGTCAGTAGATTGATTCTCTTCCGAAGTCTGTGGGATAAACCAACGCAGAGTTTTTCTTCTAATTACCGCGTTGTCAAGTGCATCTTGTTCTTGTAAATGATGTACTTTAATTTGAATAAATCATCGAAAACAAAAACAAAAAAGAAATAGAGAAAGAAGGAGAAGGAGGAACAACAACAAAAATAATCAATAAATTTAAAATATATATATATATATAATTATTATTATTATTATTATTATTATTATTATTATTATTATTATTATTATTATAGCCATCATCTTCATCATTATTATTATCGTCTTCCATATTTTTGTCATCATCATTCTGATCAATCTTTTACTAATTTGTGAATTTATTTCACAATTTCTTAAATGTGACTTTAAGAATGAAATGTATGTATGTATATATATATATATAAAATCATAATCTCTATTTTTCTCATCTTCTTATCATATACAGAGAACAGAAAGAGATTGTATATATGTTTGCGTTTATTTGTGTAGAGTGTATGTGTGTGTTTGTCTATGTGTGTCTCTGAAACCTGTATACATATTTCCATTTTGTTTGCTTTTCCTGACATATATTTATATATGTAGAAAGAGAGAGAGAGAGTTTAAATGTCTCCATTATATGTCAGCGTCTTTGAACTTATGTCTGAGTATGTCTGCAACTGCATATTTCCGGACGTGGAGTTCGTGCATGAGTTTGCGTGTGTGTGCGTGTGTGTGTGTGTGCTTAAAGACTTTAGCAATACTTACAAATACTTATAGTTTCGCCCAACTGAAAACAGTTACCAAACTTAATCCAATAAAAAAAAAAAAAAAAAAAAAATATATACTTATTCTGTATTTATTAAATAAAATATTCCATGACAAGAAATAACAAGACCAATATTTACAACGTAACAGCGTTTAATAACAATAAGAAAATAAAAATGTGAAATGTTTTCGTTTTGAAAAACAAAAATATTATTCTTCTCCGATGTCAAAGACTTCACATTAAACACTAACAGTATTAACACTATTGCATGCTCACATCTCAATGATATTGTATTTATATCAATGGCACAGTGATAAAGTGAAACAATATTTTGTAAAAAGTTAGTAAGAAAACGCGGTGTAGGCCCGGCTGACTTGACCCATTTCGTTGTACATATCGCAATTCCAATTCTGCTCAGACGGCATATGTGCAGGTACGTTCATTGGAAGCAGCGACATCTGAGACGACGGCATTTGGCCTGTGTACAGCATCTGTGCAGGAGCCGAGTAGATGTGACTGGGGTACATGGCAGACGTACTCGAGTAGCAGGGAAAGTTTATCGAGGCCGCGACGGTCGAGTGGGTCATGGGTACATAGCCCAAATTTTTCCTGTACTCGGAAGAGATGTTGGCAAAGCTGACGTCCTTCATGGAACTTTTGCGTGCACGGCGACGAGCATGTCGACGTCGGAAGTCGCCTTTGGCGAAGTCGTTTTCGCAAGCTGGATGAACGGACCAATAGTTTCCCTTACCGTTTTCCGCGCGCCCGCTTTTGATGAAATATTCGTTCAGCGAGAGATTGTGACTAATGCTGTTTTTCCATGCCTTGCTTTTGGCGTTGTAGTATGGATAGTTGTCGCTGATGTACTGGTAGATGTCGACTAGCTTTTTTCATATACAGTAGATAAGAGTGTTTGTTTATAAATAAATTGGTTACTTTTTTACTTTTGACATAAAATATTTTCTTTTCGTATTCATTATTTATTTAATAAAAATACACCCTTCTACCAGTTCTTTGTACCTGCAGTTATCCTTCCCAAAGTGTAAACAATTCTAATCAAATTAGGTTACTTCTAAAAAAAAAGCCTGACTTTTTAGGTATAAGCGTTATCAATACGACCATGGCCGAGTATCTATGTTAATATGGTTTCGCTAATGACGTCACCTCTGACGTCAGTAGATTGATTCTCTTCCGAAGTCTGTGAGATAAACCAACGCAGAGTTTTTCTTCTAATTACCGCGTTGTGAAGTGCATCTTTTTCTTATACATGATGTACTTTAATTTGAATAAATGATCGAAAAACAAATACAAAAAAGGAAATAGAGAAAGAACCTAAATGAGGAACAAGAACAACAATATCACAAATATATATATATATATATACACCATAAAATAAAACTATTATTATTATTATTATTATTATTATTATTATTATTATTATTATTATTATAAGCTGATCATCATCATTATTATTATCGTCTTCATTATTTTTATCATTGCCATTCTGAACAATCTTTTACCAACTTGTAAATTTATATTTTGGATTACTGAACCTTGTGTCAAAATTCAAAAATAATTGTTTCGTTAATTCCTTTACTCTTTGTTACAGTATCTACATACACAAAAGTCATGTATTTTCCCACTTATCTCTTTTGGTTTTATTAAATTTTTAAATCAGATTGTTCTTTGATGTATCCGACGATTCATTATTACATCAGGTAAGAAAATGAATTTAATTCCTGTATACATGTATATATCTATTATCTGTTTGCCATGAATAACTGCTTTTCTCTCTATATATATCTGTCTGAATGTGTGAGTGTGTGTGTGTTTATTAACATTTTTGTTGTTATTTTGATTTCATGATAGACTTTCAAAACAGTATTTGAAGATTTAAAATTTTGTATTGCATACTACACTTGTAACAAATACAGATAAAAATGGCGAATTGACGTCAATACTGCAGTAAGAATAGATTTTCAAGTCTATACGTTTATTTAAATGAATTACTTAAATAGCTGTGTCATACAGTTATTTTACGATCAGTTTAAAGTATTGTTAAAAGGAAAAAAATCACCATTTACAATCGATGGTGTTTAAGAAATGGATTTTTCTAAATTATAAACACAGCTACAATTTTTTTATGAAAAACAAACAAACAAAATAAAAACCCGCAAATAATAAAACAGATGATAAAGAAATAAAACTAAATAAACAACATCAACAGATTTCTTCAGTTATATATAGTGAAAATAACACATTTATTGATATTATCATTTGCTATTTACTTAATATGGGCAAATATTCAATTCTGACTTGCTAACCGTTGGGTTTAGAGTTACAGAATCCATGATAATGTACGATCTAAAAAAAAAAAGAAGAAAAATGTGTAGTTCCTATTAGTTTACTATAAAATATCAGATATGAATCATACTTACTTAATACTGAATATAACAATGTCCCAAGACAGGTAAAAATATACGTTGAAACCAAATACAAAATATCTTTAGAATCATATAGTTTTCTTACATAGGGAAAGGTATGATGGTTAGAGTGTACGACATAGTCAGTTAACTGCAAACTTATACATTTTTTACCAATGTTAATCTTAATTTCAAAACTGATTTCTAGATCTTGTTTGTAACGATGTCTGGATTTTATCGTAAAGGCAATTTGAGCCAATATTTTTAATATGTGCTATTTATTGGGTTGTTGTGACAAATATAATTTCAAAATGGCGGATTGACGTCAATGGAGCAGGAAGATATTCAGTACCAAACATTTACTGATTATTTTAATTCAGTGGTCAACAGACTGCTGATATTTATTATGACCACTACAAACAATCCATAATGATCGTGATAAATATAAACAAAACAATTAAATAAACAAAACAAGTAAAAGAAAATTTGAATTTATAACCTTAATAGTTAAGGTAGCCATTTTGTTTAATTTACGAACAATAAATAATGTGTATTAAAGACATAATCTCTGCATAGTTTATATATATATATATATAATACCTCTGCAATCAAAAAATAACATAAACATCCGTCTAAATCAAATTTCTCCTGTTCAGTCAGACCTCACGTAATTTTGTACACACACGAGAAGTCCAGGAGGTTTTGTTGTGTTTTAAAAACAAATCATGACAAAAGAAATACGCTTAGGTGTTTATTAGTTTGCTCGCTGTACTATATCATGCAGGTATTTACAACTCTACCTTTAATTTAATTAATCATTTATTTTATTATGTCCGAGCTTAAAATGTAGAATGTTTGTAGGAAAATAAAATGAACAATATATCGATGCATGCAGAAAATAAAAAAATCACAACAAAAATATAAAAGAAAAATCTGTTTCACATGAAGGTTGGAAAGGGAAATTAATAAAAGTGATGATGATAAAGTATTGCAGAGATTATAATTATATATATATATATCTATGATTCAATATTTATTATTATTTTTTTAAGAAAAAGAAGAAAACATTTTTAAATTAGTATTGGTAAATATAAGATTAAAAACCGAAATATTTACAAGAAATTTTACTAAAAATAAATTTCTGTATAATCGTACACTGAAATACAATGAAAATTTCATCTTTCTGACCAAATTTTGGAACGGGTGAAATATAAAACGCACAAAAACATAACAAAAGTAACTTCCTCGTTTCAGCACTAAAGCTAGACATAGAATACGTTTCCAGGCAACAGAATGAAACTGTCCATACAGCTTTCACAGTTATTTTTTGTTGTGAAAAGGTGCGGTTTGAGAGAATCTTCTTGTTACAATTTCATTTTATTTTCATATTTTTCTTTTTCTTTTATTCAAAGAAGAAAGCTTCCATTAGAAATCTATTTAAGACATAAAAATAAATTTGTCCTTCGTTTTTGTACATATGTATACACATACAAATGTACTAACAAACACACATATACATACACACATACATCCATATACATAACTATTTTCAGAAATATATATATATATATATACATACGTACACACAGACATTCACACACAAACACATTGCTGTAATAAGGTACTGTATGATATCTTTCATGATATAATTATAATCATCATTAATTAGTCTGAGTTAAAAGTTTGTACCTGTTCTAATTAACTGGTGCCAATGTTCCCATGCATGTCAGAAGAACAAACACAGGTGCAAACACCAAATAATAATGAAAAATATTCTTTTCTTCTGACCATGTTTCCAAATAATGGACATTTTCCTTGACTCTGGCATGATTTGGAATAGTTTTCGGAGCAGACATAGCTACCCTTTTGAAAAGGACATTTTATATATGTCTTTAATTATTATTTGTGGAAAAAATAAAAACAACTACAAAGTATACTTCTACTCAGAATTCAGAGCCTATTAAAAGAACTAGTAACGGTAGTGGTGGAGATGGTAGTAGAAGTTTTTATTTATTATTTTTAGCAACAATAGCAGTTTTAGTATTAATAATACCAGTAGTAGTTTAGTAGCAGCAGCGGTATTAATAATACCAGTAGTAGTTTTAATACTAATAATCTTAATACTAGTAGTGATAGTAGCAACAGCAGCAGCAGCAGCAGTAGTAGTAGTAGTAGTAGTAGTAATATTAGTAGTAGTAGCAGTAGTACTAACAGTTGATGTTGTTGTAACAGCTCATTTTTTAAATAGACATACATGTCTTTTAAAATAATAATAATAATAATAATAAAAAAATAAAAAAAAAGGAATCTCTAAGTAGTTACTGCAGTATGTTAACAACAATCTCACCCATAACAGTAGTCGGGACTAAATGTTCCAGATAAGACACCTTCGACAATGTTCATGTCATGCAAATTAATCGCTGCAGGAGAGTGTAAATTAACAGTCATTGCCGAATATTAACAGGCTTTTGATGGCTAATTTGGAACGAAAATATCAGCAATTTTGTTCAACTCATGCCATTCTAATCTTAGCAAGATAAAGCTTGTATCTCAAGATATTAACCACTTGTTCCATATAGATATATAATTTGTACATCAATTCGTTGGATAAGAGTCCTTCTTCATAAATAAAAGGGTTACTTTCTTATCTTTGACCTAAAATACGTCATTTTTATGTTATTTATTTATTTATTTAAGAAAAAATATGTCCGTATAGCAATTCTTTTTCCTGCCCAAACAATAAACAATGCTAATCAAATTAGGTTACTTCTAAAAAAAAGAAAGAAAGCTGGACTTTGTAGGTATTAGGCGTTATCAATACGACCATGGCCGAGTATCTATGTTAATATCGTTTTGCTAATGACGTCACCTCTGACGTCAGTAGATTGATTCTCTTCCGAAGTCTGTGGGATAAACCAACGCAGAGTTTTTCTTCTAATTACCGCGTTGTCAAGTTGATCTTGTTCTTATTCATGATGTACTTTAATTTGAGTAAATCATCGAAAACAAAAACAAAAAGGAAATAGAGAAAGAAGGAGAAGGAGGAACAACAACAAAAATAATAAATAAATTTAAAATATATATATATACAATTATTATTATTATTATTATTATTATTATTATTATAGCCATCATCGTCATCATTATCCATTTACAATCGATGGTGTTTAAGAAATAGATTTTTCTAAATTATAAACACAGCTACAATTTTTTATGAAAAACAAACAAACAAAATAAAAACCCGCAAATAATAAAACAGATGATAAAGAAATAAAACTAAATAAATAACATCAACAGATTTCTTCAGTTATATATAGTGAAAATAACACATTTATTGATATTATCATTTGCTATTTACTTAATATGGGCAAATATTCAATTCTGACTTGCTAACCGTTGGGTTTAGAGTTACAGAATCCATGATAATGTACGATCTAAAAAAAAAAATTAAGAAAAATGTGTAGTTCCTATTAGTTTACTATAAAATATCAGATATGAATCATACTTACTTAATACTGAATATAACAATGACCCAAGACAGGTAAAAATATACGTTGAAACCAAATACAAGATATCTTTAGAATCATATAGTTTTCTTACATAGGGAAAGGTATGGTGGTTAGAGTGTACGACATAGTCAGTTAACTGCAAACTTATACATTTTTTACCAATGTTAATCTTAATTTCAAAACTGATTTCTAGATCTTGTTTGTAACGATGTCTGGATTTTATCGTAAAGGCAATTTGAGCCAATATTTTTAATATGTGCTATTTATTGGGTTGTTGTGACAAATATAATTTCAAAATGGCGGATTGACGTCAATGGAGCAGGAAGATATTCAGTACCAAACATTTACTGATTATATTAATTCAGTGGTCAGCAGACTGCTGATATTTATTATGACCACTACAAATAATCGACAATGATCGTGATAAATATAAAGAAAAATTAAATAAACAAAACAAGTAAAAGAAAATTTGAATTTATAAGCTTAATAGTTAAGGTAGCCATTTTGTTTAATTTACGAACAATAAATAATGTGTATTAAAGACATAATCTCTGTATAGTTTATATATATATATATATATATATATATATATATATATATATATATATATATATATAACATCTCTGCAATCAAAAAATAACATAAACATCCGTCTAAATCAAATTTCTCCTGTTCAGTCAGACCTCACGTAATTTTGTACACACACGAGAAGTCCAGGAGGTTTTGTTGTGTTTTAAAAACAAATCACGACAAAAGAAATACGCTTAGGTGTTTATTAGTTTGCTCGCTGTACTATATCATGCAGGTATTTACAACTCTACTTTTAATTTAATTAATCATTTATTTTATTATGTCCGAGCTTAAAATGTAGAATGTTTGTAGGAAAATAAAATGAACCATTATATCGATGCATGCAGAAAATAAAGAAAAAACACAACAAAAATATAAAAGAAAAATCTGTTTCACATGAAGGTTGGAAAGGGAAATTAATAAAAGTGATGATGATAAAGTATTGTAGAGATTATGATTATATATATATAATTTAATTTTTATTATTATTTTTTTAAGAAAAAGAAGAAAACATTTTTAAATTAGTATTGGTAAATATAAGATTAAAAACCGAAATATTTACAAGAGATTCTATTAAAAATAAATTTCTGTATACTTGTACACTGAAATGCAATGAAAATTTCATCTTTCTGAACTAATTTTTAAACGGGTGAAATATTAAAACGCACAACAACATAACAAAACTAACTTACTCGTTTCAGCACTAAAGCTAGACATAGAATACGTTTCCAGGCAACAGAATGAAAGTGACCATACAGCTTTCACAGTTATTTTTTGTTGTGAAAAGGTGCGGTTTGACAGAATCTTCTTGTTACCATTTCATTTTATTTTCATATTTTTCTTTTTCTTTTATTCAAAGAAGAAAGCTTCCATTAGCAATCTATCTAAGACATGAAAAATATATTTGTCCTTCGTTTTTATACATATGTATACACATACAAATGTACTAACAAACACACATATACATACACACATACATCCATATATATAACTATTTTGAGAAATATATAGACATATATATATATATATATATATACACATACATACGTACACACAGACATTAACACAGAAATTCACTGCTGTAATAAGGTACTGTATGATATCTTTCATGATATAATTATAATCATCGTTAATTACTCTGAGTTAAAAGTTTGTACCTTTTCCAATTAACTGGTGCCAATGTTCTCATGCATGCCAGAAGAACAAACACAGGTGCAAACACAAAATAATAATGAAAAATATTCTTTTTTATCTTCTGATCATGTTTGGCAATAATGGATATTTTCCTTCACTCTGGCATGATTTGGAATATTTTTCGGAGCAGACATAGCTACACTTTTGAAAAGGACATTGTATATATGTCTTTAATTATTATTTGTGGAAAAAACAAAAACAACTACAAATTATACTTCTACTCAGAATTCAGAACCTATTGAATAGTGGTAGTAACTCTAGTTGTATTGGTTGTGGTGTAGTAGAATTTCTTTTTAGCAAATGTAACAGTAGTAGCAGTTTTAGCAGTTGTAGTAGTCGTATTAGTAGCTCTGGTAGTAGCAGCAGCGGTAGTAATAATACCAGTACTAGTTCTAATACTAATATTTGTTATACTATTAGTGATATTAGTAGTAGTAGTAGTAGTAGTAGTAGTAGTAGTAGTAGGAGTAATATTAGTAGTAGCAGCAGTAATAGTAACAGTTGATGTTGTTCTAACTAAATATACCAACGTGCCTTTAAAAAAAAAATAATAATAATAATAAAAAAGAATCCCTAAGTAATTACTGCAGTATGTTAACAACAATCTCACCCACAACAGTAGTGAGGACTAAATGTTCCAAATAACACACCTTCGGCTATTTTCATGTTATGCAAATTAAAAGCTGCGCGAGACCGTAAATTTACGATCATAGCCGAATATTAACAAGCTCTTGATGGGCTAATTTGGAACGAAAAGTTCAGCAGTTTCGTTTAACTCCGGCCATTCTAATCTTAGCAGCATAAAGCTGGTGTCTCAAGACAGTAACCACTTGTTCCTTTTATATATATATATATATAATTTTATACATCAATTCTTTGGATAAGAGTTCTTCTTTATAAATAAAATGTTTACTATCTTATTTTTGACCTAAAATACTTCATTTGTATGTTATGTTATGTTATGTTATGTTATGTTATTTATTTGTTTATTTAACCAAAAATATGTCTTTATAGCAATTCTTTTTCCTGCCCAAACAATAAACAATGCTAATCAAATTAGGTTACTTCTAAAACAAAACAAAAAACAGCCGGACTTTGTGGGTATTAGGCGTTATCAATACGACCATGGCCGAGTATCTATGTTAATAGCGTTTCGCTAAACACGTCACCTCTGACGTCAGTAGATTGATTCTCTTCCGAAGTCTGTGAGATAAACCAACGCAGAGTTTTTCTTCTAATTACCGCGTTGTCAAGTGCATCTTGTTCTTATTCATGATGTGCTTTAATTTGGGTATATGATCGAAAACAAAAACAAGAAAGAAAATAGAGAAAGGAGGAGAAGTAGAAACAACAACAAATATAATAAATAAATTATTATTATTATTATTATTATTATTATTATTATTATTATTATTATTATTATAGCCATGATCGTCATCGTTATTATTATCGTCTTCCATATTTTTATCATCATCATTCTTTTACTAACTGGTAAATTTATTTGATTTCTTAAATGTGACTTTAAAAAAATATTAGAATCAAATGTATGTATGTATGAATCTGATCTACTTATATATTGAAAAGAGAAAGAGATTGTACAGTATACCCTCACCTATTCGCGGTTCCCCATTCGCGGCCCCGCATATTCGCGGGTTAGGCTCTTAACCCTATCGCATAGTATGCTGGTATACCAGGCTAGCGTCATAACGTCATAAAAACAAATGCTCAGTAAACCGGGTTTTTGTAGGTCATAGAGACTTAAGTGCCTGAAGAGTAGGAATAATTACCTAAAGTGCTGTAAAGCAGCAGCTAAGCTGTGCCATACTGTACATTAGTGTTATCATCATCATCGTATGGCACTGCAAATTTCATCATCATTTTATTATCATTCATTATTGGTGACAGCACAAACAATATCAAATTTTTTCAATTATTACGTATTAATACAGTACGTATTTTTTTATAAATGCATACACTGTATGTACAGTGCATATTTTTTGTGACCGTGTATTAATAATGTTTTTAATTGCATATTATTACTGAATTGTATTATTATTACCTGAACTGTGCGTACTGTATTTATCTGTCTGTTTGCCTTTAAATTTGTTCCACTTTCTTTCAATTCTAATACATATGTTGTACGCATAGAAAATGACTTTACGGTACAGTAATACTGTATGGGTAACTATGCTATGCGGTGTTACTGTCCTCCTGTACTTACGTTTCTTTCTGATTAAAATATTGTTTCAGTACAAAATTAAAATGTGTTTACATTATCATTACTACATTAGTGAAATACATAACTGCATGCAATATTACTACATTATTACTGTATTAATGAGTAAGAGTGTCTTTAGAAAGTGTTTGGGAAGCATTTAGTACCGTATATAATCTCATAATAGACGTTTTAAAACTGCGGTTTTTCGCTATTCGCGGGGGGGTAAAGAACGTAACCCCCGCGAATAGCGAGGGAATACTGTATATATGTTTGTGTTTATTTGTGTAGAGTGTATGTGTGTGTTTCTCTATGTGTGTCTGTGTAAACTGTATACATATTTCCATTTTGTTTTCTTTTTCCTGACATATATTTATATATGTAGAAAGAGAGAGAGAGAGTTTTAATGTCTGAATTATATGTCAGCGTGTTTGTATTTATGTCTGAGTATGTCTGCATGTGCATATGTCCGTACGTGGTGTTCGTGCATGTGTTTGTGTGTGTGTGTGTGTGTGTGTGTGTGTGTGTGTGTGCTTAAAGACCTTAGCAATACTTACAAATATTTATAGTTTCACTCAAGTGAAAACAGTTTGCAAACATAATCCAATAAATAACAAAACCATTTTTTTCTTATATATTCTTATTCTGTATTTATTAAATAAAATATTCCCTGACAAATAACGTTAAGAAATAACAGGACCAGTATTTACAACGTAACAGCAATCAATAACAATAACAAAACAAAAATGTGAAATGTTTTCGTTTTGAAAAACAAAAAATATTATTCTCCGATGTCAAAGACTTCACATTAAACACTAACAATATTAACACTATTGCATGCTCACATATCAATGATATCGCACTTAATGGCACAGTGATAAAGTCAAACAATGTTTTGTAAAAAGTTAGTAAGAAAACGCCGTGTAGGCCTGATTAACTTGACCCATTTCTTTGTACATATCGCAATTCCAATTCTGCTGAGACGGCATCATCGAAAGCAGCGACGTCTGAGACGACGGCATTTGGCCTGTGTACAGCATCTGTGCAGGAGCCGAGTAGATGTGACTGGGGTACATGGCAGGCGTACTCGAGTAGCAGGGAAAGTTTATCGAGGCCGCGACGGTCGAGTGGGTCATGGGTACATAGCCCAAATTTTTCCTGTACTCGGAAGAGATGTTGGCAACGCTGACGTCCTTCATGGAACTTTTGCGTGCACGGCGACGAGCATGTCGACGTCGGAAGTCGCCTTTGGCGAAGTCGTTTTCGCAAGCTGGATGAACGGACCAATAGTTTCCCTTACCGTTTTCCGCCCGCCCGCTTTTGATGAAACATTCGTTCAGCGAGAGATTGTGACGTATGCTGTTTTTCCATGCCTTGCTTTTGTCGTTGTAGTACGGAAAGTTGTCGCTGATGTACTGGTAGATGTCGCCTAGCAACATCTTCTTTCTTACATCACTGAGGATTGCCAAGGAAATGAGCGCAATGTACGAATGGTCTGGTTTCGATGAACGCAGATTTTCAAAGTTATTTGTAGCTGCTTTGTCAAGAGACATCAGGACGTAACTGATGGGGTCCGAAGTGTCCCCGCTGCTGCTGCCCGAGTCGCTGGTCACGGACAGGGACTCATTTGAGGAGACAGAATTAAGTGGCAACTCCAAAATATCACGTCTCTGATCATTGGTCTGTCCTGTAAGGAAGTCGATGCTGAAGTTAATCATAGCTGGACGATTTTTTCTTTCAACGCTAAAATCTTCTTGTTTCTTTCTTTCTTTTCTAAATCTTTTCTTGCAACAGAAATTACAGTAAGTATTATTTGAAACAGTGAATCTGAAAATGAAATGTCTTGGCCACGTCAGCCTTATATAATGATATGTCGTCTCTTCTGATTGGTCGAATACGTCTTCATTCTGATTGGCTGATCGTGAAAACTTTCACAGTTTGTCGCGCGCTCACTCCCAACTTGTCACACCAATAATGGCAGGATAAGAGTTGATGATTGACAGAACATAGCTTGCTAACATTTCGGTTGGGGTGATAACACTAATGAAATTAAATACTAACAAATTCACTATACAGTTCACTGTTGATAATTATGATGATGATAAGATTAAAAAGAAAAAGAAAAATAGTAACTACTACCACTGCAGATGTTACTACTACTCTGTTACAACTATTAGTACTACTACTACTACCACAACTGCTACTACTGTTACTGCTACTATCTCTCTCTCTCTCTCTCTCTCTCTCTCTCTCTCTCTCTCTCTCTCTCTCTCTCTCTCTCTCTCTCTGTCAATGTTATATAATGTTGATTTTTCAGTTAGATTGTACTATGCTCTTAATAATAACAATAATGCACAGCTTATTAACATGAACATTATCACACACACACACACACACACACATACACACATATAGTTTTGACAATACTGAAAAAAGTACTGGTAGTAAGTCTCTAGATCTATTGCTAATTTCGATGTTACTACTACTGTTATTACTAACACTATTACATCTATTACTATTTCTACTACGACAACTACAAGTACTACCACTATTACTATTATAATAAATAATACCAATACTACTACTAATACAACTACAACAACAACCACTATAACTACTACTGCTGCTCTTCCCACTAATGCTCATTATGCCAGTCTGAATTGATTTGACTACTATTACTACATCCACTACTACTAGTACTACTATTATTATTATTACTACTGCTACTACTACTACTACTACTACTATTACTACAGCTACTGCAATTACTACTACAACTAGTTATTGTGGTCGTTTTTCATCATCATTATCATCATTACTGATATATAGTTGTTGCTATTACTGTTATTGTTGTTTTTGTTTTTGTAGTTGTTATTGCTGTTGTTGTTGTTGTATGGATGTTGTTGTCGTTGCTGATTCTGTTCTTCTCGTCGATCTTCTCTATCTCTTTACAAAGCATAATTTTATTTTACAGGAACTATTATTATTATTAAAAATACACACATAAAAAGGCAACAACAACCATACCAAATATAAATATATATAATGATGATGATAATAATAATAATAATAATAACAAGT
>CM022669.1:5502367-5557367 GCA_012295275.1 Chrysomallon squamiferum
TTTATGAACATATCCAGCCCGCGGTTGTTTAGATGGAGAAGGGATATGACCTGCATTACATAACAGATAAATGTTGGATGTGCAGATAAAACCGACATACAACGGGTTTGGTGAAGAAATGTACATGGAAAGGTAATTTATTCACACACACACATACACGCATATATGCATATACATATGTGTGTGTGTGTGTATGTATGTGTGTATGTGTGAGCATATCTATATATCAACATACACACACACACACGTACAAAGAATATTCAGAATATACTTACAAGGAGAATTTAAAATATGTTAGGTATATTCATTTATAAAACACCCAACAGAAAATGTTTTTTGAGGATAAAAACTAAATGATAATAATCTGTCACCTGAGCTGAGTAACATGCAGATCCTCATAACAAATACATTATTAATATGTTCATTAAACGTCTGTTTTACTCCAACGAATTCTTTTATATTCTATTTTTCGTTTAAATTATTATTATTTTTTATTTATTTTTTTTTTTTTTTTTTTTTTATTTGTGTGTGTTTTTGTTCGTTCGTTCGTTCTTTTGTTTGTTTGTTTCTTTGGTTGATTGTTTGTTTGTTTTTGTTTGTTTGTTTGTTTGTTTTTATTATTACTACTATAACTACAGTCACTACTGCTAGTAGTATATTATTATTACTAATACTGTCACAATTACTACATCCACTACATTATTACTTCAACTTGTATTACTACTGATATTTTTTCTTTGACAACCACTGCTACTACTACTAGATTATCATCATCATCATCATCATCATCATCATCATCATCATCATCGTAATCATTATTATTATTATTATTAATTCATATATTTTTTAGATTCATTTTATTAATTGTTTCGTCTTCATCTTTCGGATTAACAAAAACAACATAGCCTGAGGGTTTGCAAAGAGAAACAGCCAAATTCGTGACTGTTTTTATAGTCGATGATTTTCATGGAGATAAATGTATGTAACTGCAAGTATCACACGGGTATTTAAAATCTGATTTCAGCAAAAACAGTGATATAACAAACAGGTTTCTAGTTTAAAAAGTCAATGGAGTACAGGAGAAGAAAAATGTCCTAAGACAGGTGAAATATCAAAGCCCAACAGGACTGGAATACGTTTGTTGTAACGGTAACTTTAAACTTAAGATTCATTTCACCTATATTATCATTTTCATTAAATATTTTGCATTAGCAATATGAGCAAATATTTTACATTGTAATCGCTTTCATTACGTTATTACGTCTTGAAATAAAACTGTTCATTAATTTCCTTACAGATCTACTTGTATTTTATTTTGTATTTCTTTCTCTGATTCTGTTTCAGTTAACTTCAGTTTCCTGTACCTCACTCAGAATTAGATGATAACTATGCCAAACATTCGGGTATGTCTTATTCATTATCATTATCATCGTCATCAATATTGATATTATCATTTACATGTACATAGTACTTCAAGTTTAAAGTATTTCACATTTACGTGTGGATACAATATTTCAGACACACACACACACATACATATACATATATCTATATATACATATACACAATAGTTCACGTATACGTACATCAAATATATCACATTTTATATAGATACACTATTTTACATTTATATAGATACAATGGTTCACATTTACATAAATACAATAATTCATATTTAAGTAAATACATATTTATGGAGACATAGAATATTTCATATTCAATAGAGACAATATTTTACCTTTTATATTTCATAGTTACCTAGGTACAGTAATTCACATTTAAGTAGACATAATATTTCACATTACCTTAGATATACTATTTCACATTTTATATAGATAAAATATTTCACTTTCTACAGATCCATTATTGCACATTTATGTCAATACGACATTTCATCTACTACGTACATACAATATAAAATGCGTCATTTCACGATTATAATAAATATGTTATTTTACTACGGGCTGTAACCGCGTTGTTTGGTAAAATAGGATGAAATTCGAGTTACTACTTTATGGTTGCGTCAGTCGTTACTACTACTACTACTACTACTACTACTACTATCACCACCATTGCTACTTCGAAATGCCTGGTTGAAACTTCTGAAAGGTGATTTGCTGGGATTGTTTGTATATCTAGGCTGATGTAATCAGCAATGACAATTACGTAAATACAGTAGATCCTCACTTTAACAGATTAACTAGAAGCAACGATGTCAGAAACCTCTTAAATCTGAAATTTTTTCTAAAGATAATATTTAAATTTTATGATACAGTCACACACGAATAACCAACACAAAATATGACGATCCAAACTAAGCATTTAATGGTGTATATATATTTATATGCATGGCCGTAACTACATTGAGGTAAATGAGGCAAATGCTTCAAACCGAAATTGAAATTTGTTTTTATTTTATTAGCAATAGTTGTGTGGTAACTATAATAGTACAAGTAGTAGTAGTTACAATAGTAATAATAACAGCAGTAGAGAAAGTAGTATTAGTGGTAGTTGTAGTAAAAGTAATAATAGAGGTAGTAATAGTGGTGATAGCAGTAGTAGTAGTAGTAATAACAATAGTGGTAGTGGTAGTAACTGTTGTATTAGTGGATGTAGTAATACTAACTGTAGTAGTTGTAGTAATATTAGAAGTATCAGTAATCATGCAGTAATAGTAGCTGTAGTAATATGTCGTAGTTCTCTTGGCTGCTCACCACACAGTCAGTCTACACTCATGTGTTCGTTTACGACGTTTCGACTGCAGTTCTGTTTTCAAGTACGTCATTAATCTACGAGTCACATAACAGTCACTGATAAAAAAACACACATGTCACAAAACTCCTAACATTCACATTTCAAGGAGAATAAAATTAGAAGTAGCAGTAATAGTAATAGTAGTAGTAGTAGTAGTAGTAGTAGTAGTAGTAGTAAAAACTGCACTAGCAGCAGCACTAGCAGTAATAATAGTAATGGTAGTAGTAGTTTTATCACTAGTAGTAATAGTAGTAGTGAAAGTAGCAGAAGAAGTAATAGTAGCAGTAGTAGAAGTAATAGTTGTAGTAGTAGTAGTAATAACAACAACAATAATAATAATGTGATGATAGCAACATTAATTTAACCTTGGTTAATGTTTATATTCTATCAGTTTATTTCCTTCTACTGAGTCCCTGAGAAACAAAATTAAAAACTTCAGAGGTCGATAATTTACAGCTGAGAGTTACCTTGCACTTGTAAATTTTTGACAGTTTCTATGACTACGGAACCCGTAACCTCTCCGCCAACGAGACAAGGTGACCCAGCATTGTCGATAAAAATCTCAAAACATGACAACTTTCCCATTTTCAGAATCAAACGATCTCCCTTCTCTTCTCTCTTAATTCAATCAAAAATCGATAAAAATAATTGTAGAAGAAAAACAAAAGAAAGAATGAAAGAAGGAAAAACAATGTGCTCATATTGATTAGGAGATTGTATCGCTGAAACGTTTATGTTAGAAGTTAAACGTTAACTGTAGTCAGGTGATTCAGTGTTTTTTTTCCCCATTCACACCTGTAGGAAAAAACGAAGACAGGTAGGTTTATTCAACAATGGTAATAATTTTGTTTTCGTTTACGTAATATTACTGATTTGGTCTCTGTTTTTTTTTGGACATTTCAGTATCCTTGAACGAAACGTAGTAGTAACAGCAGCAATTGTAGTAGTAGCAATATTAATAACAGTTGTAGTGGTAGCTGAAGTAGTATTAGTATTAGCAGCAGAAGTACTGGAATGCTAGTAGTACTATCGATACTAGCAGTAGTAGCAGTAGCAGTAGCAATCATTGTGATAGTAGTAGTTGTAGTAGTAGTAGTTTGTAACAATCAACAAATCATACGAATTTGTAATAATCACCATCATCACCATCATCTTTTTGATTGCAGTTGTTATTATTGTTATTCGTATCATCATTATTAAAGCAATATTTTAAAAATACACAATATGTACATATTAAAATTATTACATACTGAAACAGCAGCGATCACAAAAATGAAGAAAAACCATACACATACATAGATACATACTTACATTCATACACATATACATACATACATACATACACACATATAGATACATACATACAAAAAAAGAGGAACCTCAGAATGTGTGTAAGTCTATATGTATATAAGGGTTTTTCTGTATATGTGTGTATGTTTATATGTTTGTTGTTGTTTTTCTTTTCTATTTATTTACGTATTTATATTATTTATCTATTTATTTATTCTTATATTTATTATTATTTTTGATATCATTATTATACTTTTTGGTGGATGTTTTCAGAATCGAGTATGGAAAATTTTCATGCTTTGCACGTTTCTGATCATTGTGTCATGTATCAACTACAAATACATTCTAAGATCGTCTAGTAAAAGTGTCCTGAAAGTGACGTCAGATCGACAGACAGATTTAAAAACTGCTCTGAACGGTTCGAAACTCGACAGCGTAGCTGCTGCTAGAAACGAACTGCACACCAGTAAGATTCACAAGGGAGGTAACTCTTCCACCAGACCGGGCACGAAAGCAGTAACGCCTAAGCGACAGAGATACTTGTTCTACCTGTGTGGTGGGAAATTACTTGGTTGCGGTGGTTGGGGGGATCGTTTGAAAGGAATCATCATAACATACCTGATATCGCAGGTAACCAACAGAACGTTTGGCATCAGTGTGACGCATCCCAAATGTGACCTAACTCGTTACCTAAGACCCAATCGCATCGCTTGGAACATCACGATTTCAGACGACACTTTGAAACGGTACAACAACAGCGTGGGTTATCAAATAATGTCTAACAGTAAAGAGTTTTATCACGCTGTACAGACAATGAATTTCGAAAAGTTCTTTCAGAAAGACATTGAATATTTTCAAGCGAATTTGGACTACGTGACATTGTTTAAAAACAATTCTCGTTACTGGGCTCACACTTCGTGGATGAGGAACCTGACTAGAAGCAAAATTTACAGAAAACTGTTCTACGAGCTGTTTTCTCTCGCTCCTGATCTCCAGGCTGAACTGTCCGCGCTGATGAAGAAGGCCAAACCCACTGATTCGCATCAACTGGTTTGCTCTCAGATCAGAATGGGACGCAATCCATCAAACCCACACGATTCCCTCGTCAGTACTGAACGGCTGGTCGATGTTCCTAAAATTTGGCAGTTTTTAGAAAAATACAGAGATCGAGCAAAATACAGGATCTACGTCACTTCCGATTCCGAAGACATACGGAAAGAAGCACGTTCTCGTTTTGGAAGCATTCTGGTAGAAAACGAGGGCCCGTCGGTCCACATCGACAAATTCACCGACAGCAACAACGTGTGCGCCGGCATGAGGAAAGTAATCCTTGATCAGCAGATTTTGGCGCAGTGTGACGTGTTTCTGCTGACAAAAAGCGGCCTGGGACGCACGTCTGCCTATTTGAGACAGAAAGAGACAGGCCTCTTTTGTCTGGTGATGCATAATATAGTCAAATGTTACCTAGACTCACTGAAAGAACTGTATAATGTTTATGGTTAGATAAAAATTCAAACTAATGAAGTTCACTCAAAGAACTGTATAATGTTTATGGTTAGATAAAACTTAAAAATAATGTCGATCACACAAAGAACTGTATAATGTTTATGGTTAGTTAAAAATTCACAATAATGTAGTTCACTGAAAGAACTGTATAATATTTATTGTTAGACAAAACTTAAAAATAATGTCGAACTGTATAATGTTTATGGTTAGATAAAAATTCAAAGAACTGTAAAGAACTGTTTAATGTTTATGGTTAGATAAAAATTCAAAATAATGAAGTTCACTCAAAGAACTGTATAATGTTTATGGTTAGATAAAACTTAAAAATAATCATCAATAATGTTTATGGTTAGTTAAAAATTCACAATAATGTAGTTCACTGAAAGAACTGTATAATATTTATTGTTAGACAAAAATTCAAAATAATGTATTTCACTCGAAGAACTCTGTGACATTTACACGTACTCACCCGCACATGCACAAACGCTCGAACTCACAGACACGAAACACTAATGGGAGCAATTAGAAAACGAAAAGAAAATTAATGATAATAATGGTAACTGATTTTGTATATCTGCTGGACAGATTAAATAACAAAAAATTTACATTTTATTATATTTCAATCAGTTCTCGAGAATATCACAAATAAATGTGTGTTAACTTACTTTTTAATTCTTCGTTCTTTCTTTATCTTCAGCCATGTCTTTTCTTCATGTCATTATCTTCACTGCAATCTCACAATACTCGAATCCGTATTAGCGCGAACACGTAGTTGCGCATAGTCCGGAAGTGACGTAAGAACAGGCGTATCTCATTTCTTTTATGCTATAAGTTGTTTGATCGTCTTTGTGTCAGAGGCCATTACTTCGTCACAAGTAGGAGGAGCTGTGGATGTAGAAAATAAACAAATAAATTAATTTTATATTCCTTTTAATAATATCAAACAACAACTGGGGAAGCCAGTTATTGAAAGAGTAAAGATACAATTTAATATTAACAGAAACTGTTTCTTTCTATTATTATTATTTTTCATTCGTTCTTTCTTTGTTATTTCCTGGTTTGTACACGTGTCATTACATTCTAATTTCAGTTTGCTCCCCTTTACTGAGTCCCTGCGAAACAAAACTAAACACTTCAGAGGTCGATAATTTACAACTGAGAGTTACCTTGTACTTGTAAATTTTTGACAGTTTCTATGACAACGGAACCCGTAACGTCTCCGCCAGCGAGACAAAGTGACAAAACATTGTCGATAAAAATCTCAAAACTTGACAACTTTCCCATTTTCAGAATCAAACGATCTCCCTTCTCTTCTGTCTTCTTTGAACAAAAATCGATAAAAATAATTGAAAAAGAAAAAAGAAAGAAAGAAAGAAAGAAAAACAATGTGTTCATATTGATTAGGAGATTGTATCGCTGAAACGTTTATGTTAGAAGTTTAACTTACCTGTAGTCGGGTGTTTTCTTTCTTCTTACAAACCTGTAGGAAAAAACCGAAGACAGGTAGGTTTATTCAATTCCGGGAATAATTTTATTTTCGTTTACGTAATATTACTGATTTGGTCTCTTAATTTGGCAATTTCAGTATGCTTGAACGCAACAATAAAATAAAATAAGAAAATAAAAATAAATAAATGAAGAGGTAAATGTCTGTGCTTCATCTTTCCAATTTTATAATAAAAAAATAAAAATAATAATAATAATAATAATATTAATAGTAATAGTAATAATAGTAACAGTAGTATTAATACTAGTAATAGACGCAGACGTAGAGATAGTAATAGTAGTAGTAGTAATAGTGGCGGTGGTTTTAATAGCAGTAATAGTAGCAGTAGTAGCAACAGTAGGAGCAATATTAATTGCAGCAACACAGTAGTAATAGTGGAAGTAGTAGTAGTTCTAGTAGTAAAAGTAGTACCAGTGGGAGTAGCAAAAGTAGTAGCAGTGGTAGTAGCAAACGTAGTGGTAGTACGTGTACTAGTAGTGACAATAGTAGTATCAGCACGAGGAGAAACCCTAGCAAACGTAGTAGAAATAGTAGTAGTTGTAGTAGTAGTTGAATGGTTGATTATTTATTTTATCTGTCCATGTTTTGTATTGTTTCTGTTACAGTTGACACCAGTTTGTGATTCGTCACTCATGCTGAGAACTTTGGTATCAATTTATAAGATTAATAATATTAATATTAATATTAATATTAATAATAATAATAATAATAATATTAACAGTAGTATTAATATTAATAATAATAATAATATTATTATTAATAATAATAATAATAATAACAGTAATAACAGTAGTAGTAGACGTAGTCCTAGTAACAGTAGTAGTTGTCATAATGTTGGTGGTTGTGACAGCAGTAGTAGTAATAGCAGTGGTGATAGTACTAGAAGTAATGGTAGTAGTAACGGTTGTAGTAGTGGCTGATATGATGATAGTAGTATTAGTAGCACTAGTTCTAATAGTTTTAATAGTAGCAGTAGCAGCAGCAATAGTAGCAGAAGTAGTAGTAACAGCAGCAATTATAGTAGCAAAAATATTAATAACAGTGACAGTGGTAGTTGAAGTAGCAGTAATATTAGCAGCAGAAGTAGTGGAATGCTAGTAGTAGTAGCGATAATAGTAGTAGTAGTAGTAGTAGTAGTACTAGTAGTAGCAAACGTTGTGATACTAGTAGTTATAGTACTAGTTGAATATTTGATTATTTATTTTATTTGTCTGTGTTTTGTTTTGAGGTTTGTCACACGATCTTTGCCTAGAATTCCAGTACCAATCTTTAATAATAATAATCATCATCACCATCATCTTTTTGATTGCAGATGTTCTTATTGTTATTAGTATCATCATTATTAAAGCAGTATTTTAAAAATACACAATATCTACATATCAAAATTATTACGTACTGAAACAGCAGCGATCACAAAAGTGAAGAAAAAACACGCATTCTTACATACATATTTACATTCATACACACATATACAAACATACATACATACATACACGAACATACATACATACATACATAAGAAGGAGGAACCTCAGAAAAATGTGTGTAAATATGTATGTATTTATGGGTTCTTGTGTATATGTGTGTATGTTTATATGTTTGTTGTTGTTTTTCTTTTTTTTATTTACTTATTTATTTATTTATTTATTTATTTATTTATTTATTTATTTATTTATTTATTTATTTATTTATTTATTATTTATTCGTTTATTTATTATTATTATTGATATCATTATTATAAGTTTGGGGCTTTTTTTTCAGAATGGAATATGGAAAATGTTCATGCTTTGCATGTTTCTGATCATTGTGTCGTGTATCAGCTACAAATACATTCTAAGATCGTCTAGTAAAACTGTCCTTAAAGTGACGTCAGATCGACAGACAGATTTTATAACTCATCTGGACGGTTTGAAACTTGACAGCGTAGCTGCTGCTAGAAATGAACTGCACACCAGTAGCATTCGCAAGGGAGGTAACTCTTCCACCAGACCGGTCACGAAAGCGGTAACGCCTCAGCGACAGAGATATTTGTTCTACCTGTGTGGTGGGAAATTACTTGGTTGCGGTGGTTGGGCGGATCGCTTGAAAGGAATCATCATAACATACCTGATATCGCAGGTAACCAACAGAACGTTTGGCATCAGTGTGACGCATCCGTCATGTGATCTCACTCGTTATGTAAGACCCAATCACGTCGATTGGAACATCACGATTTCAGACGACACTTTGAAACGGAACAAAAACAGCGTGGGTTATCTACGAGTGACTGATAGTAAAGAGTTTTATCACGCTGTACAGACAATGAATTTCGAAAAGTTCTTTCAGAAAGACATTGAATATTTTCAAGCGAATTTAGACTATGTGACCTTGTTTAAAAACAATTATCGTTACTGGGCTCAAACTTCGTGGATGAGGAACCTGACTAGAAGCAAAATTTACAGAAAACTGTTTGACGAGCTGTTTTCTCTCGCTCCTGATCTCCAGGCTGAACTGTCCGCGCTGATGAAGAAGGCCAAACCCACTGATTCGCATCAACTGGTTTGCTCTCAGATCAGAATGGGACGCAATCCATCCAACCCGCACGATTCCGTCGTCAGAACTGAACGGCGGGTCGATGTTCCTAAAATTTGGCAGTTTTTGGAAAAATACAGAGATCCCGCAAAACACAGGATCTACGTCACTTCCGATTCCGAAGACATACGGAAAGAAGCACGTTCTCGTTTTGGAAGCATTCTGGTAGAAAACGAGGGCCCGTCGGTCCACATCGACAGATTCACCGACACCAACAACGTGTGCGCCGGCATGAGGAAAGTAATCCTTGATCAGCAGATTTTGGCACAGTGTGACGTGTTTCTGCTGACAAAAAGCGGCCTGGGACGCACGTCTGCCTATTTGAGACAGAAAGAGACAGGCCTCTTTTGTCTGGTGATGCATAATATAGTCAAATGTTACCCAGACTCACTCAAAGAACTGTATAAAGTTTATGGTTAGATAAAAATTCAAACTAATGAAGTTCACTCAAAGAACTGTATAATGTTTATGGTTAGATAAAACTTAAAAATAATGTCGATCACTCAAAGAACTGTATAATGTTTATGGTTAGTTAAAAATTCACAATAATGTAGTTCACTGAAAGAACTGTATAATATTTATTGTTAGACAAAACTTCAAAATAATGTGGATCACTCAAAGAACTGTATAATGTTTATGGTTAGAGAAAAATTCAAAATAATGTATTTCACTCGAAGAACTCTGTGACATTTACACGTACTCACCCGCACATGCACACACACTCGAACTCACAGACACAAAACAAAAATGGGAGCAATTAGAAAACGAAAAGAAAATTAATGATAATAATGGTAACTGATTTTGTATATCTGCTGGACAGATTAAATAACAAAAAATTTACATTTTATTATATTTCAATCAGTTCTCAAGAATATCACAAATAAATATGTGTTAACTTATTTTTTAATTCTTCGTTCTTTCTTTATCTTCAGCCATCTCTTTTCTTCATGTCATTATCGTCTCTGCAATCTCACAATACTCGAATCAGTATTTGCGCGAACACGGAAGTGACGTAAGAACAGGCGTATCTGATTTATTTTGTGCAATAAGTTGTTTGATCGTCTTTGTGTCAGAGGCCATTACTTCGTCATAAGGAGGAGGAGCTGTGGATGTAGAAAATAAACAAATAAATTAATTTTATATTCCTTTTAATAATATCAAACAACAACTGGGGAAGCCAGTTATTGAAAGAGTAAAGATACAATTTAAGATTAACAGAAACTGTTTCTTTCTATTATTATTATTTTTTATTCGTTCTTTCTTTGTTATTTGCTGGTTTGTACACGTGTCATTAAATTCTTATTTCAGTTTGCTCCCCATTACTGAGTCCCTGCGAAACAAAACTAAACACTTCAGAGGTCGATAATTTACAACTGAGAGTTACCTTGTACTTGTAAATTTTTGACAGTTTCTATGACAACGGAACCCGTAACCTCTCCGCCAGCGAGACAAGGTGACAAAACATTGTCGATAAAAATCTCAAAACTTGACAACTTTCCCATTTTCAGAATCAAACGATCTCCCTTCTCTTCTGTCTTCTTTGAATAAAAATCGATAAAAATAACTGAAGAAGAAAAAAGAAAGAAAGAAAGAAAGAAAGAAAAACAATGTGTTTATATTGATTAGGAGATTGTATCGCTGAAACGTTTATGTTAGAAGTTTAACTTAACTGTAGTCGGGTGTTTTCTTTCCTCTTACAAACCTGTAGGAAAAAACCGAAGACAGGTAGGTTTATTCAATTCTGGGAATAACTTTATTTTCGTTTACGTAATATTACTGATTTGGTCTCTTAATTTGGCAATTTCAGTATGCTTGAACGCAACAATAAAATAAAATAAGAAAATAAAAATAAATAAATGAAGAGGTAAATGTCTGTGCTTCATCTTTCCAATTTTATAACAAAAAAAAATAAATAATAATAATAATAATAATAGTAATAGTAATAGTAATAATAGTAACAGTAGTATTAATAGTAGTAATAGACGCAGACATAGAGATAGTAATAGTAGTACTAGTAATAGTGGCGGTGGTTTTAATAGCAGTAATAGTAGCAGTAGTAGCAACAGTAGGAGCAATATTAATTGCAGCAACACAGTAGTAATAGTGGAAGTAGTAGTAGTTCTAGTAGTAAAAGTAGTAGCAGTGGGAGTAGCAAAAGTAGTAGCAGTGGTAGTAGCAAACGTAGTTGTAGTACTTGTACTAGTAGTGACAATAGTATTATCAGCGCTAGTAGAAACACTAGCAAACGTAGTAGAAATAGTAGTAGTTGTAGTAGTAGTTGAATGGTTGATTATTTATTTTACCTGTCCATGTTTTGTATTGTTTCTGTTACAGTTGACACCACTTTGTGATTCGTCAATCATGCTGAGAACTTTGGTATGAATTTATAAGATTAATAATATTAATATTAATATTAATAACAATAATATTAACAGTAGTATTAATATTGATAATAATAATAATAATAATAATAATAATAATAATAATAATAAAAATAACAGTAGTATTAATAGTAGTAGTAGACGTAGACCTAGTAATAGTAGTAGTTGTAAGAATATTGGTGGTTGTGACAGCAGTAGTAGTAATAGCAGTGGTGATAGTACTAGAAGTAATGGTAGTAGTAACGGTTGTAGTAGTGGCTGATATGATGATAGTAGTATTAATAGCACTAGTTGTAATAGTTTTAATAGTAGTAGTAGCAGAAGCAATAGTAGCAGAAGTAGTAGTAACAGCAGCAATAGTACTAGTAACACTATTAATAACAGTTGTAGTGGTAGCTGAAGTAGCAGAAGTAGCAGTAGTATTAGCAGCAGAAGTAGTATTTATTTATTTATTTATTTATTTATACGTTTATTTATTATTATTATTGATATCATTATTATAAGTTTTTTTTTTTTTTTTCAGAATGGAGTATGGAAAATGTTCAGGCTTTGCATGTTTCTGATCATTGTGTGGTGTATCAGCTACAGATACATGCTAAGATCGTCTAGTAAAAGTGTCCTTAAAGTGACGTCAGATCGACAGACAGATTTAAAAACTGCTCTGGACGGTTGGAAACTTGACAGCGTAGCTGCTGCTAGAAGTGAACTCCACACCAACATTCGCAAGGGAGGTAACTCTTTCACCAGACAGGTCACGAAAGCGGTAACGCCTAAGCGACAGAAATATTTGTTCTACCTGTGTGGTGGGAAATTACTTGGTTGCGGTGGTTGGGCGGATCGCTTGAAAGGAATCATCATAACATACCTGATGTCGCAGGTCACCAACAGAACGTTTGGCATCAGTGTGACGCATCCGTCATGTGACCTAACTCGTTACCTAAGACCCAATCGCGTCGATTGGAACATCACGATTTCAGACGACACTTTGAAACGGTACAACAACAGCGTGGTTTATCAAAGAATGACTGACAGTAGAGAGTTTTATCACGCTGTACAGACAATGAATTTCGAAGAGTTCTTTCAGAAAGACATAGAATATTTCCAAGCGAATATGGACTATGTGACATTGTTTAAAAACAATTCTCGTTACTGGGCTCACACTTCGTGGATGAGGAACCTGACTAGAAGCAAAATTTACAGAAAACTGTTTGACGAGCTGTTTTCTCTCGCTCCTGATCTCCAGGCTGAACTGTCCGTGCTGATGAAGAAGGCCAAACCCACTGATTCGCATCAACTCGTTTGCTCTCAGATCAGAATGGGACGCAATCCATCCAACCCGCACGATTCCCTCCTCAGTACTGAACGGTTGGTCGATGTTCCTAAAATTTGGCAGTTTTTAGAAAAATACAGAGATGCCACAAAATACAGGATCTACGTCACTTCCGATTCCGAAGACATACGGAAAGAAGCACGTTCTCGTTTTGGAAGCATTCTGGTAGAAAACGAGGGCCCGTCGGTCCACATCGACAGATTCACAGACAGCAATAACGTGTGCGCCGGAATGAGGAAAGTAATCCTTGATCAGCAGATTTTAGCGCAGTGTGACGTGTTTCTGCTGACAAAAAGCGGCCTGGGACGCACGTCTGCCTATTTGAGACAGAAAGAGACAGGCCTCTTTTGTCTGGTGATGCATAATATAGTCAAATGTTACCCAGACTCACTCAAAGAACTGTACAATGTTTATGGTTAGATAAAACTTCAAAATAATGTATTTCACTCGAAGAACTCTGTGAGGTTTCCACGTATTCAGGCACACATGACAAGAAACAAAAATGTGATCTGCTAGAAAACGAAAAGAAAATGAATGGTAATTATGTAACTGACATTGTATATCTGCTGGACAGATTAAATAACAAAAAATTTACATTTTATTATATTTTAATCAGTTCTCGAGAATATCACAAATAAATGTGTTAACTTATTTTTTAATTCTTCGTTCTTTCTTTATCTTCAGCCATCTCTTTTCTTCATGTCATTATCTTCTCTGCAATCTCAAAATACTCGAATCCGTATTTGCGCGAACACGAAGTTGCGCATAGTCCGGAAGTGACGTAAGATCAGGCGTTTCTGATTTATTTTGTGCAATAAGTTGTTTGATCGTCTTTCTATCAGAAGCCATTACTTCGTCATAAGTAGGAGGAGCTGTGGATGTAGAAAATAAACAAATAAATTAATTTTATATTCCTTTTAATAATACCAAACAACAACTGGGGAAGCCAGTTATTGAAGGATTAAAGATACAATTTAATATTAACAGAAAATGTTTAATTTTATTATTATTATTATTTATTCTTTCTTTCTTTGTTATTTGCTGGTTTTGTTTTGTTTTTATAACATTTATATTTTGTAATATAATGTGAAAACATTACAACTACGTTTCTTAACTTAAAAAAACAAACAAAAAACAACAATAGTCTTAAATTCCAAAAAAAAAAAAAAAAAAAGAACAACCAACAAACAATGATAACAACACCGCACCTAATAACCCAAAATAAAAACAAAAAAACTATAATGAATAAATGTTTAATGAAAAAACATAGGTAAATACAACAAAATGGTGAAGAACAAAGATAGAAGTAAAAACGTATGTGTATATTACGTATGTGTAAACTGAAATAACTGAATGATAAATAGAAGCATACGCATACTAATCCAGTGATGATCTATAGGCAAACTTCTGGCTAGTGCTGTGATTAGCGAACCACGTCTTAAAGGCACAGTGCCGATGGTAATGTCGACAGCTACGTGAAGTCGTTTTAGCGATATTCTTCCAGGTTTTATCTTCAGCTGTGAAGAAATATATATCGTTTTTAAACAGTGCAATGACAGTTAGCGTGTAAAATTACTTGTATGTTAAAGTAGAAATGTTGGAAATAATCTGTGTGCGCGCGGTGTGTTTGTTTATGAAAATGTGTGAGTGTCTCAGTGTGTGACTAGTTGGCTGACTAGCATCGTGAATTGTGAATAATTGATTTGTTGAAAGGAAATGAAATTCAGTGTGTTAAAAGAGTGGATGAATATTTCTCTGATCAATTTGTAACTTACGTTTGTGCGCTTGCGACAGATGGTGAAAAACATACATATACAACTAGTGTAGTAATAGTAGCTGTAGTAATATGTCGTAGTTCTCTTTTCTGCTCACCGAAAGTCAGCCTACACTCATGTGTTCGCTTACGACGTTTCGACTGCAGTTCTGTTTTCAGGTAGGTCATTAATCTACGAATCAAATGAAAACAGACGTCATAAATCTGCGGTGTAATGTGTACACGTGTCATTACATTCTCATTTCAGTTTGCTCGCCTTTGCTGAGTCGCTGCGAAACAAAACTAAACACTTCAGAGGTCGATAATTGACAGCTGAGACATACCTTGTACTTGTAAATACTTGTAAATCAAAACATGACAACTTTCCCATTTTCAGAATCAAATAATCTCCTTTCTCTTCTATCTTAATTCAATCAAAAATCGGTAAAAATAATTGAAGAAGAAAGAAAGAAAGAAAAACAATGTGTTCATATTGATTAGGAGACTGTATCGCTGAAACGTTTATGTTAGAAGTTAAACTTACCTAAAGTCGGGTGATTCAATGTTTTCTTTCCTGTTACACACCTGTAGGAAAAAACGAAGACAGGTAGGTTTATTCAATTCTGTGAATAATTTTATTTTCGTTTACCTAATATTACTGATTTGTGCTCTTTCTTTGATCATTTCAGTATGCTTGAACGCAACAATAAAATAAAATAAGAAAATAAAAATAAATAAATTAAGAGGTAAATGTCTGTGCTTCATCTTTCCAATTTAATAATAATAAAAAAAATAATAATAATAATAGTAACAGTAATAATAGTAACAGTAGTATTAATAGTAGTAAAAGTAGCAGTAGTAGCAACAGTAGGAGCAATATTAATTGCAGCAACACAGTAGTAATAGTGGAAGTAGTAGTATTTGTAGTAGTAAAAGTAGTAGCAGTCGTAGTAGCAAAAGTAGTAGCAGTGGTAGTAGAAAACGTAGTGGTAGCACTTGTACTAGTAGTGACAATAGTAGAATCAGCACTAGTAGAAACACTAGCAAACGTAGTAGAAATAGTAGTAGTTGTAGTAGTAGTTGAATGGTTGATTATTTATCTTACTAGTCCATGTTTTGTATTGTTTCTGTTATAGTTGACACCAGTTTGTGATTCGTCAATCATGCTGAGAACTTTGGTATGAATTTATAAGATTAATAATATTAATATTAATATTAATAATAATAATAATCATATTAACAGTAGTATTAATATTAATAATAATAATATTAATAATAATAATAATAATAAAAATAATAATAATAACATTAGTATTAATAGTAGTAGTAGACGTAGACCTAGTAACAGTAGTAGTTGTAAGAATATTGGTGGTTGTGACAGCAGTAGTAGTAATAGCAGTGGTGATAGTACTAGAAGTAATGGTAGTAGTAACGGTTGTAGTAGTGGCTGATATGATGAGAGTAGTATTAATAGCACTAGTTCTAATAGTTTTAATAGTAGTAGTAGCAGAACCAATAGTAGCAGAAGTAGTAGTAACAGCAGCAATAGTACTAGTAACACTATTAATAACAGTTGTAGTGGTAGCTGAAGTAGCAGAAGTAGCAGTAGTATTAGCAGCAGAAGTAGTATTTATTTATTTATTTATTTATACGTTTATTTATTATTATTATTGATACCATTATTATAAGGTTTTTTTTTTTTTTTTCAGAATGGAGTATGGAAAATGTTCAGGCTTTGCATGTTTCTGATCATTGTGTGGTGTATCAGCTACAGATACATGCTAAGATCGTCTAGTAAAAGTGTCCTTAAAGTGACCTCAGATCGACGGACAGATTTTATAACTCCTCTGGACGGTTGGAAACTTGACAGCGTAGCTGCTGCTAGAAGTGAACTCCACACCAACATTCGCAAGGGAGGTAACTCTTCCACCAGACAGGTCACGAAAGCGGTAACGCCTAAGCGACAGAAATATTTGTTCTACCTGTGTGGTGGGAAATTACTTGGTTGCGGTGGTTGGGCGGATCGCTTGAAAGGAATCATCATAACATACCTGATGTCGCAGGTCACCAACAGAACATTTGGCATCAGTGTGACGCATCCGTCATGTGACCTAACTCGTTACCTAAGACCCAATCGCGTCGATTGGAACATCACGATTTCAGACGACACTTTGAAACGGTACAACAACAGCGTGGTTTATCAAAGAATGACTGACAGTAGACAGTTTTATCACGCTGTACAGACAATGAATTTCGAAGAGTTCTTTCAGAAAGACATAGAATATTTCCAAGCGAATATGGACTATGTGACATTGTTTAAAAACAATTATCGTTACTGGGCTCACACTTCGTGGATGAGGAACCTGACTAGAAGCAAAATTTACAGAAAACTGTTTGACGAGCTGTTTTCTCTCGCTCCTGATCTCCAGGCTGAACTGTCCGCGCTGATGAAGAAGGCCAAACCCACTGATTCGCATCAACTCGTTTGCTCTCAGATCAGAATGGGACGCAATCCATCCAACCCGCACGATTCCCTCCTCAGTACTGAACGGTTGGTCGATGTTCCTAAAATTTGGCAGTTTTTAGAAAAATACAGAGATGCCGCAAAATACAGGATCTACGTCACTTCCGATTCCGAAGACATACGGAAAGAAGCACGTTCTCGTTTTGGAAGCATTCTGGTAGAAAACGAGGGCCCGTCGGTTCACATCGACAGATTCACAGACAGCAAGAACGTTTGCGCCGGCATGAGGAAAGTAATCCTTGATCAGCAGATTTTGGCGCAGTGTGACGTGTTTCTGCTGACAAAAAGCGGCCTGGGACGCACGTCTGCCTATTTGAGACAGAAAGAGACAGGCCTCTTTTGTCTGGTGATGCATAATATAGTCAAATGTTACCCAGACTCACTCAAAGAACTGTATAATGTTTATGGTTAGATAAAACTTCAAAATAATGTATTTCACTCGAAGAACTCTGTGAGGTTTCCATGTATTCAGGCACACATGACAAGAAACAAAAATGTGATCTGCTAGAAAACGAAAAGAAAATGAATGGTAATTATGTAACTGACATTGTATATCTGCTGGACAGATTAAATAACAAAAAATTTACATTTTATTATATTTTAATCAGTTCTCGAGAATATCACAAATAAATGTGTTAACTTATTTTTTAATTCTTCGTTGTTCCTTTATCTTCAGCCATCTCTTTTCTTCATGTCATTATCTTCTCTGCAATCTCAAAATACTCGAATCCGTATTTGCGCGAACACGAAGTTGCGCATAGTCCGGAAGTGACGTAAGATCAGGCGTTTCTGATTTATTTTGTGCAATAAGTTGTTTGATCGTCTTTCTATCAGAGGCCATTACTTCGTCATAAGTAGGAGGAGCTGTGGATGTAGAAAATAAACAAATAAATTAATTTTATATTCCTTTTAATAATACCAAACAACAACTGGGGAAGCCAGTTATTGAAGGATTAAAGATACAATTTAATATTAACAGAAAATGTTTAATTTTATTATTATTATTATTTATTCTTTCTTTCTTTGTTATTTGCTGGTGTTGTTTTGTTTTTATAACATTTATATTTTGTAATATAATGTGAAAACATAACAACTACGTTTCTTAACTTAAAAAAACAAACAAAAAACAACAATAGTCTTAAATTCTTAACCAACAAACAATGATAACAACACCGCACCTAATAACCCAAAATAAAAAAAAATAAACTATAATGAATAAATGTTTAACGAAAAAACATAGGTAAATACAACAAAATGGTGAAGTAAAAACGTATGTGTATATTACGTATGTGTAAACTGAAATAACTGAATGATAAATAGAAGCATACGCATACTAATCCAGTGATGATCTATGGGCAAACTTCTGGCTAGTGCTGTGATTAGCGAACCACGTCTTAAAGGCACAGTGCCGATGGTAATGTCGACAGCTACATGAAGTCGTTTTAGCGATATTCTTCCAGGTTTTATCTTCAGCCGTGAAAAAATATATATCGTTTTTAAACAGTGCAATGACAGTTAGCGTGTAAAATTACTTGAATGTTAATGTAGAAATGTTGGAAATACTCTGTGTTCGCGCGGTGTGTTTTTTTATGAAAATGTGTGATGGGTCAGTGTGTGACTAGTTGGCTGACTAGCATCGTGAATTGTGAATAATTGATTTGTTGAAAGGAAATGAAATTCAGTGTGTTAAAAGAGTGGATGAATATTTCTCTGATCAATTTGTAACTTAGGTTTGTGCGCTTGCGACAGATGGTGAAAAGAAAGAATGTAAGAAAGAAACAAACAAACAAAAGAAGGAAGGAAGAACGTAAGAAAAAGACGAAAGAGAGCAAGAAAAAATAAATAAATAAAATATAAAAATTATGTAACATACCTAAATTATTAGTCATTTTTTATTTGGGCCGATCACTAAATCCTTATATTTCTGTCATTTCTATGTATTACTTCATCTTCTTCTTTTTCTCCTTTCCTCTCGTGGTCTGTAATCTCCTAACTAGAACTGAACTTAAAGAAGGACAACATTCAGTCCAGTGTACGAAATAGCGTAATTACTAACAGAATGTCTCTTGCTGATTGAAATGCCTGGTTGAAACTTCTGAAAGGTGATTTGCTGCGATTGTTTGTATATCTAGGCTGATTTAATCAGCAATGACAATTACGGAAATACAGTAGATCCTCACTTTAACAGATTAACTAGAAGCAACCTCTTAAATTGGACATATTTTATAATGATAATATTTAAATTTTATAATACAGTCACATACGAATAACCAAAACAAAATATGACGATCGAAACTAAACAATTAATGGTGTATATATATTTATATGCATAGCCGTAACTACATTGAGGTAAATGAGGCAAATGCTTCAAACCGAAATTGAAATTTGTTTTTATTTTATTAGTAATAGTTGTGTTGTAACTATTATAGTACAAGTAGTAGTAGTAATAATAGTAATAATAACAGTAGTAGAGAAAGTAGTATTAGTGATAATTGTAGTAAAAGTAATAATAGAGGTAGTAATGGTGGTGATAGGAGTAGTAGTAGTACTAATAACAATAGTAGTAATTGTTGAATTAGTGGTTGTAGTAATACTAACTGTAGTAGTTGTAGTAATATTAGAAGTGTCAGTAATAGTGTAGTAATAGTAGCTGTAGTAATATGTCGTAGTTCTCTTGGCTGCTCACCACAAAGTCAGTCTACACTCATGTGTTCGTTTACGACTTTTCGACTGCAGTTCTGTTTTCAAGTAGGTCATTAATCTACGAATAAAATGAACACAGCTGTCATAAATCTGCTTCGTAATGTGTACACGTGTCATTACATTCTCATTTCAAGGAGAATAAAGTGCAATTCTGGCTGTTTATGATCTTCAAATATTTTTAACTTAAAGGTCATGTAGAACTAGGAGTAGGGGTAGGACCGATTTATAGAGATCTCGGTGAAAATTTGATTTTTGTTTTGTTTTGTTTGTTTGATTCTTCTTCGTCTTCTTCTTCTTCTTCTTCTTCGTCTTATTACTATGATTATTATTATTAATTGTAGTAGTAGTAATAGCAGCAGCAATAGCCGTAGTAGTAGTAGCAATAGTAGTAACAGTAATAGTAGTGGTAGAAGTGGCAATAGTAAAAATAGTAATGGTTGTAATAGTAGCAGTAGTAATAGCAGTAGTATTAGTAGTAATAATATGATGATGATGACAGCAAAATTAGTTTGAAAAGTATAGTTTTTACAAGTTCATTCACATACCTATATATGACGTTAAACACATCTAACCCTTCCCTCGTTTAATATTTATTAACCTCTTCAGTTTGCTCCCCTTTATTGAGTGACTGCGAAACAAAATTAAAAACTTCAGAGGTCGATAATTTACAACTGAGAGTTACCTTGTACTTGTACATTTTTGACAGTTTCTATGACAACGGAACCCGTAACCTCTCCGCCATCGAGACGAGGTGACCCAGCATTGTCGATAAAAATCTCAAAACCTGACAACTTTCCCATTTTCAGAATCAAACGATCTCCCTTCTCTTCTGTCTTCTTTGAATAAAAATAGACAAAAATAATTGTAGAAGAAAAAGAAAAAAAGAATGAAAGAAAGAAAAACAATGTGTTCATATTGATTAGGAGACTGTATCGCTGAAACGTTTATGTTAGAAGTTTAACTTACCTGAAGTCAGGTGACTCAGTGTTTTCTTTCCTGTTACACACGTGTAGGCAAAAACGAAGACAGGTAGGTTTATTCAGTTCTGTGAATAATTTTATTTTCGTTTACGTAATATTATTGATTAGGTCTCTTTGATAATTTTAGTATGCTTGAACGCAACAATAAAATAAAATAAGAAAATAAAAATAAATAAATAAATTAAGAGGTAAATGTCTCTGCTTCTTCATCTTTCCAATTTAATAATAATAATAATAATAATAATAATAATAATAATAATAATATTATTATTATTATTATTATTAATAATAGTAGCAGTAATATTAATAGTAGTAATAGACGCAGATATAGAGATAGTAATAGTAGTAGTGGTAAAAGTGGCGGTGGTTTTAATAGCAGTAATAGTAGGAGCAATATTAATATCAGCAACACACAGTAGTAATAGTGGAAGTAGTAGTAGAGGTAGTAGTAAAAGTAGTAGGAGTGGTAGTAGTAAAAGTAGTAGGAGTGGTAGTAGCAAACGTAGTGGTAGTACTTGTACTAGTAGTGACAATAGTAGTAGCAGCACTAGTAGAAACACTAGCAAACGTAGTAGAAATAGTAGTAGTTGTAGTAGTAGTTGAATGGTTGATTATTTATTTTGCCTGTCCATGTTTTGTATTGTTTCTGTTACAGTTGACACCAGTTTGTGATTCGTCAATCATGCTGAGAACTTTGGTAAAAATTTATAATAATAATAATATTAATAATAATATTAAATATAATAATAACAATATTAATAATAGTAAAATTAATAATAATGATAATAATAATAATAAAAATAACAGTACTATTAATAGTATTAGTAGACGTAGACCTAGTAATAGTAGTAGCTGCAATAATGTTGCTCGTTGTGACAGCAGTAATAGTAGCAGTAGTAGCAGAAGCAGTAGTGTAGCACTAGAAGTAATGGTAGTAGTAACGGTTGTAGTAGTGGCTGATATGATGATAGTGGAATTAATAGTACTAGTTGTAACAGTTTTATTATTAGTAGTAGCAGCAGCAACACTAGTAGTACAATATTAATAACAGTTGTAGTGGTAGCTGAAGTAGCAGTAGTATTAGCAGCAGAAGTAGTGGAATGCTAGTAATAGTAGCTATAGTAGTAGTAGTAGTAGCAGCAGTAGCAAACATTGTGATAGTAGTAGTTGTAGTAGTAGTTGAATATCTGATTATCTATTTTACTTGTCTGTGTTTTGTTTTGTAGTTTCTCACAGAACCTTTGCCTAGAATTCCGGTACGAATTTGTAATAATCATCACCATCATCTTTTTGATTGCAGTTATTATTGTTATTAGTATCATCATTGTTAAAGCACTATTTTAAAAATACAGAATATGTATATATTAAAATTATTACATACTTAAACAGCAGCGATCACAAAAATGAAGAAAAAGCATAAAGATACATAGATATATACTTACATTTATACACAGACACATACATATATACATACACTCAGACACATACATACATAAAAATGTGTGTATATATATATATATATATATATATATATATATATATATATGTATGTATGTATTGGTTTCTGTGTATATGTGTGTATGTTCATGTTTGTTGTTGTTTTTCTTTTTTATTTATTGACTTATTTATTTTATTTTATTTTTTTATTTATTTATTCGTTTATTTATTATTATTATTAATATTATTACTATAATTTTGGTCTTTTTTTTAAGAAGCGAGTATGGAAAATGTTCATGCTTTGCACGTTTCTGATCATTGTGTGGTGTATCAGCTACAGATACATGCTAAGATCGTCTAGTAAAAGTGTCCTTAAAGTGACGTCAGATCGACAGACAGATCTTATAACTGATATGGACGGTTTGAGACTTGACAGCGTAGCTGCTATTGGTAATGAACTCCACACCTTTAACATTCGCAAGGGAGGTAACTCTTCCACCAGACCGGTCACGAAAGTGATAACGCCTAAGCGACAGAGATATTTGTTCTACCTGTGTGGTGGGAAATTACTTGGTTGCGGTGGTTGGGCGGATCGCTTGAAAGGAATCATCATAACATACCTGATGTCGCAGGTAACCAACAGAACGTTTGGCATCAGTGTGACGCATCCGTCATGTGACCTAACTCGTTACCTAAGACCCAATCGCGTCGATTGGAACATCACGATTTCAGACGACACTTTGAAACGGAACAAAAACAGCGTGGGTTATCTAAGAGTGACTGATAGTAAAGAGTTTTATCACGCGGTACAGACAATGAATTTCGAAAACCTCTTTCAGAAAGACATTGAATATTTTCAAGCGAATTTGGACTATGTAACCTTGTTTAAAAACAATTCTCGTTACTGGGCTCACACTTCGTGGATGAGGAACCTGACTAGAAGCAAAATTTACAGAAAACTGTTTGACGAGCTGTTTTCTCTCGCTCCTGATCTCCAGGCTGAACTGTCCGCGCTGATGAAGAAGGCCAAACCCACTGATTCGCATCAACTGATTTGCTCTCAGATCAGAATGGGACGCAATCCATCCAACCCGCACGATACCCTCGTCAGTACTGAACGGCTGGTCGATGTTCCTAAAATTTGGCAGTTTTTAGAAAAATACAGAGATCCCGCAAAATACAGGATCTACGTCACTTCAGATTCCGAAGACATACGGAAAGAAGCACGTTCTCGTTTTGGAAGCATTCTGGTAGAAAACGAGGGCCCGTCGGTCCACATCGACAAATTCACAGACACCAACAACGTGTGTGCCGGCATGAGGAAAGTAATCCTTGATCAGCAGATTTTGGCGCAGTGTGACGTGTTTCTGCTGACAAAAAGCGGCCTGGGACGCACGTCTGCCTATTTGAGACAGAAAGAGACAGGCCTCTTTTGTCTGGTGATGCATAATATACTCAAATGTTACCCAGACTCACTCAAAGAACTGTACAATGTTTATGGTTAAATAAAACTTCAAAATAGTGTATTTCACTCGAAGAACTCTGTGAGGTTTCCACATATTCAGGAACACATGCACCCTCGCTCGAACTCACAGACACAAAACAAAAATGTGATCTGCTAGAAAACGAAAAGAAAATTAATGGTAATAATGTAACTGATATTGTATATCTGCTGGACAGATTAAATAACAAAAAATTTACATTTTATTATATTTTAATCAGTTCTCGAGAATATCACAAATAAATGTGTGTTAACTTATTTTTTAATTCTTCGTTTTTTCTTTATCTTCAGCCATCTCTTTTCTTCATGTCATTATCTTCTCTGCAATCTCACAATACTCGAATCCGTATTTGCGCGAACACGAAGTTGCGCATAGTCCGGAAGTGACGTAAGAACAGGCGTATCTGATTTATTTTGTGCAATAAGTTGTTTGATCGTCTTTGTGTCAGAGGCCATTACTTCGTCACAAGTAGGAGGAGCTGTGGATGTAGAAAATAAAGAAATAAATTAATTTTATATTCCTTTTAATAATACCAAACAACAACTGGGGAAGCCAGTTATTGAAAGAGTAAAGATACAATTTAACATTAACAGAAAATGTTTATTTTTATTATTTTTATTTTTTTATTATTCTTTCTTCCTTTCTTTGCATGGTTTTGTTTTTATAATGTGGCAACATTACAACTACGTTTTTTAGCTTGAAAAAACAACAAAAAACAACAATAGTCTTAAGTTCTTAGAAAAAAAAAAAAAAAAAAAACAACAACCAACAAACAACGATAACAAAACCCACAAAAAAAAAAAATAATAATAAAAACAACAAAACTAGAATGAATAAATGTTTAACGAAAAAACACAGGTAAATACAACAAAATGATAGAGAACAAAGATTAAAGTAATTACGTATGTGTAAACTGAAATAACTGAATGATAAATAGAAGCATACGCATACTAATCCAGTGATGATCTATAGGCAAACTTCCAGCTAGTGCTGTGATTAGCGAACCACGTCTTAAAGGCACAGTGCCGATGGTAATGTCGACAGCTACGTGAAGTCGTTTTAGCGATATTCTTCCAGGTTTTATCTTCAGCTGTGAAAAAAATATATGTCGTTTTTAAACAGTGCAATGACAGTTAGCGTGTAAAATTACTTGTATGTTAATGTAGAAATGTTGGAAATACTCTGTGTGCGCGCGGTGTGTTTGTTTATGAAAATGTGTGAGTGTCTCAGTGTGTGACTAGTTGGCTGACTAGCATCGTGAATTGTGAATAATTGATTTGTTGAAAGGAAATGAAATTCAGTGAGTTTAAAGAGTGGATGAATATTTCTCTGATCAATTTGTAACTTAGGTTTGTGCGCTTGCGACAGATGGTGAAAAGAAAGAATGTAAGGAAGAAAGAAAGAAAGAACGGAAGTAAGGAAGAACGTAAGAAAAAGATGAAAGAGAGCAAAAAAGAAAAATACATAAAAAATATAAATTATGTAACATACCTAAATTAATACTGTCATTTTTTATTTGGGCCGATCACTAAATCCATATGTTTCTGTCATTTCTATATATTTCTTCATCTTCTTCTTTTTCTCCTTTCCTCTCTTGGTCTGTAATCTCCTAACTAGAACTGAACTTAAAGAAGGACAACATTCAGTCCAGTGTACGAAATAGCGTAATTACTAACAGATTGTCTCTTGCTGATTGAAATGCCTGGTTGAAACTTCTGAAAGGTGATTTGCTGGGATTGTTTGTATATCTAGGCTGATGTAATCAGCAATGACAATTACGTAAATACAGTAGATCCTCACTTTAACAGATTAACTAGAAGCAACGATGTTTCTTTGTGTCAGAAACCTCTTAAATCGGACATTTTTTATAATGATAATATTTAAATTTTATGATACAGTCACATACGAATAACCAAAACAAAATATGACGATCGAAACTAAACATTAAATGGTGTATATATATTTATATGCATGGCCGTAACTACATTGAGGTAAATGAGGCAAATGCTTCAAACCGAAATTGAAATTTGTTTTTATTTTATTAGTAATAGTTGTGTGGTAACTATTATAGTACAAGTAGTAGTAGTAATTATAGTAATAATAACAGTAGTAGAGAAAGCAGTATTAGTGGTAGTTGTAGTAAAAGTAATAATAGAGGTAGTAATAGTGGTGATAGCAGTAGTAGTAGTAGTAATAACAATAGTGGTAGTGGTAGTAATTGTTGTATTAGTGGTTGTAGTAATACTAACTGTAGTAGTTGTAGTAATATTAGAAGTATCAGTAATAGTGTAGTAATAGTAGCTGTAGTAATATATCGTAGTTCTCTTGGCCGCTCACCACACAGTCAGTCTACACTCATGTGTTCTTTTACGACTTTTCGACTGCAGTTCTGTTTTCAAGTAGGTCATTAATCTACGAATCAAATGAACACAGCTGTCATAAATCTGCTTCGTAATGTGTACACGTGTCATTACATTCTCATTTCAAGGAGAATAAAGTGCAATTCTGGCTGTTTATGATCTTCAAATATCTTTAATTTAAAGGTCATGTAGAACTAGGAGTAGGGGTAGGACCGATTTATAGAGTTCTCTGTGAAAATTTGATTTTTGTTTTGTTTTGTTTGTTTGATTCTTCTTCTTCTTCTTCTTCTTCTTCGTCTTATTACTATGATTATTATTATTAATTGTAGTAGTAGTAGTAATAGCAGCAGCAATAGCAGTAGTAGTAATAGCAATAGTAGTAACAGTAATAGTAGTGGTAGAAGTGGCAATAGTAAAAATAGTAATGGTTGTAATAGTAGCAATAGTAGTAGCAGTAGTATTAGTAGTAATAATAATATGATGATGACAGCAAAATTAGTTTGAAAAGTATAGTTTTTACAAGTTCATTCACATACCTATATATGACGTTAAACACATCTAACCCTTACCTCGGTTAATGTTTATTAACCTCTTCAGTTTGCTCCCCTTTATTGAGTGACTGCGAAACAAAATTAAAAATTTCAGAGGTCGATAATTTACAACTGAGAGTTACCTTGTACTTGTAAATTTTTGACAGTTTCTATGACAACGGAACCCGTAACCTCTCCGCCAACGAGACAAGGTGACCCAGCATTGTCGATAAAAATCTCAAAACATGACAACTTTCCCATTTTCAGAATCAAACGATCTCCATTCTCTTCTGTCTTAATTCAATAAAAATCGACAAAAATAATTGTGGAAGAAAAAAAAAACAAAGAAAGAAAAACAATGTGCTCATATTGATTAGGAGACTGTATCGCTGAAACGTTTATGTTAGAAGTTTAACTTACCTGAAGTCAGGTGATTCAGTGTTTTATTTCCTGTTATACACGTGTAGGCAAAAACGAAGACAGGTAGGATTATTCAATTCTGGGAATAATTTTATTTTCGTTTACGTAATATTACTGATTAGGTCTCATTGGTAATTTCAGTATGCTTGAACGTTTTAATAAAATAAAATAAGAAAATAAAAGTAAATAAATAAATTAAGAGGTAAATATCTGTGCTTAATCTTTCCAATTTAATAATAATAATAATAATAATAATAATAATAATAATAGTAGCAGTAATATTAATAGTAGTAATTGACGCAGATATAGAGATAGTAATAGTAGTTGTGGTAAAAGTGGCGGTGGCTTTAATAGCAGTAATAGTAGGAGCAATATTAATAGCAGCAACACAGTAGTAATAGGGAAAGTAGTAGTAGAGGTAGTAGTAAAAGTAGTAGGAGTGGTAGTAGCAAACGTAGTGGTAGTACTTGTACTAGTGGTGAGAATAGTAGTAGCAGCACTAGTAGAAACACTAGCAAACGTAGTAGAAATTGTAGTAGTTGTAGTAGTAGTTGAATGGTTGATTATTTGTTTTACCTGTCCTTGTTTTGTATTGTTTCTGTTACAGTTGACACCAGTTTGTGATTCGTCAACCATGCTGAGAACTTCGGTAAAAATTTATAATAATAATAATAGTAAAAATAATAGTAAAATTAATAATAATATTAATAATAATATTAAAAATAATAATAATAATATTAATAATAGTAAAATTAATAATAATGATAATAATAATAATAAAAATAACAGTACTATTAATAGTATTAGTAGACGTAGACCTAGTAATAGTAGTAGCTGCAATAATGTTGCTCGTTGTGACAGCAGTAATAGTAGCAGTAGTAGTAGAAGCAGTAGTGTAGCACTAGAAGTAATGGTAGTAGTAACGGTTGTAGTAGTGGCTGATATGATGATAGTAGAATTAATAGTACTAGTTGTAATAGTTTTAATAGTAGTAGTAGCAGCAGCAACAGTAGTAGTACAATATTAATAACAGTTGTAGTGGTAGCTGAAGTAGCAGTAGTATTAGCAGCAGAAGTAGTGGAATGCTAGTAATAGTAGCTATAGTAGTAGTAGTAGCAGCAGTAGCAAACATTGTGATAGTAGTAGTTGTAGTAGTAGTTGAATATCCGATTATCTATTTTACTTGTCTGTGTTTTGTTTTGTAGTTTCTCACAGAACCTTTGCCTAGAATTCCGGTACGAATTTGTAATAATCATCACCATCATCTTTTTGATTGCAGTTATTATTAGTAGTAGTATCATCATTATTAAAGCAATATTTTAAAAATACAGAATATGTACGTATTAAAATTATTATATACTTAAACAGCAGCGATCACAAAAATGAAGAAAAAGCATAAAGATACATAGATATATACTTACATTTATACACAGACACATACATATATACATACACACAGACACATACATACATAAAAATGTGTATATATATATATATATATATATATATATGTATGTATGGGTTTTTGTGTATATGTATGTTTATGTTTGTTGTTGTTTTTCTATTTTATTTATTGACTTATTTATTTTATTTTATTTTTTTATTTATTTATTCGTTTATTTATTATTATTATTAATATTATTATTATAATTTTTTTTTTTTTTTTAAGAAGCGAGTATGGAAAATGTTCATGCTTTGCATGTTTCTGATCATTGTGTCGTGTATCAACTACAAATACATGCTAAGATCGTCTAGTAAAAGTGTCCTTAAATTGACGTCAGATCGACAGACAGATCTTATAACTGATATGGACGGTTTGAGACTTGACAGCGTAGCTGCTATTGGTAATGAACTCCACACCTTTAACATTCGCAAGGGAGGTAACTCTTCCACCAGACCGGTCACGAAAGTGATATCGCCTAAGCGACAGAGATATTTGTTCTACCTGTGTGGTGGGAAATTATTTGGTTGCGGTGGTTGGGCGGATCGCTTGAAAGGAATCATCATAACATACCTGATGTCGCAGGTAACCAACAGAACGTTTGGCATCAGTGTGACGCATCCTAAATGTGACCTAACTCGTTACCTAAGACCCAATCGTGTCGCCTGGAACATCACGATTTCAGACGACACTTTGAAACGGAACAAAAACAGCGTGGGTCATCTAAGAGTGACTGATAGTAAAGAGTTTTATCACGCGGTACAGACAATGAATTTCGAAAACCTCTTTCAGAAAGACATTGAATATTTTCAAGCGAATTTGGACTATGTAACCTTGTTTAAAAACAATTCTCGTTACTGGGCTCACACTTCGTGGATGAGGAACCTGACTAGAAGCAAAATTTACAGAAAACTGTTTGACGAGCTGTTTTCTCTCGCTCCTGATCTCCAGGCTGAGCTGTCCTCGTTGATGAAGAAGGCCAAACCCACTGATTCGCATCAACTCGTTTGCTCTCAGATCAGAATGGGACGCAATCCATCCAACCCGCACGATTCCCTCCTCAGTACTGAACGGTTGGTCGATGTTCCTAAAATTTGGCAGTTTTTAGAAAAATACAGAGATCCCGCAAAATACAGGATCTACGTCACTTCCGATTCCGAAGACATACGGAAAGAAGCACGTTCTCGTTTTGGAAGCATTCTGGTAGAAAACGACGGCCCGTCGGTCCACATCGACAGATTCACCGACATCAACAACGTGTGCGCCGGCATGAGGAAAGTAATCCTTGATCAGCAGATTTTGGCACAGTGTGACGTGTTTCTGCTGACAAACAGCGGCCTGGGACGCACGTCTGCCTATTTGAGACAGAAAGAGACAGGCCTCTTTTGTCTGGTGATGCATAATATAGTCAAATGTTACCCAGACTCACTCAAAGAACTGTATAATGATTATGATTAGATAAAAATTCCAAATAATATAGTTCGCTCAAAGAACTGTATAATGTTTATGGTTAGATAAAACTTCAAAATAATGTATTTCACTCAAGGAACTGTGTGACGTTTACACGTACTCAGGCACACATGCACACAGACTCGAACTCACAGACTAGAAACAAAAATGGGAGAAGCTAGAAAACGAAAAGAAAATTAATAGTAATAATGTAACTGATTTTGTATATCTGCTGGACAGATTAAATAACAGAAAATTTACATTTTATTATATTTCAATCAGTTCTCGAGAATATCACAAATAAATCTGTAAATTTATTTTTTTAATTCTTTGTTTTTTCTTTGTCTTCAGCCATCTCTTTTCTTCATGTTATTATCGTCTCTGCAGTCTCACAATACTCGAATCCGTATTTGCGCGAACACGTAGTTGCGCATAGTCCGGAAGTGACGTAAGAACAGGTGTATCTGATTTATTTTGTGCAATAAGTTGTTTGATCGTCTTTGTATCAGAGGCCATTACTTCGTAAAAGTAGGAGGAGCTGTGGATGTAGAAAATAAACAAATAAATTAATTTTATATTCCTTTTAATAATACGAAACAACAACTGTGGAATCCAGTTATTGAAAGAGTAAAGATACAATTTAACATTAACAGAAAATGTTTATTTTTATTTTTTTGTATTCCTTCTTTCTTTCTTTGTTTTGTTTTGTTTTTATAACATTTATATTTAGTAAAATAATGTGAAAACATTACAACTACGTTTTTTAACTTAAAAAAACAAACAAAAAACAACAATAGTCTTAAATTCTAAGAAAAAACAAAACAAAAATAAAACAACAACCAACAAATAATGATAACAATACCCCACAAAAAAACCCAAAATGAAAACAAAAAAACTAGAATGAATAAATGTTTAACGAAAAAACATAGGTAAATACAACAAAATGATGACGAACAAAGATAGAAGTAAAAAGGTATGTGTATATTACGTATGTGTAAACTGAAATAACTGAATGATAAATAGAAGCATACGCATACTAATCCAGTGATGATCTATAGGCAAACTTCCAGCTAGTGCTGTGATTAGCGAACCACGTTTTAAAGGCACAGTGCCGATGGTAATGTCGACAGCTACGTGAAGTCGTTTTAGCGATATTCTTCCAGGTTTTGTGTTCAGCTGTGAAAAAAAATATATATCGTTTTTAAACAGTGCAATGACAGTTAGCGTGTAAAATTACTTGTATGTTAATGTAGAAATGTTGGAAATAATCTGTGTGCGCGCGGTGTTTTGTTTTGAAAATGTGTGAGTGTCTCAGTGTGTGACTAGTTGGCTGACTAGCATCGTGAATTGTGAATAATTGATTTGTTGAAAGGAAATGAAATTCAGTGTGTTAAAAGAGTGGATGAATATTTCTCTGATCAATTTGTAACTTAGGTTTGTTCGCTTGCGACAGATGGTGAAAAGAAAGAATGTAAGGAAGAAAGAAACAAACGAAGGAAGGAAGGAAGAACGTAAGAAAAAGACGAAAGAAAGAAAGAAAAAATAAATAAATAAAAGATAAAAATTATGTAACATACCTAAATTAATAATTTCATTTTTTATTTGGGCCGATCACTAAATCCTTATATTTCTGTCATTTCTATATATTTCTTCATCTTCTTTTTCTCCTTTCCTCTCTTGGTCTGTAATCTCCTAACTAGAACTGAACTTAAAGAAGGACAACATTCAGTCCAGTGTACGAAATAGCGTAATTACTAACAGATTGTCTCTTGCTGATTGAAATGCCTGGTTGAAATTTCTGAAAGGTGATTTTCACCGAAAGTCAGTCTACACTCATGTGTTCGTTTACAATGTTTCGACTGCAGTTCTGTTTTAAACTACGTCATTAATCTACGAATCAAATGAAAACAGACGTCATAAATCTGCTTCGTAATGTGTACACGTGTCATTACATTCTCATTTCAGTTTGCTCCCCTTTGCTGAGTCGCTGCGAAACAAAACTAAACACTTCAGAGGTCGATAATTGACAGCTGAGACTTACCTTGTACTTGTAAATACTTGTAAATCAAAACATGACAACTTTCCCATTTTCAGAATCAAATGATCTCCCTTCTCTACTGTCGTCTTTGAATAAGAATCGATAAAAATAATTGTGGAAGAAAAAGGAAAGCAAGAAAGAAAGAAAAACAATGTGTTTATATTCATTAGGAGATTGTATCGCTGAAACGTGTATGTAGTCAGGTGATTCAGTGTTTTCTTTCCTCTTACAAACCTGTAGGAAAAAACAAAGACAGGTAGGTTTCTTCAATTCCGGGAATAACTTTATTTTCGTTTACGTAATATTACTGATTTGGTCTCTTAATTTGGTCTCTTAATTTGGTAATTTCAGTATGCTTGAACGCAACAATAAACTAAATAATAAAATAAAAATAAAATAAATTAAAAGGTAAAAATCTGTGCTTCATCTTTCAAATTTAATAATAAAAAAAATAATAATAATAATAATAAAAATAAGAAGAATAATAAGAAGAAGAATAATAAAAATAATAATAATAATAATACAACAACAACAATAATAATAATAATAATAATATTAACAATAATAATAATAATAATATTAATAATAATAGTAATAATAGTAGCAGTAATATTAATAGTAGTAATAGACGCAGATATAGATATAGTAATAGTAGTAGTGGTAATAGTGGCGGTGGTTTTAATAGCAGTAATAGTAGCAGTAGTAGCAACAGTAGGAGCAATATTAATTGCAGCAACACAGTAGTAATAGTGGAAGTAGTAGTAGTTCTAGTAGTAAAAGTAGTAGCAGTGGGAATAGCAAAAGTAGTAGCAGTAATAGTAGCAGTAGTAGCAATAGTAGTAGCAACCGTAGGAGCAATATTAATTGCAGCAACACAGTAGTAATAGTGGAAGTAGTAGTACAGGTAGTAGTAAAAGTAGTACCAATGGTAGTACCAAAAGTAGTAGCAGTGGTAGTAGCAAACGTAGAGGTAGTACTTGTACTAGTAGTGACAATAGTAGTATCAGCACTAGTAGAAACACTAGCAAACGTAGTAGAAATAGTAGTAGTTGTAGTAGTAGTTGAATGGTTGATTATTTATTTTACCTGTCCATGTTTTGTATTGCTTCTGTTACAGCTGACACCAGTTTGTGATTCGTCAATCATGCTGACAACTTTGGTATGAATTTATAATAATAATAATAATAATAATAATAATAATAATAATAACAATAAAAGTAGTATTAATAGTAGTAGTAGACGTAGACCTAGTAACAGAAGTAGTTGTAATAATGTTGGTGGTTGTGACACCAGTAATAATAGCAGTAGTAGTAGAAGCAGTAGTGATAGCACTAGAAGTAATGGTAGTAGTAACGGATGTAGTAGTTGCTGATGTGATGATAGTAGTATTAATAGTATTAGTTGTAATAGTTTTAATAGTAGTAGTAGCAGCAGCAATAGTAGCAGAAGTAGTAGTAACAGCAGCAACAGTAGCAGTAGCAATATTAATAACAATTGTAGTGGTAGCTGAAGTAGGAATAGTATTAGCAGCTGTATTGTAATGCTAGTAGTAGTAGCGATAGTACTAGTAGTAGTAGCAGCAGTAGCAAACGTTGTGATACTAGTAGTTATAGTACTAGTTGAATATTTGATTATTTATTTTATTTGTGAGTGTTTCGTTTTGAGGTTTGTCACACGATCTTTGCCTAGAATTCCAGTAGGAATTTGTAATAATAATCATCATCATCACCATCATCTTTTTGATTGCAGTTGTTATTAGTACCATCATTATTAAATCAATATTTTAAAAACACAGAATATGTACATATTAAAATTATTACATACTGAAACAACAGCGATCACAAAAATGATGAAAAAACATACAGATACATACATATTTACATACATACATACCTGTACATACATACATACATACGAAAAAGGAACCTCAGAAAAATGTGTGTAAATATGTATGTATGTATGGGTTCTTGTGTATATGTGTGTATGTTTATATGTTTGTTGTTGTTTTTCTTTTTTATTTATTCACTTATTTATTTATTTATGTATTTATTTATTTATTTATTTATTTATTTATTTATTTATTATTTATTCGTTTATTTATCATTATTATTGCTATCATTATTAAAAGTTTTGGTGGGTTTTTTCAGAATGGAGTATGGAAAATGTTCAGGCTTTGCATGTTTCTGATCATTGTGTGCTGTATCAGCTACAGATACATGCTAAGATCGTCTAGTAAAATTCTCCCTAAAGTGACGTCAGATCGACAGACAGATTTTATAACTGCTCTGGACGGTTTGAAACTTGACAGCGTAGCTGCTGCTAGAAATGAACTGCACACCAGTAACATTCGCAAGGGAGGTAACTCTTCCACCAGACCGGTCACGAAAGTGATAACGCCTAAGCGACAGAGATATTTGTTCTACCTGTGTGGTGGGAAATTACTTGGTTGCGGTGGTTGGGCGGATCGCTTGAAAGGAATCATCATAACATACCTGATGTCGCAGGTAACCAACAGAACGTTTGGCATCAGTGTGACGCATCCGAAATGTGATCTAACTAGTTACCTAAGACCCAATCGCGTCGATTGGAACATCACGATTTCAGACGACACTTTGAAACGGTACAACAACAGCGTGGGTTCTCAAAGAGTGACTGACAATAGACAGTTTTATCACGCTGTACAGACAATGAATTTCGAAGAGTTCTTTCAGAAAGACATAGAATATTTTCAAGCGAATATGGACTATGTGACATTGTTTAAAAACAATTCTCGTTACTGGGCTCACACTTCGTGGATGAGGAACCTGACTAGAAGCAAAATTTACAGAAAACTGTTTGACGAGCTGTTTTCTCTCGCTCCTGATCTCCAGGCTGAACTGTCCGCGCTGATGAAGAAGGCCAAACCCACTGATTCGCATCAACTCGTTTGCTCTCAGATCAGAATGGGACGCAATCCATCCAACCCGCACGATTCCGTCGTCAGAACTGAACGGCTGGTCGATGTTCCTGTAATTTGGCAGTTTTTAGAAAAATACAGAGATCCCGCAAAATACAGGATCTACGTCACTTCCGATTCCGAAGACATACGGAAAGAAGCACGTTCTCGTTTTGGAAGCATTCTGGTAGAAAACGAGGGCCCGTCGGTCCACATCGACAAATTCACCGACAGCGACAACGTGTGCGCCGGCATGAGGAAAGTAATCCTTGATCAGCAGATTTTGGCGCAGTGTGACGTGTTTCTGCTGACAAACAGCGGCCTGGGACGCACGTCTGCCTATTTGAGACAGAAAGAAACAGGCCTCTTTTGTCTGGTGATGCATAATATTGTCAAATGTTACCCAAACTCACTCAAAGAACTGTACAATGTTTGTGGTTAGGTAAAATTTCAAAAAAATGTACTTCGCTCAAAGAAGTGTATAATGTTTATGGTTAGATAAAAATTCAAAATAATGTGGTTCACTCAAAGAACTGTATTATGTTTATGGTTAGATTAAAATTCAAAATAATGTAGTTCACTCAAAGAACTGTATAATGTTTATGGTTAGATAAAACTTCAAAATAATGTATTTCACTCGAAGAACTCTGTGAAGTTTCCACGTATTCAGGCACACATGCACACACGCTCGAACTCATAGACACGAAACACTAATGGGAGCAGCTGGAAAACGAAAAGAAAATTAATAGTAATAATGTAACTGATTTTGTATATCTGCTGGACAGATTAAATAACAAAAAATTTACATTTTATTATATTTTAATCAGTTCTCGAGAAATAAATGTGTGATAACTTATTTTTTAATTCTTCGTTCTTTCTTTATCTTCAGCCATCTCTTTTCTTCATGTCATTATCTTCTCTGCAATCTCACAATACTCGAATCCGTATTTGCGCGAGCACGTAGTTGCGCATAGTCCGGAAGTGACGTGAGATCAGGCGTTTCTGATTTATTTTGTGCAATAAGTTGTTTGATCGTCTTTGTTTCAGAAGCCATTACTTCGTCATAAGTTGGAGGAGCTGTGGATGTAGAAAATAAAGAAATAAATTAACACCAAAAAACCCGATAAAAACCAACAAAACTAGAATGAATAAATGTTTAACGAAAAAACATAAGTAAATACAACAAAATGGTGAAGAACAAAGATAGAAGTAAAAACGTATGTGTAAACTGAAATAACTGAATGATAAATAAGCATACGCATACTAATCCAGTGATGATCTATAGGCAAACTTCCAGCTAGTGCTGTGATTAGCGAACCACGTCTTAAAGGCACAGTGCCGATGGTAATGTCGACAGCTACGTGAAGTCGTTTTAGCGATATTCTTCCAGGTTTTATCTTCAGCTGTGAAAAAAATATATCTCGTTTTTAAACAGTGCAATGACAGTTAGCGTGTAAAATTACTTGTATGTTAAAGTAGAAATGTTGGAAATACTCAGTGTGCGCGCGGTGTGTTTGTTTATGAAAATCTGTGAGTGTCTCAATGTGTGTGTTTGTTTGTTTGTGAGTATATATTTCATTTTTAAACTGTGGTAGGAATCAAGGTTTTTCAGATCAAGAATTTCTTATTGACGTTCATTTTTCTTCAGTGACATGTTACAATTTAACGTTTCTAATTTGATAATCACCATAGCAACAGCCGAAAAAAAAAAAAAAAAAAAGTAGGAAAGAAGCAGGATTTCTCGAATATTTAAATTAGTATCTATGTGCGTGTCTGTGAGTTTTCTAGCATCTGTTTATGACTTTTATGTTTGTTTGCGTATGTATGTATGTATGCGTGTATTGACATATGTAGTTTATGATCTTGAATATTCTTTGTCTGCACATAGACAGTATTCGAGAACGCACTGGCGCAGGAGGACAAAGTCCAATCATGACCTCACAAACCCGTCAGATGCCGCTGACGAGTCTTGAACGCATGACACCCATTCACCCGCACTCTGAAAGACGGACGATGTTAACCATTCGGCCACCGAGACAATCTTTGAAAAGTTTTCTCAATAACCGAGTTAATCATCGCTTCCCACAAAGCACGCCGTTCTTTGTGTTTCATCATTCTTTTGTGCATCTATATTTTGTGGGAGACCTGGCACTGTCAGGTATCTAGTTTAGGATTTTGAATATTCTTTGTTATTTCTAACTGACGTCCATTTTTCTTCACTGACATGTTAGAATTTAATGTTGTTAATTTGTTAATCGCCATAGCAACATCAAAAAAAAAAAAAAAAAAAAAAAATTAATAATAATTTTTAAAAAAATCCAAAATTTGTTCTCGAATATTCAGATTTGTATCTGTGTGCGTGTGAGTTACCGTTCCACACACCGAGACAACCTTGTATGTATGTATGTATGTATGTATGTATGTATGTATGTATGTATGTATGTTTTTGTATGTATGTATGTATGTAGATATGCTTGTATATATGTATGTATGTATATATGTTTGTAGATATGTAGGTATGTATGTAGATGTATATGTAGATGTATGTATGTAGAAATGTATGTTTGTAGGTATGTATGTACGTAATACGTTACTGTAACAGAAGATCATACAAAGAAACAAGTATAATGCAAATAGGAACTACGTACGACAACTTGATATGTGATGTCAATGATGTTGCAGCCGTGTAGATGTGATGGCGGGCACGTCGGCACACGCAGTTTGTGTTCACGTTGTTCAAACGTGGTTTTAGCAGCCACTTTTGGATATTTTATTATCTGCAGTCTGTTCGTCTGTGTGTGTGTGATACTTTGACATCGATATTCGCTCAGCTGTAAATAAATAAGTAAATAAACAAACAAACAAACAAACAAAAAGGATGAATGAATGAATGAAGAAATAAAGAAGTTAATAACTCAGATTTAAATAATTATAAACAAAGGAAAGTAAGAAAGAAAGAAAGAAAGAAAGAAAGAAATTCTATAAACTACTCAAACTGAAATAATAAATTGTAAACAAACAAGAAACCAAACAAACAAATAATTAATTAAATAACTAAATAAATAAATAAATAAATAAATAAATAATAATAATAATAATAATAATAATAATAATAATAATAATAATAATAATATTAATAATAAATAAATAAATAAACAAATAAACAAAAAAAATGAAAATGGGCAGTGTATGATTGCGAAAAATACATACATACATACATAGTTATTTTTAAAATGTATGTTTACAAACTATATTTAAAGTGCCGCTCATTAACTCCAAATCGTTTTTCTATTCATTCTTCAACAGAATAAAAGTTCAAAGGAAATTTTTGCAGTCATACACTTGCCGACTACTTAAGTATACTAATTATAATTCTGCAAACCATGCGCAACTCAAGGGACACAATCACTTGTTTAGTGGTGTTGTTATGGACAACGAGACTGAGAGGTATTATCTCCCCTGGCACATAGCCCTGTCTGTCTAGACGTAGTGCGCTATGACACAAACCTTCTTGTGAGAACAGAGAACATACTGTCATTTCATCCGACTTTTCAACCTGACTCTGAAATAAATAAATAAATAAATAAATAAATAATATCAGTTACTAATTAAATAATAAAATGAACAAATAAACAAGAAAAATATATTACTGAGTATGTAACATACACACATCACAATATATATATATATAAAATTCATTTTTATCAGTACATACATTTTTAAAATCACCAATAAAAGGAGAAAATCTGCCAGTTAAATTGTATAAATGGGAGAAACAATACCTATAATAATAATAATAATAATAATAATAATAATAATAATAATAATAATAATAATAATAATAATAATAATAATAATAATAATAATAATAATAATAATAATAATAATAATAATAATAATAATAATGATGATGATGATGATGATGATAATGACGATGATGATAATGATCTATAAACTAAAAGAACATCATCAAAGCAACACCATTAACAACAACTACTACACAAGATAGTAACAAAATAACAAAATCATCAGCAGTAACAACAACAGTAATTTTGATAATATAAATTACATTTGCGTCGTCTACGAAGTTGAGGTCAAGTCTTGAGGTCACTCGAACCGGGCGTGTGACGGTTTCCTCCTCCCAGTAATTCGTCAGTCGAGATTTCAGTATGTACCGGACATAGCCGAACTCTCCTTCGTACGAATTCGGGCAACATGACGGAATTTGAAATCGAAACCGAAACTTGTGTTTTCCTTTTCTAAGAGGATCATTGCCTGAACAAATAATACAAATACGAGATAAAAATTAGTACGTTAATGTATTAGTAGCCGTAATAGTAGCAGTAGAAGTAATAGTAGAAGTTAGTAGTAGTAATAGTAGGTGTACTAGTAAAAGTAGTCGTGGTAGTAGGAGAAGCAGCCGTAATAGTAGTAATAAAAGTGTAGGAACAGTAGTTTTAATAATAGTTGTAGTGGTAGTAGTAGTAATAATAATAGTAGTATCACTAGTCTAGGAATAATGATAGTAATAGTGGTGTAGAAATAGCACTAGTAGTGGTATATTTGTAGTAGTGTCAGAAGTAATAGTTTTAGATTAGTGGTACTACTAGTGCTAGTAGGAGGAACTGGAAGAGTAATACTAGAAGGAATGACACGACAATCAAAAATTATTAAAAAGTGAATGAAAACCACAAAAAGTGTAAATTATTAGTAAATTGTTTCTTACCTTCACCTCGAAACAAAACGACGACTTCGGAGATGTACACCTCTTCATCAGCGTGTGGCATCACTATTTCTGGATGTACCTCCGAGACGGCCATCTTGGAAACATCCACACAAAACACTTCTGCCCGTCCGTCCATCTCTATAGTCAGTTCTGAAAAACGATTTTATGTTTAAATTTGACACGAGTACCAACAATGATACGGTAATGTTGTTAGTTATTATTAAGACTTTGTCATTTGCAAGGATGATAGAGTTAATAATTGCGATGATGGGGATGATAACGATGTCGATGAAAATTATGGTGATGATGAAAATGAAGACGATAGATATGCTGAGTTCTATAATTTGTACATATGAAATGCTAGTGCAAAAAAACAACAAATATCGGTGAACCGGAATAAGTGACTATGTCCAAATATCAACATTAAGTTTCGACAGATACAAAAAGTATCAGACAGAAATAGACAGACGTAGACACAGAGACAAAAACATAAACTAACATTTAAACAGAAAATTAGACACACACAGAGATAGACAGAAGAGAGAGAGAGAGAGAGAGAGAGAGAGAGAGAGAGAGAGAGAGAGAGAGAGAGAGAGAGAGAGAGAGAGAGAGAGAGAGATACATACAGCAGAGAAATACAGATTGATAAACAAAGAGATCTACAGGTACAGAAATTCGGCGAGAGAGTAAAACATTTATTTATTTATTTGTTCGTTTGTTGGCTCGTTTATTTATTTATTTATTTTTATTTGTTTGTTCGTTCATTCGTTCATTTATTTATTTATTTATTTATTTATTTATTTATTTATGTATTTATTTATTTATTTATTTATCGTAGTTCTCTTGGCTGCTCACCACACAGTCAGTCTACACTCATGTGTTCGTTTACGACGTTTCGACTGCAGTTCTGTTTTCAAGTAGGTCATTAATCTACGAGTCACATAACAGTCACTGATAAATTAAACACACGTGTCACAAAACTCCTTCGTAAACATGTACACGTGTCACTGCATTCACATTTCAAGGAGAATAAAATAAAATTTTCTTTTCGTTGAAGGTCACGTTGAACAGGAGCTGGGTCGAGTAACTTTAGAGAGTCCAATTTGTTGTTGTTGTTGTTATTATTATTATTATTAGTAGTAGTAGTAGTAGTAGTAGTAGTAGTAACAGCACTAGCAGTAAAAATAATGGAAGTAGTAGTTTTATCACTATTAGTAATAGTAGTAGTGAAAGTAGCAGTAGCAGAAGAAGTAATAGTAGCAGTAGTAGAAGTAATAGTAGTAGTAGTAGTAGTAGTAGTAGTAGTAGTAACAATAATAATAATAATATTCTGACGATAGCAAAATTAGTTTGAAAAGTATTGAAATATATATATATATATAATTAAACACGCATATTTAACCTTGGTTAATGTTTATATCCTATCAGTTTATTTCCTTCTACTGAGTCCCTGAGAAATGAAACTAAATACTTTAGCGGAAGATAATTTACAGCCGAGACTTACCTTGTACTTGTAAATCTTTGACAGTTTCTATGACAACGGAACCCGTAACCTCTCCGCCAGCGAGACAAGTTGACCCAGCATTGTCGAGAAAAATCTCAAAACATGACAACTTTCCCATTTTCAGAATCAAACGATCTCCCTTCTCTTCTCTCTTCTTTCTATTCTCCTGTTGTTTATCCTTCTTTCTGTCCTGTTCTTCTGTATAACTCTTCTTCTAGTTTTCGTATATTCGTGTATGTATTTTATTTACAGCCATCTCTTTAACTATCTTTTCCGCTTCTCTTTCGTTTTGTTTTGTTTATCATTCATCCATTTGTCTTTTCTTTTTTTCTCTCTCTTTTATCATTCACCTATTCGTGTCTTCCTTTTCTTTAGTCTTTCGTTATATCCTGAATTCGTCTTTGTGCCAACAGTTACACTTCTTTTTCGTCATTCTTCTTGTTCTGTCTCTCCATTTTCGCGTTTTATATCCTCTTTTTTTTTTCTATCACTCTACTTCTAATCGCTTCTTCTTTCTCTATATCTCCTCTCTTCTTTCTCTATATCTCCTCTCTTCTCTCTGTCTCTCACTTCTGCTATTCGCTCTATCCCAGCTACGGCCTCTAAGTCGACAATTTAAAAGATAATTCACTTTCCATACGAAACAGATTTCTGTAATTCCATAATTCATTTAACTTTGCACGGACTCGTGCGGCAAACCAGCCAAGCGTTGAATATTAGCAGCGAAAAGAGAAAACTCTGCTGACAGAAATAGGTCAAACATAAGCTGTCTCACTTAATTCCACTTCATCACAGAGGATTTTTACACGCGACTGTTATAGTCGTCGTTGTTGTTGTTTCCGTCAGCGTCACCGCCGTTGTTCACAGCCCGCGTTCGGTGCTATCGATGTCGATGTTTGACTGGCGGTCGTGTGTTGTGGAGAAGAGGATATTACGCGCTGCAGAAAATAACCGCTTTATGGTGCACAAATCAATTTTTTTCCTTTCGATGGCAGACCGGAATTTTAATATTGCTCTTATTAAAGTTAATGGCCATGGCCCGAAGCCAATTAGACTCTATAATCATAGGAAACGAACACCTGCTGTTCACGGGTCTGCCGTTGTCGTGACGTTTCCTCTGATGTTGATGTCGTGTCGCACATTTGTGTGTGTTGTTATTGTTGTTGTTGTTGTTATGCGATCGTGTGAACGCTGTTGTTGTTGTGAAAACAGATGTGGCAGTGTAAGTAGTGTTTTACTAATTTGTGATGTTTTTCGCCATTATTTGTCAAACTGTTGTTGCTGACGTTGTTGTTTTGGTGGCGTAGCAATTTTAATAAACGTCCAGATTGTCATGCGATCAGTGTTGCTACCATGCTGTTCATTTTGTTAGTAATTTGTTGACGACGTCGACAATGCTGTTGTTGCTGGTTATGATTTGACAGAACTTGAAGCTGTTCTATGAAATTCTTATAGAAGCTTTAGTGAGAACTCGGTACCAAGGAGCGATCCCTGAACCTGTTTTTCCTGAAAGCCCATTAATTTCAAAGTACCGTGAAATTATCGAGTGTTTAAAAATCTTAGAATGCTGTAGTTTCAAAGTAATTTTAAATCAAAAATTTTTTCAAATTATTATGTTGTATACATCCCACAGTAATCTTACAAGACATGAAAAAAAAAAAAAAAAAAAAAATATATATATATATATATATATATATATATATATAAAAATTAAAAAATTAAAAAATGACATGAACATTTTTAGAAAAAAAAATTTATAGACGAGAAAAAAATTGTTTTCTGACATGTAGTAAAGTATGAATATTAACGTCATGAATATTAATCTGACATAAAAGAGGAATTTTATAATCATTGGCGGTTTTTATCATGTTTTTAGTACTGTTTCGAGAGGCATATCAAGAATGTTCAAAGACAGAATCAGACAAATTTATTGGAGTTTAATCTGTGTAAAATCTGCTAATTTTAACATTACTAGCCGCGTTTTAATCAGTTTCAGTCAATGGTGGTTGGATGTTTGATGATTCTTAAATTATTTTTTTACTCAGAGATAATTTTTCTATACGTTCTGATTTATTTCTGAAGAAATCTTTGTACACATACATGCATACATACATACATACATACACATACACACATACATACATACATACATATATATATGTGTATATATATATACATATATATATATATATATCTTTATCGTGCTAACTCTCTGTGTATCTATTTTTATCTACTCTCTCTCTGTCTCTATATTCGTTCTACTTTCTCTCTCTCTGTCTCTCTCTCTCTCTCTCTCTCTCTCTCTCTCTCTCTCTCTCTCCATTTTTTCTTTTTTTTTTAACTAAAATCTTTCATCCTTCAGACAGTCTGTACCTTCCACGTTTATAAAATTTCATTGAATGAATGATTTCCCCGTCCATGGGAAGGTGTACACGCTAGATTTTTTCCTGCTAATCGAAAAGAACTCGATCTTTTGGAGCGGTGGCTACCTTATCTGTTTGGGTGGTCCTCTTCACTGAATATGATTCAGGTAATTTAAGAGCAACTTAATCTTTTCTTGCGCAAGTCTTTGAACAAAAGATTTCTTCTTCCTTCCTAACAAAGTTTTAACATTAACAATATCTTGAACAGACATCCAAGACTGTGAAATGAGGTCAATGACGTACTTGTGATATATACATTCTTCACAATATCGTGCTTGTACAACAAAAATTAAATCTTCTTCTTTTCTTTGAAGCCAGTAACAAGTACCGTGTTATCCACTTCAGACGTAAAACGAAATCACTACGCCTGCATTTTTAACGTGGAAGATAACAGAAATACTTGCAGTAAGCTGAGCATTGTTTATTTGTCAATTTTAAATTTACGTGAGGATAAAACGTAATTTTCTTTGAGATATTTCTCAGTTTTTTATTTTTTATTTTTTTTTTTTTTTATTTTACTATATTCATAATGTTTCAGCCTTTCTGGTTATGATCAATGATTTCTAACTGTTAAAAACATTCAACACGGTTTCACTGAAATCACAGTTTACATACAAACTGATACGTAGACTCAATTAAACAGGATTCATTCATACTCGGTCGCTGATAAATAAATTTAATTCATGTTTCACGTTTAGTTAATCGTCTGTAGATGAAAGACAAGATGTCCGTTCCTTTTCTACTTGTTATGCATAGAGCGCAACGTCACGTATTGATAATCAATAATATTTCTTCAAAAATGTGTCTGAAGTACGAGAATTCCTTTCTGTTTGTCACGCACACACAACACCATATAGAGATACAGAAACACACATACACACATGCACACACATACATACATACATACATACATACATACATAGAGAGAGAGAGAGAGGGGGGGAGTGAGAGAGAGAGAGACAGAGAGAGAGAGAAAGAGAGAGAGAGAAGGAAAGTTGATGGTCAGATTGACAGACAACTTAATAAACAGAGAGATTAACAGACAGATTCAGGATGACCATCTGATATAGATATATATATATAGACAGAGAGAGAGAGAGAGAGAGAGAGAGGGGGGGTTGGGACAGTGGGAGGGGACATTAGGATACTCACTCGTGCACGTGTAAAATAATAAAAACACACACAAACAATATAAAACGTAGTTTATTTACACTTTGTACAAATAGATAGCGACGTATACACAGCCTATATATATTTTGCTTGTCATATTCACGAATCTTTGGAGTATGTTTTGATTATGTCCTTTATCCAATTTTCATAAAACGAAACTCGCGAAAAAACACTAGGATAACCGGAAGTCTGGCAGCCACTTACACCCCATGACGTCACACCCACCAGGAAGTAGTAACCGCCTCTTTGACAAACAAGAGGCCCGCCAGAATCACCCTGCAACCAAAAAAATAATTCAAAGTACGTACGTGTGTGCGTGCGTGCGTGCGTATGTGTGCATGATGTGATTTTGTCGGTATGTGTATGTATGTATGTATATATATATGTATGTATGTATGTATGTATGTATCTATGTATGTATGTATATATATATATATATATATGCAAAATACTTACACGACAAAAAAGCTCGTGGTAATACTTACATTGCATGCGCCACCGTCTCCATTGCCAACACACACGTGGGAGTTTAGTATTCTTTTCCAGCCCCAGCGTGCTGCGCATGCGTTATTTTTTCTCACATTGACCTTCAGCTCTTGCAGAATATTGTGATCTTCGACATCTGAAAGGTTCATCAATAATTAATTATAAATATCTAATATACTTCATTTCGTTTTAAGCAATAAACACACTTATATATATATATAAAATTATAGAAATACTGTGTGAAATACTGTGGAAAACAATATTTGATATATATATATATAACGTTAATTTACGAGAATAAATTAATAGTCAAACGTTTATAACTTATAATAATACGCTTTTTACTAGGATAGCCAGTGTATGACTAGCATTTGAGATTACTTTCTTATATGCAGTGAACAAATTTATCAATAAATATTGATTTTTTCCAGGAAACCAAATGTGTATTTTTATTTTAGAGAAATACAAACCAATTTTCTTAGACACTCAGGTAATCTGTATATCAAATCATCCATAATAAAAACAGCGGCAAAACAAAAGAAAACACATAAACAAACATACACACATACACATATATATATATATACATATACGTACGTACATACATACATACATACATATATACAGACATACACACAGAGAGATAGACAGACACGACTCAAGTAAAACATAAACGAAATACGCATGATGATCATGAAAATATTTATATGCAATAATAAAAATGAGAATTCACAAAAACAGAAAATGAAATAAACATACACACATCTGTAAAATAAATATATACATTCATCATATACGAGTATTAACAAATATATATATACACAGAAAAATTGAGGTATGTATAGTAATTAAAATTTCATATTCCTTAGTGTTACATACAAACAGACAGACAGATAGACAAACTCACTCACATACATACACACCATTAGAAAGACACATATGCACATGTCGAAACATGCACGAGCACTCACAAGTAGACACACACACACACACACACACACACACACACACACACATTTTGACATAATAAACAGATTTTAACACATTTCGGTTGACCACGGCAAACCTTTTGTTTCTCCCCATCCCATAATCCAACAGTCGTCTTCCGGTTGGAACTGTTCGTCTTTGTGGGGCAGACACGCATGACGGATGTCGAAACCTGTGACGTCAACAGCTTTTGTCAGACGCATCAGGGCAATGTCGTTTGGGTAGTTTCCGCCATTCACAAACTCTGGATGCTGAGCAATAGACATAAAAACTTAGTTTAAAATGTGGTTTAAAATTTATAATTATAATAATAATAATAATAACAACAACAACAAACAAACTAACTAACTAACTAAATAAAATAAACACTAAATTTAAATGCTTTGTTTTTGAATTTTGTCAATTAACGAGAAAATTTTGTGTACAGTTATTAAATAAATATGCATATACCCAGTGAAGTAGACGTATATAAACAGAGACAAACACATACACACACAAGAACCACATACATTTATACATACATATATAGACAAATATCCACATTACCCATGATATACATACACACTCCCAGACACACACACACACACACACACATATATATATATATAAGATGTCGGTGAAAGTTGTTTTACTACGATCTCAGAAGGTTCTTTTAAAATACTTATTTTCACAATTATATATTTTATTTCAGTTTTAGTGTGTTAAACTTAGTAAAAAAAAAAATCATCTTTGAACCTGAAAATTGAAACCAAAGAAAAATATAATTGCTGCATCTCTAAGGCTGTGATCTAAACAGAAGTTCAGATTTCACGTGTCGTAAGTCACGTTTCACGCTCGAACTGAAATGTAAAACTGCAGGCTACGTACGCGATCACGTTTTTCACGCGTGAACCTAGAAACGAACTAATCCATTGTTCTGTGACGTGAAAAAAACTATGTCAACCGTGAAATGTACCCAATGAAAGTGTGATATGTGCCTAATGAACCGCGACATTTTAATGCCTTGTACATTACGTGGAAACGAGTCAAATGTCCATTTTCTGTCATTAATCTGGTCTCGCCACAGAAATGTGTCAAGAAAATCTGATTCGCTGTAATTCATTAACTGCAAATCAGTTTACATCCTGACAAGAGTAAATAACAATTAAATCAAACACCTTCATGATGAGATCTATTTCTCGCTTTGTTTCCCGCCCTGTCGTCACTTCCTGTTCGTGTTCACCAACCACCGCCCTCCAGTCCGTGACCTTTTCAAACTGACTCCTAGAATAGAAACACAGAATACTGAAATCTCTCTCTCTCTCTCTCTCTCTCTCTCTCTCTCTCTCTCTCTCTCTCTCTCTCTCTCTCTCTCTCTCTCTCTCTCTCTCTCTCTCTCTCTCTCTCTCTCTGAAGTACATGGCATAAACGAAAATATTAAAAAATAAATAGAAAGACAGATGAAGACAGAAGGACAGATAAATAATTATATATACAGAAAGAGACTGAATTGTATACGGCCAGATAGATAAACAGACAGATTGAGAGATATAAACAGACTGACAGACAGACAAACAGACATAAATATAGAGATAATGATACAGAGAAAAGTGAAAAAAAAAATATAGCAAAAGTAGAGTTTAACAATACGTAATAACTGATACACTCGTCAATCTTTACGGGTTTAATTAGTCATTTTATACATGATCTACAAACATTTATACACGGCGCGAGTGTTTTACCCGTGGACGCAGTGAGCTGCAGTGATGATCCACTGAGGATGCACCAGGGTGCCACCGCACACGTGACGTTTCGCCCACGTCAATCTAAGGGAGGCAACCCAAGGCCATCTTCCGCCTGTTGACGGAATTCCGCCGACAATCAAGTTTGTGATTGCGACGCCACATTCTGAAAAAAAAATATGTATATATATGTTGGTGTCTGTTTTTATTTATTTTTATTTATTTATTTATTTATTTATTTATTTTTTTTTGTTGTTGTTTATATTCTAAAGGTACTGATGGATCCACAGCATGTTTTTGTAGTCTCAAGAACGCTTTCTAATGTTGGCAATTATTACGAACGACAAACAACAAACAACAACAACATTAAACAATAATCATAATAATAACAATAACAAAAATAATAATAGCAATAATAACTTCTATAATAATAATAATATTGTTATAGATAATAAAATATAAGAAAACTGTAATATATACTGTTAATAAAGTATGATGATGATTATGATAATAACTGTAACGAGTATGATAATAGTGGTGAATGTGTCGATGATGAAGATAATGATGATGGTGATGATGATGACAACGACGACGATATAGTATATCCTCGTATTATTTCCAGATATATTAAGAACGGTGTATATTTCGGAAATACTGATGAAGACCAATGTCCTAGGGGCATTTGAATTCTATTTCTTGCATTAATAAAAAAAAAAAAAATTTTTTTTTAAATTTTATTGAATGTAGAATTGCTTCCAATAAAATGTAATCGTAATCCTAAGTCTAGAAACAATGTCGCTTTCCAGCGTTCGCAGTCATTCATCATTACCGCTTTAGGCGTCCGTTTTATTCTTTGTAGTCGTAAAGTCGATGCCGTTGGAAATTGTTTTAACGTCAGAGTGTTTCTTTGAATGTTAATGTGTTGTATGTATTTTTGTATGTGTGTGTGTGTATTTGTATGTGTACCTATGTGTATATATATATATATATATATATCCTATATATATATATATCCTATGTACAGAGATGAAGAGAGATGCAGAGAGATAGACAGATAGAAAGAGAGAGAGACAGAAAGAGAGACAAAGAGGCAGAGAGACATAGAGAGAGAGGGGGGGGCTTTCCTTGTTTGATGATAATCAAACGATTATAAGCAAGTATTTCTTTCTCGACTCAGATCATATAGATAGATAGATAGAAAGAAATCATAAATGAATAAACGAAGAACGTGTATATATGAATGTATGAATGTATGTATGTACTGTATGTGTGTATGTATATATATATATATATATATGCTTAAATTCAATTTCCATTCATGCTAAAGAGATGTTATCAACAATTCACGGCCACTAGACAATCTAGTGACGGACGGACAACATCTGGATGAAGGGATAATCGATACTGGTTCGTCCATTTAGACAGGTTTCCCACAATGAAGAATCTCACAATTCAGACGTTACACGAAATTCTTTCCAGCTAAACACAAAAGCGTCATCAATTACCACTAGTTCCGGTTACAACGTGTCATTTCTTCCCCGACAGCCGCCATATTAGTAATTAGTTTTCCATCAAAAATATCCGTTACTGTTTGTTTTGACGTTGAAATACACGTTGTGTAGTAAATAAATAATGGTTTACATAACTGTTGTTTACATATTAATTATAGGTAAGGTTACCACAATGGGGAAAAAAAAAGAAGAAGAAGGAAAAAAAATATATAACCAATGCCTTAACTGTCTTATGAATGAACTTCTATACAGATTAATGTCAGTAATACATTGAAATAAAGAAATAAATAAATAATAATAATAACAATTATAATAATTATAAAGATGATTTGACATATAATAAATAAATAAGAACAAATAACAAAATAAATAAATGAATAATATGCACAATTATTATAAACAAACGAACGAATGTAATGAATGAACTGAAAAATGTATTATTATGAATAAACAAATACGACAAAGTTAACAAACAGAGACAAAAACTGCTCAGGAAAAAAAAAAAAAAAATGAAATAACATCTGAAAAATAAGGAAAATGTATAGAACAAAATAACGTATTATTACACTGATAGTAGATAATTGTATTATTTATTAATAGTTGCAAGTCCTATATGTGGTGATATTTTATTTTAAATTTTATTATGAACTGTTTGAAGGACAATTGAATAGTAATATTAACCAATAATAATAATAATAATAATAATAATAATAATAATAATAATAATAATAATAAAAATAAATATAAGAAAGCCAAAAATGGCGAAATCCAAAGATCGGTGTGATTCACAACTCAGTAATTACTTTCGGCTATTGAACTGTTTCAAGGTTGCTTCGTAGGACAGAGACGTAGTCCACTCTCAGAGTCCGAACTAATCAATGCCATACGGTCAGCAGCATCGCGCACTTGTAACGTCATGATTGGACATTGTTCTCCTGAGACAGAGCATTCATGAACATTGTCTGTGTGCAGAGTCTAGTCAGACGTACTTAGAACGGAGAATATTAATGCCTAAATACATACATGCATACATACATGCATACATACATACACATACATACATACATTACACTGCATGCATACATACATACATATATAAATACATACATACATATATATATTCATACATACATACATACATATACATATATACACACATAAATACATTACATTGCATACATACATATATACATATATTATATTGCATATATACATACATATATTATATTGCATATATACATACATATATACATACATACATACATTCATACATATTTACATTACATTGCATAATTACATACATACATACATAACATTGCATACATACATAAATACATACAAACACACATTGTATTGCATACATACATATTCATTCTTAAATACATTCATACGTGTATCTATCCAATCTGTTTTTCTGTAAGATAAAAACACGGATATTAAAAAAAAAGACGAGATTTTTGAACGCAGTTGTCAGATGTATTCACTTTTAGTACAACAGGATCGAAGACGTCGCGTTCGATTTGTCGTCGTGTGTGAAGTGCTCGGTGACATCGTCATTGCCGTGTTCCACGTCGTTGCGACATACATCAGAACTAGAGGAAAATGTTCACGTTGGTTCCAAGGTTGACGGTGTCACGTAGTGGTCATACTGACACATTTTTAAACGCCAACAACAGAATGTCCTGCTCCACCTATACACATCAGTGTGTTTTTATTTAAAATTACTTTACAAATAATTCTAAATAGCAAAATACTTCTACATTATAAAATAATTCTACATAACAAACACGTCCACATTACAAACACGTCTAAATAACAAAATTCTACATAATAAACTACTTCTACATAACAAACTATTTCCAAATAACAAACGACCTCTACATAACAAACTAATACTACTTATAATAAACTTCTGTTAATATGTGATAAATAATAAAAACATATCTATACAAATTTTTAGATTAATCTGATGTGCTCAACCAAGCAATATGTTCACATATATTCACGCACACGCCAAGATGCACGCACAGATTCACGCTCACGCCACAGTGCACTCATCCACACCTCCCACAAACCAATTTATTGTATAATAATAGTGGAAATATAACGTCAGTTGACAGCAAATAAATTAATCCTTTCTCTCCCACTTCGCTAACTGAACATGTTAATTACAGTACGTTGTCATGGAGACTATGACGTCGCTCATCAGTGTCTCGTTTTCGTTAACTTTCTGAAGGATCCATCTTGAGAATGGAGACGGTTAATTTCCTACAGTGTTAGAAGCCAGATCGTTTCTTCACGCCTTGAGAATGAAGCTAATTTCCTAATTAATAGAAATGAGATCTTTTCTACACGAAAATAGCTAATTTTCTAAATGTTAGAAACGAGAGCTTTTCTTCTCGTGGATACCTGCACGCAATTAACTTTACTTTGTCAGTGTTTGGTGTGATAATAGTTTATTTATTTTTGTTTAAGTATTTATAGCATACGTACTCCACCCTCTGTCATTTCCAGCTCTTTCGTCTCATTTGAGTACTTCTCACAGCTGAACAAACAGGACTGTGTCCACTACGTAATGCCAGAATGATGTGGTTTGTAACACAGTGTGTGTGGAAGTAGGTATTGGTGGCGAAGTGACGTCAGGATGTGAACGTGTAAAGACGTCGTTTAGATCATCCCCGGACCTGACCATCTGAAATTTACCTTTGTAAACACTGTCGACCAGTTCACAGGTAGCTGTTGCTGATTCGTTCGGTGTGTGTGTGTGTGTGTGTGTGTGTGTGTGTGTGTGTGTGTGTGTGTGTGTGTGTGTGTGTGTGTGTGTGTCTGTGAGAGAGAGAGAGAGAGAGAGAGAGAGAGAGAGAGAGAGAGAGAGAGAGAGAGAGAGAGAGAGAGAGAGAGAGAGTTTTGCCTATGTGTGTGTTTTGGGGCGGGTTTTATATGGTATAAAACTGAGGTATATATATTGTACACACACAACCACACACACACACAGACACACACACACACACGCACACAGACACACACACAGTTTGAATATGTGTAACTATGTATGTAAATATGTATGTATGTCTGTATGTCTGGCTTGTTGTCTGTCTGTATTACTGATATGTATTATGTATGTATATTGTTGTGTATGTATACACACACACACACACACACACGTGTTTGTGAGCATTATTTCGGGTCAGCAGAGAAAAATACGACACAGAAATTAAAATATTAATATCGTACGAGTATGAGCATTTGTTTGCGTATAGATATGTTTATAGAGACGAGTACTTGAGAGGTGGTTTGTTATTTGAACCTTTTTAAACGGCAGACTAAATAATCTTTTCTTGAAAGTATATAAAACCATTACAAACACAAGATGATAAGATGTTTTATACGTTTCAACAAGTTAACATTGTCACCACTGCCGATTGATTTGGTAAACGGAACCCATACACACATGTTCCGTGTGATAATGGAATAATAGTACAATACACACACTTGTTACAGGTGTAACATATAACGTTTATTTTGCAGGGTTCGAGAGCTGCGCTGTTTGTTGTTTGTGTCGCTCGCTATTTCTGTAAAAACCAGTCGATCTGCAACCGGACATGAAGGGCACGTGAGCGGCCATTAAAAACCTCCGTCTGTTTACCAGCGATTGGCTAGTGTATTGATCACGTGACAGACGGTTTTTTTTTTTTTTTTTTCTTATTAGTTCCTGTTTGTTTGAACGGCGGAGTTGACGATGTGTAGGTCATTGTCAGGCTTGCTGTGACCCTGCGATAAACAAAAACAACGTGGACGTCTCGCACCTCGTTCTGATTAAACTGCGCTGTTTGCTGCGGAGATGGCGCCTGCAGATGAAGTACACCGAGCAGACGACACATGTGACACAAAACCGCCAACTGTTGACAAAATGTGGACATTCACATGTCGACAAAATGAGACATTTCAAGACCAGTGTCAAACTATAAATGGCCGTGATAGATTCCTTCAATGTCAACTGCATGCTGTCTTTTAAATTTTTGTAATGTTAGATTTTTAATTTCATCAGTACATATGCATACACATATACACATATATACACATAAATATACAGACGCATTTACGTATTATTACATTATTTACTTATTCTTTTCATTTTTGTTTTAAATGAAGAAGCCGTAACATCATCAGTTGCAGTAGTAATAGCAGTAGTAGTGATATTAGTAATAGTAGTAATAGTAATAGAAGTAGTAGTAGTTGTAGTAGTAATATTATAGTAGTATAAGTAGTAGTAACAGTATAAGTAATCGATTTGGTAGAGACGGTGTAGCAGAAGTAGTAACAGTAGCAGCAATAGTAATGGCAGTAGTAGTTGTTGTAGTTGAAGTAGTTGCAGTTATGACAGTAGCATAAGTAGTCTAAGAGGCAGTAATGAGAATGCTAACAGCAGCAGGAACTTTACTTGTACAAACGCTGATGATGATTGTGGTTGTTGATGGGGCACATTAACCCTTCGGCTGGTAAAGGCTGTAGCTCTAGGTTTTCAATTATTTCAGTTTGAGACAAACATTTTCAAAGTGGTCAGCCAAGGCCAGGGAAGTTGACATTTGCATTTATTTGACTCTATGAGGGTAATTTCTGATGACGCTCTCTTTAGCAATGTTTTGAAAATACAGCTGTTACTCCAAACTGCTGTCATATTAAGGATCTCAGCAGTGAAAAATTAAACAGAGATTTTCGTTTTTTCTGCCTTGATGTGACAGAAGCACAATTAAATCACTGTTACAGAAATTGTTGGGCTTCAGTCTCTTGCGAATCTTTTCACACACTTAAGAAAAGTGTTACGCTGGAAGATGAGTCATTTCTGTTTAAAGATTTCTTTCTTTCTTTCTCTTTTCTTTTCTTCTTCTTCTTTTCTTTCTCCTTTTCTTTTATCTGCTTAATTGGTGTTTTTTGTCTGATGGGTTTTTGATCTTTCATATAACAGTAGTAATAACATTGTAACTGTAACAAGAACAAACGACAGCAGAAATAACAGTAACAACAACAACAACAGCAACAATATTAATTATTGCAATAATA